>JAMPIV010014831.1:0-413278 GCA_024509875.1 Oreohelix idahoensis
GCAGAAAAAAGATGTCAATAGCGAGAGAGAGAGTAACATGGTATCATGGAAGAAGAAACATTACAAACACCATAGACATTAAACATTGCCACAACAAACAGTAGATAAATTACAGCCTGGAAGAGCCAACACACAAGAAAAACAACAAAGTAATACACTATATGGAATGATGAACACTAAATACCCAAATTATAACCCACATTGGATTGAACCAGGTATCCCTTGCACACAAAAAACACCAGTTTTCAAGTGCGGGGTTCAAAAACTTATACCTATAATAACCAGTGCTGAGTCTGATTTATGTAAATTATAACTTCTGAATTCACATGATATTTATCTAAAATGTCCCCTAGACACAAAGTATGTGCATAGGCACGGCTAGTGTTTGGAGAACAGAACAGGCCTATGGCAAGAATGTTGAGCAAAGCTGAAACATTGAAAGTTAAATTAAAATGAGATCATGGATAATAATAAGCATGCTTGATTCATTGATAATGTTTATCAGTAAAGTGGTGCATAGATTAACAGAATTATAAATGAAATTTTAAAAAAATTTGAATACAAAGCAAGCTATTACATGGAACAACTGTACGATGTTTCCGTGGAACAAATCCATGCACACTGTGCAACAGTAATTCCTGATATTGTGTGGTCAATAGCATAGTTGGTCACTTTATTTGGAGTCTCATCAAAGTCTGTTGCATAATTACCTGCAACAGTTTGAGTGGACAAATAAAATTAGTTAAAGAGTTGCCGGGTTGACAGTACAGACTTACAGAACATACATAACCAATTTTATTTCACCAGCTTACCAATTTAGTTAGGCTGCTAACACAAAAATATAGCTAGTTTTCTTATATGACAGCTAATTAAAAACAAATGAATTTTAAAAAAAAAAACATGTATGTCTACTGTTCTGTGCTAGATTTTTTTTAAATGAAAACATTCATGTTGAATTAAGTGAATTATATATTTATATATAAGTGCACAGCTACATAAAACATTAAAAAGACGTACCCATACATAGAATGGATTTACTTTTCTCTCTCTCTCTCTCTCTCTCTCTCTCTCTCTCTCTCTCTCTCTCTCTCTCTTTCTCCAAAGAGACTGCACTCCCTGCATAAGAGAGCAGTACGTCTGATTACCCATAATCGCACGATACTACACGCAAGGACACGAAAAGAACCCAAAATTCTGTCCCTAAAAAAGTCTCTACAACAAAGCCAAGCTGACTCACGCAATTCTATCAAACAATGCCCCGCCGTACCTACGATCATTGTTTCAAACCAGTAGAAGAGAGGAACGAACGAACGAACTTTATTTTCAAAGGGTAAAGAATTGGGCGCGTAGGCCCGTCTAACAATTACATCAGTTACGTCTGCCCAAACCTAGGATCGACCTGTTCAAAAAGAGTCTAGCCTACTCTGGAGCCTACTTGTGGAATAGCCTTCCACACCACATAAAAAACCAACATACACAATACTCATTCAACAAAGCACTTTTTAAACACTTGATTAACACCGATGTGACAACTTGCCCAATCTTCTCTTCATTTTTTTTATTATTTACGGACATCGTTTTTTTTCTCATCCTCAATGCATGATCGCAAAGTCCCGGGAATTGTCACTGGCGGAAATTCTCCTAGTATTCAGTATTTTCTCGCTATTTTTAGATACGACGTCATTGTTGACCAATGACCTCGGTAGCTAGGAACCTGTTTTAATTTAAGACTGCTTAAGCTGATAAAACCAGTTTATGCCACTTTAGGAAGACCCCACGTGACTTTTAACGCTATTGATTGGAGCGTTTATTTGACGCTAATGTCACATGATGCACGCTATGGATCACGTGTCCAAGCGGAAATGTCCCGCTAAAAGTGCGCCAAACACGGGCAATCTTCACTTGCCCGGAACCCTTGAGACAGCTAGGTCTAACCCAATTATCGGCGAATTCTCGCATTAAAAGCACTGAAGCCACGTGTCTAATTGCGGGTTAGCGTCCATCTTTGAGTAGGTAAGTGAAATCTCGCTAGAATATAATGTGATGAAATGTGTAGTACATTGCAAAATCGACGCAAGATTGGTATGTTTACTTTATTCATATTTTTGTTTTACGATCACATCCAGCCACATGTGATCGGGTATATTTTATGATCCCACGGGATATGTACATGTTCATAATAATGTATAACGGGAATATATATATATATATAGCTATTAATTTCCATATTATTTGATTAATTTCGACCCGACGTTTAGACTAACGGAAATTAATATTAACGATAATGTTGACAGACCGTGACATATATTCATTATAAATTATATGACGATGCGACCAGACATGAAGTGTGTGATAATGTTGTCAGACAATTCTAAAAACACGGATGTCCAATTATTTGTTAAATTCATCATAATGACATGACGATTAGGCTAGAGGCACAGAACTAGAATACTGTTGCCGACATTTCTATGATAAATTTGGTGGGTTTAACTGACATTTATAATAATTCATCGGGTTAAGTTGACGATAACTCAGTCTAAAGAATTATAATACTGCCACTGGGGCAGAGTAATATAATAAAGGACAGACAGGAGAAACTTGAATTCAAGATTAGACTCTAGACATATGATGTTAGAGACTAAAATCTGAGGTGACGGGCAGAGGGACGGCTTAGGGAAAGACTGCTTTCTAAAGCTAGAAAATTAATGAAGCCGTCGTATTTGTCTTCAGTCTATGGTGGAGCCTTGCACGACAGTCCAATCTCAGCGCAGAATACGGAGTCGAGCACAGAGAAGGCAAATCCGAACCATTCAAGACCTACCGGGGCAACGTCAGGAGACCGGAGAACTAACCACACTTCACTATCAGCCGGGGGCTGAAAAGCTAAGTCCACGACAAAGGAAACTCACCTAATCAATGCCACAAAGTTTAGTCATCCATGATGAAAAACACGTGAAGTGTGAGACACATAATACATACAGCAGACACTAATTCCATCGACAATACTATCATTCACCATCTATTCACTTTATTGCAATAAACCAATTGGGTGTATATACTGTACCCCACGCTTTGTTCCTTCCATTAGATGTTGAATATTGTCTATGTTTATCTTCCTTTATAAGGGAGGGGGGGGCTCGTAAAATATAATATAATTTAAAGAATAATAATAATAGATAACTGAGAAGGGGACGACGGTAGCGAGAGACCAAATATCTCCTTACAATCTTTTCCAGACCTGTCGAGTTAGGAGAATTTACCCTCTTCGTCACCCTTCGGAAGTGGGAAAACCCAGCAGGGATTCCTTGAGCCAAATCTTCCACATCAGATCTATTATTTCCTCTAAATAATTCTCTTATCCTTTAAACGCTACGTGACACTGGTGTCTCGGTCCGGGATTTGAACTTATGTATTTTATCATACCTCTGGGATAGTATCATCCATTCAGTCATTACAGTATACCATTTTAACACATGTATTTTCACACAGTGAGCTCTAGAAAGACAGAAAACATTTTTTCTAGAAATTCAGGCATTGATTGGTGAATCCCTTTATATATGTTGTGTTTAATTAAGTTAGTTCTTGATTTTGTATTTCATTGAATTACAGACCTTAAGTCTCCATAACTGTAGTAATTTCATTCTACAGCAGTCGGATAAATAATTAGTATTTACTTGTTGCTAGAAATACTATTGGAAGGTAGCACTAGCTTACTCAGTGTGGACTTTAACTGCAAAAGATGGCTGAAATAGTTAAGCTTAAGGCAGCACTAGGGGAGGCCGGTCGAGATCTAGGTTATAGTGGGGTGGACCTTGCAAATTATGTCAGTGTCGAGACTGATAAGTATTACGCTCGAGAAACAGCGAAAGCTGAAAGAGAAGAGCGAATAAAGTTAGCAGAAATAGATGAGAGGATAAAAGCTGTAGACGCTAGAGAAAGAAGCGAGAGAGATGAACGCGAGCATGCATTGAAGATGAAGCAGTTAGAGATGCAGGGACAAGCTCAAAGAGTTGAACCAGTAGCCGGTGCGACCGCATCTACCTCCTCAGGCAACCTATCGCCACGGTCAGATGATATGCCTTCCTTGCACGCAGGGGGCACCGGACCTTTGCCATCCTCACTCATGTCAACTTTGGGACCTTTGACGTTTCCATTTGAAGCTTTCTCGGAACAAGCCGACTCGATCGATAGGTATCTCGACAAATTTGAGAAGTTTGCCACCACGTTTGGTTTGGAGAAGAGCAAATGGAACCTGAAACTGTCGCAAGGGCTTAGAGGAACTGCTTATGACGTGTATAGCAAGCTTCCTCCAGGTTTACAGGATGACTACGACTCTTTGAAAAAGGCACTATTGGTTCGTTATGAGCTACATGCTGATGCCTATAGGAAGAGGTTCCGTAACTCTAGGAGGGAAGTCGGAGAGAACTTTGCTCAGTTTGCTGCGAGACTGGATTCCTACGTGGAGAAGTGGGGTGCCCTAGGGAATTTTACTCATGATTGGGAAGGCCTGAAGGAAATGGTCATGATCGAACAACTGAAGGACACCATGACTTCCGACATGAGAAGATTCCTGACAGAGAATGGGGCCAGCACTTTAGAATCCATAGTCCAGTTAGCGGAACGATATCAGGCAGCACTATCAGAGAATCCACCACCCAGACGGAAACAACCAGATTACGTACCTAGACAGACAGCTCAGTCACACATGGACCCCCAAGTGAAACCACCGTATACTAACTTCAAAAAGCATGACAAGCCAGACTACAAGACTACTCAGAGATCTAATTTCCAGCAGCAGAGGCAAGGGGAAAAATGGTGTAAGCACTGTAGAACCATCACCCACAATACGCAGGAGTGCAACCGGAAAAACCCACCTCATCATGCTGCCTGCTTACGTAAAAGTGCCGCAAGGGGAAATGGACCGGAAGAACCTCTGGACAAACCCCGACATCCCCCGGTCGTTGAGACAGTCCTCGTAAATGACCAAGAGGTGACCTGCCTTTATGATACAGGCCTTGCATTCGACGCAGTTGTCTGTGCATCCCTAGTCAAGCCTGACCAGATGACAGAAGACACTATAGAAATACAAGGACCTACTAAAAGTGCAGCACCTATGCGTTTGGCCATAGCCAAGATTAAGGTCAAATCAAAATATGTGACTGGGGAAATCCGTGCAGCGATCTTGGACGACCCTATTTATCCCTTGATCTTAGGGTGTAGGTATGTGTTCTTGGGAGAACCCATTCACCCTCTGGTTGTGGCGGCTGTCACCACTAGAGGACAGGCCAAACGGAATACGGAGTTGGAATCCCCACCCAACATCCTTCCTGAGGAATTAAAAAAGGCACAAACGGAGGATCAATCTCTAGCACCCTGCTACAAAAAACTACCGAGAGCGCACACTCCTCTCCAAAAGGGAGACTTCTACAAGAAAAATGGGCTGTTGCATCGGAAAGCAGGAAATGGAGGACAGGAACATGGGCAACTTGTGGTTCCATCAGCATACCGAGCCCAGGTCCTAGAAATGGGCCATGCCCTTCCGTTTAGTGGCCACATGGGCATAAGTGCCACGATTCAGCGTATTTCATGTCATTATTATTGGCCAGGTATCAACGCCGATATCCAGAGATATGTGAAATCATGCCCACAGTGCCAGAGGACAGCGCCGAAACACTGGACGGCCCCAGCCACTCTGGGAGAAATGCCAATCTTGGGCACACCCTTCGAACGAGTAGCGGTGGATATTGTGGGTCCACTTACTCGTAGCAAAAAGAGAAACAGTTATATACTCACGTTAGTGGATTGTTGCTCCATGTGGGCAGAGGCTATCGCTATGCCCGCCTGTGATTCTAAGCATGTTGCTGAGGCTCTGCTCACCATATTTACTCGGCTAGGGTTTCCGTCACAGATCCTGACAGATAATGGTTCCCAATTCCGAGGAAAACTCACCGAGGAAGTGTTTAGGATATTTCAGGCCCGACATATCCACACCTCTCCCTACCACCCCCAGGCAAATGGCCAGGTGGAGCGGTTTAACGGGACCCTTATTTCCATCCTTCGGAAACTTGCGCAGGAAAAACCAGAGAGCTGGGATCAATACTTACCCGCAGCACTATTTGCTTACCGCGAAGTACCCCACAATTCTACTGGGATGCCTCCTGCCACATTGCTGTTTGGTAGACCTATAAAAGGACCTTTAGAGGCACTGTTACGTACTTGGACAGATGATAAAGCTGATGAGACGGTCACCTCTGCATCCCAATACGTGAAGGAGTTGACCCAACGCCTTAAAACAGGATGGGAACTGGCAAAGGAAAATGTACGCCGTGCCCGTCGTAAACATGCGCGTTACTACAACCGCACTGCGAAGGATAGGGAGCTAGAAGTAGGAGAACAGGTATTATTACTCCTGCCCAGTAGCAATAATAAATTGCAAATCGGGTGGAGAGGTCCATATAAAATTGTTGAGAAAATGTCGCGCACCAATTACAAGATTGCCATAAAGGGGAAGCAGAAAATTTACCACATAAACCTGCTGAAGCGATATTATGAAAGACCAGGTGCAGAACCAGCACATTTCCTGACACTGGCTATTGCGACGGAAACTGAGGCAGAACCCCTGACCTCCTGTGAATACCCTCTTCGTCAGTGCGAAACTCATCAAGATGTTCAGATTAGTTCAACTTTAACGGAGGATCAGCAGGCACGGGTTCAACAGTTGTTGAGAAAACACCCTAGTACACTCACGGATAAACCTGGCATGACCAACCTGATAGAATTTGATATGAAGCTAACAGACCTCGCCCCGGTACGAGTTAAGAACTATCCTGTTCCTTATGCTAAAGCAAAGGCATTGGGTGAGGAAATCGAGTACCTGCTTAAGGAAAATATTATCTCAAAATCAGAGTCGCCTTATAGTGCGAGTGTAGTGTTGCTTAGAAAATCCACAGGAGAACATCGCCTCTGCATAGACTACCGAAGGCTCAACGCTGTAACGGAATTTCAAGCGGAGCCCTTACCGGATCAGAATCAGCTTTTCACCAAGCTGAGTAGAGCACGATACTTTTCGAAGATAGACCTTAGCAAAGGGTACTACCAGATCCCGGTAAAAGAGGAAATTCGACATATGTTAGCATTTAGTACTTCTGAAGGCCATTACGAGTTTAATGTATTGCCATTTGGGCTAAGCAACGCCCCAAGCGTCTTTACTCGTATGATGAGGAAGCTACTGGAACCCCTGAACCACCCTGGGATAAGTAATTTCATGGACGACATACTTATTGCCACGAACACCTTTGAGGAGCACCTGGACGCAGTTTCCCTACTCTTCGAAAGACTTAGAGAAACAGGACTCACCGCTCGCCCTACAAAATGTCAAATTGCCTGCGAGCAACTAGAATTCCTGGGACACACTATCTCGCATGGATGCATGTTCCCAGATGCGCGTAATATTGAGAAGTTACAGCGGGCCCCACGACCCCAGACTAAAAAGGATGTAAGGTCATTTGTGTCTCTATGTGGCTTCTACCAGAGATATATTAAAGATTTTAATACCCTGAGTGCGCCATTGACCGCATTAACCAAGAATGGGAACCCGGACAAAGTAACCTGGACAGCGGAGTGCGAAAATGCCTACACGCTGCTGAAGGAGAAACTCACAGCTAGGCCAATTCTGCGACTGCCTGACTTAACTCTGAACTTTACGCTGCGAACAGATGCTAGCAATATAGGGATAGGAGCCACTCTCCTGCAGCCTAGTGATAGACCTTCTGCAACTCTATTCCCCATCGCATATGCTAGTAGGAAATTGAACCCTGCTGAACAGAACTACTCTACCATCGAACGAGAATGTCTGTCGCTAATATGGGCTGTGCAGAAGTTTCAACCATATTTATACGGGAAAAAGTTCACGGTGCAGTGTGATCACCAACCGTTGATATTTCTTGCAGCGTCGAAGAACCTTAATGCCCGGCTTATGAGATGGTCACTCCTGTTGCAGCCATATTCATTTCACATAGAATACATACCTGGGAAGAACAACGTAGGGGCAGATTTTTTGAGCAGACATCCGGACGCAACCGAGGAGATATGAGAAACTGGAAAAGAAGAGGAAGACAGGACAAGAGGAGTTGGACGGAACGTCAAACTTGAGGAGGGGCTTGTGTGACAACTTGCCCAATCTTCTCTTCATTTTTTTTATTATTTACGGACATCGTTTTTTTTTCTCATCCTCAATGCATGATCGCAAAGTCCCGGGAATTGTCACTGGCGGAAATTCTCCTAGTATTCAGTATTTTCTCGCTATTTTTAGATACGACGTCATTGTTGACCAATGACCTCGGTAGCTAGGAACCTGTTTTAATTTAAGACTGCTTAAGCTGATAAAACCAGTTTATGCCACTTTAGGAAGACCCCACGTGACTTTTAACGCTATTGATTGGAGCGTTTATTTGACGCTAATGTCACATGATGCACGCTATGGATCACGTGTCCAAGCGGAAATGTCCCGCTAAAAGTGCGCCAAACACGGGCAATCTTCACTTGCCCGGAACCCTTGAGACAGCTAGGTCTAACCCAATTATCGGCGAATTCTCGCATTAAAAGCACTGAAGCCACGTGTCTAATTGCGGGTTAGCGTCCATCTTTGAGTAGGTAAGTGAAATCTCGCTAGAATATAATGTGATGAAATGTGTAGTACATTGCAAAATCGACGCAAGATTGGTATGTTTACTTTATTCATATTTTTTGTTTTACGATCACATCCAGCCACATGTGATCGGGTATATTTTATGATCCCACGGGATATGTACATGTTCATAATAATGTATAACGGGAATATATATATATAGCTATTAATTTCCATATTATTTGATTAATTTCGACCCGACGTTTAGACTAACGGAAATTAATATTAACGATAATGTTGACAGACCGTGACATATATTCATTATAAATTATATGACGATGCGACCAGACATGAAGTGTGTGATAATGTTGTCAGACAATTCTAAAAACACGGATGTCCAATTATTTGTTAAATTCATCATAATGACATGACGATTAGGCTAGAGGCACAGAACTAGAATACTGTTGCCGACATTTCTATGATAAATTTGGTGGGTTTAACTGACATTTATAATAATTCATCGGGTTAAGTTGACGATAACTCAGTCTAAAGAATTATAATACTGCCACTGGGGCAGAGTAATATAATAAAGGACAGACAGGAGAAACTTGAATTCAAGATTAGACTCTAGACATATGATGTTAGAGACTAAAATCTGAGGTGACGGGCAGAGGGACGGCTTAGGGAAAGACTGCTTTCTAAAGCTAGAAAATTAATGAAGCCGTCGTATTTGTCTTCAGTCTATGGTGGAGCCTTGCACGACAGTCCAATCTCAGCGCAGAATACGGAGTCGAGCACAGAGAAGGCAAATCCGAACCATTCAAGACCTACCGGGGCAACGTCAGGAGACCGGAGAACTAACCACACTTCACTATCAGCCGGGGGCTGAAAAGCTAAGTCCACGACAAAGGAAACTCACCTAATCAATGCCACAAAGTTTAGTCATCCATGATGAAAAACACGTGAAGTGTGAGACACATAATACATACAGCAGACACTAATTCCATCGACAATACTATCATTCACCATCTATTCACTTTATTGCAATAAACCAATTGGGTGTATATACTGTACCCCACGCTTTGTTCCTTCCATTAGATGTTGAATATTGTCTATGTTTATCTTCCTTTATAAGGGAGGGGGGGCTCGTAAAATATAATATAATTTAAAGAATAATAATAATAGATAACTGAGAAGGGGACGACGGTAGCGAGAGACCAAATATCTCCTTACAATCTTTTCCAGACCTGTCGAGTTAGGAGAATTTACCCTCTTCGTCACCCTTCGGAAGTGGGAAAACCCAGCAGGGATTCCTTGAGCCAAATCTTCCACATCAGATCTATTATTTCCTCTAAATAATTCTCTTATCCTTTAAACGCTACGTGACAACCGATTATCTACCCCCATAGAAGCACCCATTGTCAGTCCACATCTTATCTATATGTCAACCTTTCCTTTCCTCTTCCGCTCGTTATTGTCTATGTGAAAAATTTGTTTTATATCCACGTAGTATAGCTATATAATGTAATGTATGTGAGAATGTACCTGCAAAGCACTGTATTTTTGAAATATGTAATTGTATTTTGCTTGCTTAAATGTGATGATGTGTATAAGAATGAGCAGATATACATTTTTACAGCTTGAAGATGTGTCCTGCTACAGAAGTGCGTAAGAAATTATTATTATTATTTCATTTTCCCTCAAGAATGTACAGATATAAGCGAGAATATGTTTATGTAATTTGTGTACTGGTGTTTAATGACACATTCAAAAATGCAGATTAATTGCTGATGAACACATGAGTGAGTGTCGGGATACAGAATGAAAGATAAAGGGCTGGATGGTCGAACAGACCTGGGTCCCCAATTCTTTACCATTTTAAATAAAGTTATTTCCATCTATCTCTCCTACTGATTCTGCTCTTGAGTTAAAGAGGGCAAAGAAATAACACCAAGTCTCACCTCTTTCAATAGCAGACTGTCAAATACTTCATTAGTTCTGATACCATACCACCTAATCTGATTATGCTTGAAATCATAATTTACTGTACGTTTTTTTTTTAATTTAATTTTATTTTATAATATTTGTTTAATTAACAATACTTCATTTTGATTATGACTGCATACTGTAAACGTACGCTGTTATATTACCTTTATAATGTTGCATGCCTTCATATTAATGCTTTAAGTAACATGTGGGAATGAAAGGATATAGTATGCAAGATAAATGAGAGTGGAAGGGCAGAATGTTAGACGGGCCTGCGCGCCCAATTCTTAACCCTTCGAAAATAAAGTTCGTTCGTTCGTTCGTTCGTTCGTTCGTTCGTTCGTTCGTTCTCTCTCTCTCTCTCTCTCTCTCTCTCTCTCTCTCTCTCTCTCTCTCTCTCTCTCTCTCTCTCTCTCTCTCTCTCTCTCTCTCTCTCTCTCTCTCTCTCTCTCTCTCTCTCACACAAAGAAAGTGACAGGTAGCAACCAGATCAACCAGATCCAAACAGTAACATGCCATGTTTCACAAGAAAAACATTTACCATAATTGCTATATGGAATAAAATTAACACTATATATATATATATATATATATATATATATATATATATATATATATATATATATATATATATATATATATATATATATATAATAATAATAATAATAAATTCTTTAAGCGCCAAAACACGGCGCATAAGGCAGAAACCAGTGCTCTCCAGGTTGTTCGTTGTGACGCCACTCCTCTTAGCTCTTGCACATTATTTAGGCCCAACGTTCTCCTTCTCTTATTATTGTTCTTCTGAGTGTTTCTTTTGGTCTTCCTTTTTTCCGCTTACCCTCAGGAACCCAAGTGAGCGCCTGTAGTGGTATTCTGTTGTTTTGCATTCGTAGGACATGACCGATATATGACCATCGTCTTTTCCTTATATAGTCGGAGACATATTTCTGCCTAGAGTCTTCTCTTATTTGTCGATTAGTCTTGAATTCTTTCCAACTGATGTTCATGAGTTTTCTAAGACATTTTGTTCTCGAATGTATTCAGCTTGTTCTCCAATGATTTTGTTATTTTCCAACTCTCACAGCCGTATGTTAACACTGAGATAACATTTGAATTAAACAGACGAAGCTTGGTATGTATATTCAATGATCGTAATTTCCAAATGTTAGATAATCTATTGAAGGCGCTAGCTGCCAAAGCAATTCTAGTATGGATTTCTCTTGTTGTGTCACCATCCTGAGTCATTTTACTGCCTAAATAATTGAAACTTTCAACTTTCTGTAGTTTTTCCCCGTTCAAGATGATATCAAAGGTCTCGTTAGAAAAGTTCATAGCTTTAGTTTTAGAGGCATTTATTTGGAGACCAATTTTAACCGAGAGATGACATAAATTATTTATTGCTTCTTGGGATTGTCTTGGTGTTGAACTTAAGAATGCTACATCATCTGCGAAATCCAGGTCCCCCAGGAATTTTCCATTTGTCCATTTTATACCCAATTGTTCATTGTGGGTATAGTTTCTCATAACCCAATCAATAGCTATTCCAAAAAGTAGTGGTGACATAATACAGCCTTGTTTCACCCCTGTTTCTACTGTAAACCATTCTGTATTCCCTTTATTTGTTCTAACACAACATCTTGCATTGTCATATAGCGCTTTGATTATATTCACATATTTTGTTGGAAAACCATAGATTGTAAGTATCTTCCACAATGATGGGCGGTGTAGACTATCAAAGGCTTTTTGAAAATCGACGAAGGTGATAATAAGTGGCGATTGCCTTTCCACTGATTCTTCTATAATTGTTCTTAGTGTGAATATTTGATCAATACATGATCGTTTCGGCCTGAAACCCGCTTGTTCTTCTCTGATCTTTTCGTCAGCATGCAATTTAAGTCTTTCTAACATCATGCAACATAATAATTTTCCAGGTACTGATAATAGAGATATACCACGCCAGTTATTACAGTCTGATAGATCACCTTTCTTCGGTAACTTTACAATAATACTGTCTTTCCATTGTTGTGGTGGTTGTTCTTCTCTCCATACTTCATTTATAATATCTAAAATTCTCAAGAGGTTGTTGTCATTAACTGCTTTAATCATTTCCCCTGAAATTTCGTCAACTCCAGCAGCTTTAAAATTTTTAAATCTTTTAACGGCTTGTTTGATCTCGTCCAGCGTGAATTCATCGCAAGTTATTGGCAAGGTGGTTGTGGATGTTTCATTATTAAAATCAGGTGTTACTGTTGGTGGTGGTCTGTTTAGCACCTCCATGAAGTGCTCAGCCCATCTCTTCATTTGTTCTTTTTCTGTTGGTATTGAATTCCCTAATTTACCTTTAACAGGTGTTTCCATAGCAGTAGGCTGGTGACATAGTTGTTTTGTAATTTGATAAAGGCACCTACTATTACCAGTTCTTGCAGCATTTTCAGCTTCTACGGCCAGTTCATTGATGAAATGTCTTTTATCTCTTCGAGTTTTTGTCTTCACTTCTTTATTTAACAAGTTATAAGTTAGTTTGCAAGATTCAACTGCATTATGTGTACTTGCCGCTAGTAGTTTAAGTTTTGCTGTTTTCCTTTCTTGTATTTTATCCCAAGTATCTTCTCTCATCCATTTTTTCTTTTTATGTACTAGGTATCCGGTGGTCGCTACAGCTGCTTCTGTCATTGCTGTTCTCAGTTGTTCCCATTTAGTATCGATTGTCTTGGTGGTGATATCGTTGTCAATTTTGCCTAAAGCATCGAAATAGTTGTTCATTTTGACATTATATTCCTTCTTTATATCATTTGATTGCAGTCTGTGTACATCTATTCTTCTATTTTATTCGGTTGGTATAACTTCTTCAGTTTAATTCTCATTTTAGCTATGCAGAGGTTATGATCGCTTCCGATCTCTGCACCTCTGTATGCTCTGACGTCTTGAACTGATGAGCGAAATTTAGCGCTTATGCAGAAGTGATCTATCTGGTTCTTAGTTCTGCCATCAGGTGAATTCCATGTTATCTTGTGGATATTCTTATGTGGAAAGATGGTGTCTGCCACAACGAGGTTTGATATTTCACAAAGTTCTAGAAGTCTTTCGCCATTTTGATTCAAACAGCCTATGCCATGAGTACCGAGATATCTTTGTACTCCATCGTTGTTGTCACCTACTTTGGCGTTAAAATCACCCATGACTGCTATTATGTCATGCTTGGGTATTGTGTTGATGGTACTTAGAAGTGCTTCATAGAAGTCATCTTTTGTGGTATCAAGAGCGTCGTTAGTTGGTGCATAACATTGTACAATTGAGAGCTTGAAAAATCGTGTCTGAAATCTAGCTAATATTAGCCTCTCATTGATAGGTACCCAGCTGATAAGCGATGCTGCTGCTTTCTGTGTCATTAGGATGGCTACTCCCTCTGTGTGACGATTATCATTACTACCAGAGTATATAATTTGCTTTTTTTCTTCTGAAATATATTTTATGCCCTTCCCCGTCCATCTACACTCGCTGACACCCAATAAGTCCAACTTATAATTATCCATTTCTTTAATTACTTCTTCCAATTTTCCGTCTTGATACATAGTTCTTACATTCCAGTATCCAATTTTAGAAATCTCCTTAGCCCCCAAGATATTAGAGTGAGTCATGTTTACTGTCGAGCCTGGTTCTGTTTCGGTAACAATAGCTTGTTTTACGATAGTGAATTGTTAACTCACTGATCAACCCTCCGATCCAACCGACCGATTCGAGGGTTTCGAGGTCAGTTATAGGAAAATATCTACACCACTAGATACTCTGGTGTATCTTTTATTCTATAATTTAACATAACATGGTGATATCCATCGAAATATACACATTCCTGATGTTTTTCTTTCGGCGTCTAAGGTGAGAAACGAATTTCACCTCCATCTTTTTTGCAAAGTACTGTATATATATATATATATATATATATATATATATATATATATATATATATATATATATATATATATATATATATATATATATATATATATATATATATATATATATATATATATATATATATATATATATATATATATATATATATATATATATATATATATATATATATATATATATATATATATACAGTACTTTGCAAAAAAAATGGCAGTCATATTTTCGCAACGCAGCACACTCATAGAAGCAAATAATAATAAAAACTGTATGTCCAGAGGAAGATTGGTATCTCCCCTATCTATTAACAGTGGTTTCAGTACAATATAATGTTGCCTTCTCCAGCAAGGCAAGCCTGGATGCGGCGAGGCATACTTCCCACAAATGTTTGTAGGTAATTGAGAGTCAGACTGTCCCAGTATTTTTCAGCTACCTTCTTCAATTGTTCAACGTCTCTGAGTCCACTCTTTTTTAAATGATTCTTGAGTAGTGCCCAAACGTTTTCAGTTGGGTTTTGATCGGGACTGTTGCTGGGCCACTTCAGCACTATCACATTCTTCTCTTGCAGCCATGCTTTGGGGGTATGAGATGTATGATTTGGGTCATTGTCATGTTGAAATGTGCACCCATCGGGGTACATGACCTGCATAAATGGCAGAAGGTGTCCCTCTAGTATGTCGATGTACCTTTCTTTCGTGAGAATTCCTGTGAAAACACACAGTGGGGTGGCACCTCTTGCTGACACCCCTCCCCAAAGATGGAATTTCTAGATATGTTTCGGTCGCTGGTACACAGGCGTTACAGAGCCTTTCGTCCAAATATTTATTTGAGCAGGATAGGACCAAAGAGAACATTCATCTGAAAAAATCACATTCTCCCATGACAAATTTTGGTGTTCGTGGCACCAGTTCAAGCGCATCTGTTTGTGAGTCTCTGTGAGCAATGGTGACGAAATTACCCGCTTTTTTGTGTAATTCATCCTGTGTAGCTCCCGGTTGACAATAGCATTAGATACCTCTGGGCTTCCCAACTCGATCATGCGCTGCCGTATGTTTTCTACACTCTTCATTGGCCCAGCCCGAACGATTTGGGCGAGACACCGATGGTCCTTTGTGACCAAAATTCTTGGCCTCCCACTACCTTCTTTTCGCTCGATTCCATTACCTGCTTTTAATTTACTCACAACTCTGTAGACAGTCCGCTCAGGAATGTTCAAGGTTTTAGAAATGTTGGAACATGTTTGATTTCCTTCATTCCAAAGCTGTGAAATTAACATACACTTTGACTTTGTATCCATTTTCTTCCACTAGCATTAGAAATTGTCGTCTGCTCTTATATCAAGGGACGTTACTCTACGCTAATTTTTTTTTTACTTTTGGTAGTGTTTGCTCACTTAAGTGGAGTGAAAATTTGGGGCAGAACATGCATATTTAATTAGATTTCAGCTTATTTAGCTGAGCAATATGACTGCCATTTTTTTTGCAAAGTACTGTATATATATATATATATATATATATATATATATATATATATATATATATATATATATATATATATATATATATATATATATATATATACCCAAATTATAACCCATGTGGGGTTGAACTGAGCATCCCAGTATATATATATATATATATATATATATATATATATATATATATATATATATATATAGTAGAACTCCATTTATCCGAACCCCAATTATCCGAACATCCAATTATCCGAACACTTTTTCCAGAAAAAAAAAAAAAAAATCAGATGCCACAGTCACGTTAGACTAAAATTCTGAATCTTTTGATGCGGCAAACTTCAAATGTGTGCGAACAATTTGTAGAGAATGGGATGGCTAATGGTCGGTCGCTTACGTACAGGAAGTCAGTTAGATCATAAAGTCAGTTAATATCTGGTTTACCAATCCAGTGTACGTGTGCGTTCTAGGTAGAACACTGGCTAAACAGACAGTTCAACTTAAAATAATTGTGTCTGCTACTACAGCAGAATAATTTTGGTGTACAAGTATTTCTCTGTGCGATATGGCATCTTCCAGTAGGCCTAAAGCATATAAAAGGAAACGCGATGTTTTGTCAATTGAAACGAAAACAGAAATTATCAAGAGACTAGGACAAGGTGAAACTGTGTCTTCACTTGCGAGGATTTTCAATGTTGGGAAAGCTACCGTCTCTGACATCAAAAGTAACAAGGATAAAATTATGAGTTTTGCATCGAAATTTGATAGTGAAAATGGGTCGAAGAAACGTAAAACCATGAGAAATGCGAAAGATGTGAAATTGGAAGAGGCTTTGTATATATGGTTTGTGCAAAGAAGAAGCAAAGGGGAACCTATCTCTGGTTCTCTGTTGTGTGAAAAGGCACTTCAGTTCAACAATCAACTTGACGGTCCTCCTGACTTTAAGGCTAGCCAGGGATGGTTTAAGAAACTTTAAATCTCGTCATGGCATACGAGAATTGGAGATTCAAGGGGAATCTTTATCTAGCGATGCAACTGCCGCTAAAAATTTTAAAGAAACATTCTTGGCTTTTTTGGAAGAAGAAGGTTATTCACTCGATGATGTGTATAATGCCGATGAGACTGGCTTATACTGGAAATCATTGCCTCAAAAATCACTTGCATCTCAGCGCGAAGCAGCTGCCCCTGGGTTTAAAAAGTGCAAAGAGAGAGTACCAATTTTGGTAGCCGCGAATGCCAGTGGAAGTCATCGTTTACCGGTGCTAATGATCGGCAAAGCCAAAAAAACCACGTTGTTTAAAGAATGTGACATGTCTCCCATTGTGTTACAAAGCACAGAAGAGTGCTTGGATGAATAGTGAAATATTTCTTGATTGGTATACAAATCAGTTCATCCCAAATGTGAAGAGGTTCAGAGAACAAGAAAAGAAAACTGGAAAAGTAATTCTTCTACTGGACAATGCACCATCTCATCCAGAGACGGATACATTGAATGCAGTTGATGCAAATTTTAAAGTAATTTTTCTGCCTCCCAATGTAACAGCACTGATTCAACCAATAGATCAGGGTGTTATAGCAAAGCTTAAAAAGATGTACAAGAAGGAAGTCCTGCGTCGTTAATTGTTGGCTGAAGATGAAGAAAGTGTGGTGGCGTTTTCCAAAAAGCTTAATCTCAAAGACTGCTGCTATATGTTAGCTGATGCTTGGACCACCCTGTCACAAGATAATCTCAACAAGGCTTGGAGTAGATTGCTTGGGAAAAAAGGAGGAAATGAAACTACTGCAGTAGACACAAATGATGATTGTATAAATGAAGTTGTGGAACTGTTTCAAGCAATGCCCGGATTTTCGGACTGTGACAAAGATGATGCACACATGTGGCTAGAAGATGATAATGATTCTGGTTTTCAGTTTTTGAATGACGAAGAAATTTTGTCTTTTGTGCAAGAAGAAAACCAAATACATGTAGTGACCGATGATGAAGACTCCTCAGAAGTACATGATGTACTTGTAGATTATGAAGAAAAACCAAAACGTCGACCAAGTCCTGAAGAAGCCTTTATAGCACTAGAAACAGCGATGGCTTGGTACGAGCAAGAAGATGACAGCTGTCCTACACAGCTTCTGCTGTTGAAGAGAATGCGGGACTTAGCAGCCAAAAGGAGACTATCCAGTTTGGTGCAAAAGAGGATTCCTCATTATTTTAAATAGTGGGCTACATCTGTGCAAGTACATATATGCGTAAGTTGCGCCTGGTTTTGAATCGTTTGTAATGTTATTTTGAAAACATTTCTCTTTTTTAACAAAAATAATTAATACAAGTAGTACATGCACTGCAATGTAATAAAAGATTTTGGTGATACAGTGATCTAATACAGTGTGGGATTATTATTACAGTACAAGTAAATATGTTTTATAGTGTATTTTCCTTGTGATGGTTAATTATTTTTAGAAATATGTGTACATGTACTCGATACATTATGTAATCCAATTATCCGAACATTTGATTATCCGAACGATGCTCGGTCCCATGGGGTTCGGATAAATGGAGTTCTACTGTATATATATATATATATATATATATATATATATATATATATATATATATATATATATATATATTTATATTTATATATATATATATATATATATATATATATATATATAAATATAAATATAAATATATATATATATATATACTACTCGTCAAAAGTCAAGAGCCACCCTATTATTTTCAATACACTTTTATATAAGCGTATAGAATGATTAAATGAAGGAAGTTTTTAGTAAAAATGGGTGCAATATCTTCCTCTGACAGTCCTCTATGCACGTTAAGCATAAAAACAACTCACCGACAACCATGGTGATCATGTGCAATTTGGTTTGCTGACCATAAATTCACATTTTTAATCTGTTTTTTTAAACTTCCGTACAACCAAACAGGTGAAGTAATCGTGCTGATTGACATTCCACGTGCAATGGCGACTTTTCGTGAACAGACGTTCACTCCTAATTTGTTTTACAATCAGCAGACTTAGGGTAGTTTCATCACTTGCAAAAACCATGCCACCGAGAAGAAGTCTTGACACCTTACAAAGAATGAGGGCTATAGCGTGGGTTGAAAGTGGTTTATCTGTCTGTGAGGTTTCTAGACGGCTTGCAGTGTCACACTCTACTATCCAAAGAATTTTGGAGAGATTTCAGGCCACAGGAAGTGTGGAGGATCGCCAGGTCGCCCTAGATGCACCAATAGACATGATGACCGGTACCTCTTGTTGTCAGCCCTGCGCCATCGAACAGTGACTTGTTCCACTCTAAGATGTCAGCTGAGACAAACTGTAAACGTTAATGTCAGTCAAAGCACCATTCGCAGACGTTTACATGAATTTGGACTGGCTGCTCGACGTCCTGCAGTCAGAATCCCTCTTACTCCTGCTCTTCTCATCTATCAGTCAATACCCTTTACCTCCCTAAGGAGCATAGGTCATAAAACTGGATCTCGTGTAGTGGAGGCGTCAACAATTCACTCCATGTGGCAGTATCTGCTTGGGACTCAAAGTTGCTCACCTGTGGGAACATTTTCCGCATGCGCTGACAACACATGAAGTCCCAGCTAATTCAGCAGATTTCCAAAATGTCACGAGCTCTTATTATATGCCACCATTATCTGATTACGTTTCAAATTATCTCTTATTTACCGTATGAAGTTTAGATTGTGTTTGTTAGTTTTTTTTTTTTTTTATTTATTTATTTTTTTTTAAGGTATTAATTTTTGTTAATGTATTTTAATTAATAATTTCCCCCCCCCCCCCCCTAAATTTGATTATGTCTGCATGTTACAAATGTATGTTATTATTTTACCTCGATAATGTTGTATGCTTAAATAATGCTAAAAATACATGTGCTATTGAAAGGATACTGTATGAAAGGTGAGCGAAAGGAAGGGCAGAATGTTAGACGGGCATGCGTGCCCAATTCTCAACCCTTTGAAAATAAAGTTCGTTCGTTCGTTCGTTTGTTAGTTCATCGCAGAGCCCGTGTTGCTTGGTGTCGCGAGCACATCCGATGGACAAGGTAAAATGGAGTCAAGTTCTCTTCACTGATGAATCTCGCTTCACTGTGTCATTCAACGATGGCAGGATTCGAGTTTGGAGATGACCAGGAGAGCGATTTACTGATGACACAATTCGAGAGGTGGATCGTTATGGTAGGGGTTCTGTCATGGTCTTGGGAGGCTTCTACAGACACGGCAGGACCCCACTCTACATCATCCAAGGCAACTTGACCGGCCCAAGATACCAGAACGAAATCTAGAGACCAATTGTTCAGCCTGCTCTGGAGGCCATAGGTGGTAATGCCATCCTCCAAGATGATAACGCTCGACCCCATCGAGCTCGTGTGGTGAATGAGTTTATTCAGCAACATGGGATCATCAGGATGGCGTGACCAGCTCATTCACCTGACCTTTATCCGATTGAGCACCTCTGGGATGTCCTTGGTCGAAGATTGTAAACAAATCACCCCCTGCCAATGGATGTTGCACAGCTGACTGCATTTCTGCTTCAGGAATGGCAAGCTGTTCCTCAGGATACTCTTCGGACCCTTGTGGACTCGATGCATCTACGCTGCCTTGAATGCCTTGCTGCAAACGGTGGTCATACCCGATTTTGAAATGTCTATTTGTCCAATATCTATTGTGTGACTTTTGAAAAGGTGGGTGACACACTTCACAGCTTCATTGCTTTTGAATGTGTGTTTCCATTTCTTTACGTGACATGTCAATTAGGTATTCAATAAATGCCGTTTTGACTGATACCAATTACATTTATATCAGATTTGTTTTATGGTTTCAACCAAGGTTTTTCTAAGTGGCCCTTGACTTTTGACGATATATACAAGTATATATATATATATATATATATATATATATATATATATATATATATATATATGTATATGTATATGTATATGTATATATATATATATATATATATATATATATATATAATAATAAATTCTTTAAGCACCAAACATGGCGCATAAGGCAGAAACCAGTGCTCTCCAGGTTTTACGTTGTGACGCCACTCCTCTTAGCTCTTAATAATAATAATAATAATAAATTCTTTAAGCGCCAAACACGGCGCATAAGGCAGAAACCAGTGCTCTCCAGGTTGTTCGTTGTGACGCCACTCCTCTTAGCTCTTGCACATTATTTAGGCCCAACGTTCTTCCTTCTCTTATTATTGTTCTTCTGAGTGTTTCTTTTGGTCTTCCTTTTTTCCGCTTACCCTCAGGAACCCAAGTGAGCGCCTGTAGTGGTATTCTGTTGTTTTGCATTCGTAGGACATGACCGATATATGACCATCGTCTTTTCCTTATATAGTCGGAGACATATTTCTGCCTAGAGTCTTCTCTTATTTGTCGATTAGTCTTGAATTCTTTCCAACTGATGTTCATGAGTTTTCTAAGACATTTGTTCTCGAATGTATTCAGCTTGTTCTCCAATGATTTTGTTATTTTCCAACTCTCACAGCTGTATGTTAACACTGAGATAACATTTGAATTAAACAGACGAAGCTTGGTATGTATATTCAATGATCGTAATTTCCAAATGTTAGATAATCTATTGAAGGCGCTAGCTGCCAAAGCAATTCTAGTATGGATTTCTCTTGTTGTGTCACCATCCTGAGTCATTTTACTGTATAAATAATTGAAACTTTCAACTTTCTGTAGTTTTTCCCCGTTCAAGATGATATTAAAGGTCTCGTTAGAAAAGTTCATAACTTTAGTTTTAGAGGCATTTATTTGGAGACCTATTTTAACCGAAAGATGACACAAATTATTTACTGCTTCTTGGGATTGTCTGGGTGTTGAACTTAAGAATGCTAAATCATCTGCGAAATCCAGGTCCCCCAGGAATTTTCCATTTGTCCATTTTATACCTAATTGTTCATTGTGGGTATAGTTTCTCATAACCCAATCAATAGCTATTCCAAAAAGTAGTGGTGACATAATACAGCCTTGTTTCACCCCTGTTTCTACTGTAAACCATTCTGTATTCCCTTTATTTGTTCTAACACAACATCTTGCATTGTCATATAGCGCTTTGATTATATTCACATATTTTGTTGGAAAACCATAAATTGTAAGTATCTTCCACAATGATGGGCGGTGTAGACTATCAAAGGCTTTTTGAAAATCGACGAAGGTGATAATAAGTGGCGATTGCATTTCCACTGATTCTTCTATAATTGTTCTTAGTGTGAATATTTGATCAATACATGATCGTTTGCCCAATGGGCTGATCACCCGTTGGCTTGTCACACCGATTACGGAAACAACGGCAGATGGATCTATTTGTTGTTGCCCTAAAGACGCCGCTAGGCGTGATGGGAAACTACAACAGAGAAAATCAATCTGCTGTTGCCCTTAAGACGCCACAAGGCGTGATGGCCTCTGACTGCTTGGTCGGTCTTTGGCTAAGGATGGAAGAAGAAGAAGACATGATCGTTTCGGCCTGAAACCCGCTTGTTCTTCTCTGATCTTTTCGTCAGCATGCAATTTAAGAGATATATATATATATATATATATATATATATATATATATATATATATATATATATATATATATATATATATATATATATATATATATATATATATATATATATATATATATATATATATATAAGCTAATACAGATGAAAAACCTATGGCAAGGCACAAGCAAAGAAACAAAGTTACAACTGATCAGAGCATGTATATTCCCAGTAGCAACATACGGCTGCGAGACTTGGACACTCAATAAAACAGTTGCAAAAAAGATTACATCATTCGAAATGAAATGCTACAGAAGGATGTTGAGAATACCCTGGACAGAAAAAAAGACCAACAGAGAAGTACTGCACTCACTAAACGTACAGGAACATTGGCTCCTAAATACCATCGCAATAAGGAAGCTGAAATTTTTCGGTCATATAAAAAGACATAATAGTCTGGAAAAAACAGTGATGGAAGGCATGGTCCCTGGAAAAAGGGGAAGGGGTCGACCTAGACGACGGTGGACCCAGGACATCACAGAGAGTCTGAACTTGTCTTTGGCTGATGCAGGTCGACTTGCCCAGAATCGTGATGCGTTCAGAGCAGCTGTAATGGAGACAACGTTCTGGAAAGAATATGTCACATGATGATGATGATGATGATATATATATATATATATATATATATATATATATATATATATATATATATATATATATATATATATATATATATATATATATATATATATATATAAGAATTACAACTACAGTATTGGGTAGCTGACCCATGCTGTCCTTTTAGTCACCTGTTTTTGGTCCATGCAAAGGATAACTGGAGTTTTTCTTATGCATGGGATGTCCAGTTCAACCCCACATGGGTTATAATATGTGCACATATAGCATTATTTTAATTAGATATAGCAAATACAGTAAATGTTTTTCTTATGAAACATGACATGCATGGCATGTTACTGTTTTTTGTTCTTTACTCTATTTCAGGCCCCAGTAACATACAGGCAAGACGCAGAAATAGATTACAGAAATTATTTGTAAAATTATGGTTAACGAGATGACATTTGAAAAGCTGATATTCAATGAAATGACAGATTTGATGAAACATTGGATGTTGTTGATCAAGATGACAAATATGATAAAACTAGAAATGTCCAATAATATGACATGATAAAATAGTAATGTTGAATTAGATTATAGATGTGAAAAAAAATACTGGTTGGACTAGACAGCTAATGTGATGAAAACCCAATGTCATAAATGTGGTAAAAAGGCCTGTGTTAAATAAGGTGAAAGATATGAAATAACGTGTATATGGAATGAGATATTTGATTTCAACCTTCTATCAACTCAGAAAAAGTTTTCAAATACAATTTCCACTAGTTCAGAAGTTCCAAAATTTGTCTTTATGTTTATATACGTGAATAATTATTGCCAGACCTTACTGTACAGTTTGTTCTCAATAAGGGTTACTGAATATTCTTGTCCATTCATCAATATCTGTCTTGGATACATTCAAATATTTTCTCATGATGGACTCTATCAAAAGCTTTCTTAGTCAGTAAAGCACATGTAAATACTTTTTTGGACTATATATTTTTATGCTAATATTCTTATACAAAATATTACTTCTCTTGTTCTGCTGTTCCTTCAAAAACCAAACTGCTCTTCCTGGACTTCATTGTCTACCTTATTTTTAATTCTCTCCTGTATGATCTTCAGCAATATTTTAATTATGTGACTCTGAACATTCTGTTGCATCAGATTTTTTGGGCAATGTTATAAAGATTGATGTTTTCAGGTTGTGTGGTATGTACCCTGTATTGTATATATTGTTGCATATGTCCGTGATTGTATCTATACCAAAGTTTTCCAAAGCATCTATTGTTTATATTTTTATGTTGTCCATTCCTGCTGATTTTCTTTTGTGTATCATCTATTTCCTTGCATCTATTCTCTCTTTGCCTGTCTACACATAGTAAGTATCTCTTTGTTTATTCTTTTATATTTGGGAGTATTTTTTGCTCTCTTTCTTTCTGCTATTTTGTTCAAGATGTTGTCTGTGATCCAGATTTGCTTTCTTTTAAACTCCTTTTTAGGTAAATTGTTATTTGCTGATTGTATGCTTATTAACGTGTGCTTGAGAATGGGATATGCTACTCCAATTAACAACTTTTTCACTAGCATAAATATACTTTTGGAATACTGTATTTCAGTAGGATAATATCGTTATTTACCAAATATTCCTCATGACTCCTTGACAAGCCTCTCATTCGAAACCCCTGCACTATATCATTTTTGAACAACACAAACTTACGTGAGTAATGCTCACAGTTAGGATCTTTCTGGATATCATCTCTGGGCAAGTCATAAATATGTGTGTGTCCAAGGTAGCACACACTTTCTCCAGACACCAAACAAAATTCAAAGGACTCACACAAGAAGTCAGTATTATTTAAACACAAGTAAGCACACTGTTCCTTGTCATAAACATTTTGTATTACTGTGTCAGAACCAGATAATATCGATGTGTCAGAGACCTGCTCAAAGTCTTTGCTGTAAGAACCTATTAATGTGACCAGACGAGAAGAAATATAAAAATAAGTGGCGACATATAATGCTCAGTTATATGCAGGAATAAGTTATATTTTTTAATTGACTCACTTATTCATTTCATTTTTCAATCATTATGAGGCATAGAGTCACAACTGCAGCTGGTCTCCTTGTAGGAAACCTGCTCCTAAACATTTATGGGCCCTTGCTGTGATAGTTTCTCAAGCAATTTATTGGACATAATGAGGTTGCAAGGCCCATGCACAATCTCATATTAGTCGCCTATTACAACATGCTTAAGGGAGTAGTATGGTTATTCTTTCTCTGTCTCCTCACAGACTCCTGGGACCTAACTTGGAAATATATTTTTTTATACTAATACACAATTCTGCTAATCATCATGTAAACTACATTAAAAGTCCTCACAGTATTATTAACTTCATTCTAGTCATCACTACACAACACCATCATCATTCAGTATTATTAACTTCATTCTTAGTCACCACTACACAACACCATCATCATTCAGTATTATTAACTTCTTTCTAGTCACCACTATACAACACCATCATCATTCAGTATTATTAACTTCATTCTTAGTCACCACTACACAACACCATCATCATTCAGTATTATTAACTTCATTCTTAGTCACCACTACACAACACCATCATCATTCGCAGCATATAACTACCACGTTAGTAACTCAGCCGCTAATATGATAATTGTCTAAACTAAATATTACTGCTACCAAAAACAAGATGACTGTTACAAGAATCATCAATGAGACCATTCAAGAAGATCAGCTAAACTGATAAAAGATGAGAGAAAAAACAAAGTGCAATTCAAAACTGACAACTTATTCCGCTAAGACTAAGTCCACTTCACAATGACTAGTGTTTTAAAAATAAACTGCATTAGTTCAAAGACATGTCTAATGTAGAATCGCCACTTAATATACAACATACAACTACAGCCACTAGTGCCCAGGGGCATATTGTCTATAGGGATTGCAGTGCATGTTTATTTAGTCTTACACACTGGCCTAATCTGCTTATTTCTGCAGTTTCTCACAGAAAACAAACATTGTAACATTATTTTTCATTATTTACTGTTCCTCATTCAGTATTTTGTTAAAAGAATCACTGAATATTTAAGATATAAAAAAATGCACACCAAAAAAAAACTTGCATATGTTTGATTTTGCATTTTTTGTGAATCACGGAGAACATTCATCTGTTTTTCATTACTTCATACAAGCAATAATAACTCAAACACCAAAGCTATATGGCAGAAGTACAGTAATATTTCATTTCAATGTCTCTCATAATTAACATGTATGTAGTATTAAGAAGCACACTGTTTAAAATACAAAAATAGTCTTACGTGCATAAGTACTACAGCTGAGTGTCTTGATATATCCCATTCTCTCAAAGAAAGTCACATTATGCAGGGCACAGGCCAGCCTTTTCTTGCAGTAGACAAATGACAGACACTGGAAGTTGAGATTATTGGAACATAGTCTGGCACAGTCATCTGTAAATAAATGTTTATTTTCTTGTCAACCACAAACAACAGTACAAAATGCTATGTCTAACTCTAATTTTGTTGTCTTTAAATATATTTTTTGTGTGTGTGTGATAACTTATTACGCAATAAGCCATTTTAGGAAAATGATATCTCTTGTACCCATGTAATTGCAAAGCTAGAACTATTGAATGGTGAGTTTCAAATTTAAAATATTTATTTATTTATGTTGCGGACTTTTCTCTAATTGAGTGGGTTAATATAGTATTACGTTCATGTAATGTTTATTCATCTGGTAAACCCAGTATCGTTTTGGTACTGCAACAATAGATTCGTTTCGTGATTCTTTAGTTAGTTGTATCTGAACGTTCATTCAATAAATCGCCTTATATATTTCTCTGACAGTGTGGTCTTATTTCGTTCCATTTTTCTAGTTTGACATAGTATGTATTCTGTTGTATATATATTCTTCTGACCAAAAGATTTGAAGTTCAATATTGATCATTATTCATAAAAACAGTCATAACTGGAACTTCAAACGCCTTCATTGAATAAATCTATATTTTTGACGACTTACAATGCTTTAATAACTATTCATCCTTTCAATATGAATCAATGACAATAACATAGTTCACATCAAGAGCACTTGATACATCACAGCGTAGAGTCTACTGTTTCTTAGACATTGTATGTCTATTACTTTGCCATTTTAATTAACGTTCAATTATATTTCAACCAAACTACTTGGCATAATTATTATTATTCACACAGTATTAAACTATCCGCTTACAGTTCTATTAGGGTCTCTGCCTAATATATATATATATATTTAAACTATGTCCATATTATATTTGGCATTGCTCGCCAGGCTCTAACAGCCATTATACATAATTGTGTTTCACGAATATCGCGTTTTACTACTACTACCGTCTTACATAAATCCTGGACTCACTGGTCCTTACACATTATCATTTACATAAATCATGGACTCCCTGGTCCTTATTCATTATCATTTCATAAGCTATTGAAAGCCTCAACACAGACGGTTATACATATAAGTTAGTGGTCATGCCACATATTCCAAAACACTGCCATAGGCCCAAAGGCTACACAAAGACTCTGCGGTTACTAGGTCTTACGCGTCATACAACGATTTACGCGAACATTACTATTCGGTCTAGTGAGGTGTTGCATGATGCGACCATCTGAATCAAGTTCAAACCAAAAATGCTCGCAACCCATGCAACAATATATATATATGTTTTACCGTTTATACATTGACTCAAACAAAAAGGTATACCAACATTTCAAATTACATAAATCAAGGATCATGGCATCTTTTATAATGAAGCCATAGAAACAATAGTTTGTCAGAAAAGGGACATACCTAAAGTGATACTGCTCTTCTGGACAACAGGATTGTATAGCTGTACACTAGGTATTTCTTCATAGTCATATAGTGGTGCATCTGTTCAAGAAAATATACATGGTTGTAGTGGTAAGGGTGATAATAAAAGTAGTAATAACCTCCACAGAATTTTAAAAAGATAGAGGAATACACTGTAGTAGAGGTGGGAAATGCAGAAACAATAATTAATATTCTTGTCATCAATGCAGCAATCTTTTCCATAATTCAGCATGAACACAAATTTTAAACTGTGTGTTTTAGCACACCACACATTCACATTTTCAACAGAATTTCTAAGCAGATATGCTTTTATTATGTCTTTGTGAACACACTTTAACTGTGTATCTTGTATGCACATTTTTTCTGACTTTGCAAAGCACTTTTATGCTTTAAAAATTATAATTACACATGCTCTTATTGAATATTTTGTGTGCAAATTGTCTGAAGCAAAATATCT
This sequence comes from Oreohelix idahoensis, assembly GCA_024509875.1. NCBI lineage: Eukaryota > Metazoa > Mollusca > Gastropoda > Stylommatophora > Oreohelicidae > Oreohelix > Oreohelix idahoensis. The sequence continues at coordinate 28,495 of JAMPIV010014831.1, forward strand.
TAGGTGTCCATAATATTAATTATAATTGTTTCTACAGTTCTTCTACCTTTTCTTTGATCCTTAGCCACCGACTGTTGTTGTTGTTTAACTAGAGCTGCTGAGCTTTTCGCTTTTTTTGCAGCCAATACCAAGTTGAAGACTCCTAGGTATTATCTACACTGTAGATCTAAGCTTTTCCTGTGGCTTTTCTGCCATTCCGAAACGTGTTGAGTTGAAGTCATAAGCTCCAGATTTTGCAGCTTGGCTAGCATTTAAAGGATCTTCAAATCTGGTCCCAAGCTAGGAGGAAGAAGCGTGTGGCAAACTGTGCATTCCCATGCCATCTAAGGGGGCTCTCAAAATGTGCAGAGCTAAAATACTGCGCTCTGGTTCTGGGCTGTTTCAAGGAATCGACATATCCTGCTCAGAGCCACTTCTTAGCTTCCCCTGCCTATCATGGGATCCATAGTGAGATCCTCCTACAGGCAGGCAACCAGGTAAGTCCAGAGTTATGTCTGGGGCTCAAGTGACTCCTTCAAGCTTAGTGTGCAAAGCTGGGTTCTCAACATGTTTCACCACAGGGGGATCCCTGGAAGTATGTGGATGATATCAAGAGTCAATGAGGGTGTAATTAGCCTCACAGTCAGAGGTTCACATCAAAATGTACATACTATAGCATTGTGCATAGCTGGTGGTCATATAAGGATGACCCCAGATATGCCTCCATGCATAAAATTTATGGATGTATAAATGTGTTTTAACGAAGTTTTAGTTTGTCTTTAATTATTCTGATTACCTGACTGAGCCAAATCCTCTGAGGTGGGGTTCAGGTTTGTTATGCTCTCCCCTGAAAACACTGCCCATGTACTACTATCCTGAAAGAGAGCATGTTGTTATTGACATTGTATGATAAAATAACAACAATTACTGTCCAAACAATCACATCAACCGGCTATCATCAAAATGAAGAAGCCAGTACTTGGACACTCTCATAATATATGATATAATTATTTTCAGGTGCTATTGCAACCATCATTATTCATATTTATAAATAAAATAAAAATTATTGCAGGGATGAATGAAAATGTATTGCAGCAACAGAAGTATGTGATAATGAGAAATTAGGAATCACTCCATAATGATTAATTAAACTGCCATATAAACAGGTTACTGAATCCTTTGCTCCCTTATCACAAATCAATGAGTGAGTTGTCAGACTAGTTGTGTCTTCAGATAATCTCCAACCCAACATAAGGACATTTCTATTTTCTCTTGATATCATTTCTACGTAGATTTGGTACATACATTTGGTTTTGTAAGTATTACTTCTAGCTGCTCCGTATTCACAGCTTCACGTAATCTAGACCAGGCCTCCACTAATGATGTAGGGCTTGGGCTACTGGTGGTCTCTAAATATAAAAAAAAACATCCAATCTGAAGAGTGATACAAAGTGCAGATTATATTGTGTGTTATATATAGCAATATTCTTCTTCGTCATCATTTCCTTTTTCGTTCCTTATTGAGCAGGAAACCACCACTGCGTTCGGCCCAGTCTACATCAAGCACAAATTCTTACAGCAGTTGTTTGTGTAGTTATTTGTTTTACATGACGAAGTTGCCAGCCATCTGCACAACCTCATATTTGTCACCTCTAAAAACATGCCTGACAAAGCAGTATTACTAGTCTTGCTTTGCCCCCTCAGAGACCCCTGGGAACTACATGGGAAAGTAAAACTGTTTCTAGCATGATATTCTTGCTGCTATGAGTGATAGCTTTAGCATTCTTATCCACATTTCTGCAGTTAACAATGATGATATTCCTGTCAGAATACACAAGAGACTATTTAGTGCCTACAGAACCAGAGTTCAAAATTATTGCACTGCATTACTTTCCCATAGCTCATGCATTAGTACCACACAAAAAATCTCATTCATCCTAGAAATGTAGTGAAATGTTTATATGAGTAAAGGTGAGGGAGTATTAATATATCCCACAAAGATAGCAAACACAAAGAACATCTCAGCAAATATTAACTTACTCTGGAAGTGATCACAGTCACTACTGTTGACCAATGTTCTGAACTTGCTGTCATTGAACTGTTGATAGAAGTAACAGCTACCAGTACCACTGTTCTTACAGAAGTCAAAGCTGTCACAAGTTGGCATAACATCAACTGCTTCAGGCAAAGACCCAAGTGATGTTTCCTTGGAACAATATACAGCACAAGCAGAAGTACTCAGACCAGCTTGTGTGTGAAGCACAGCCTTAAGAGAGCTTGGCAGAACAGAGGAATCCTGCATCTTCCCATCCCTTTTCATGTATCTAACTGTGGTCAAATAAAATACAGAATTTGTATTATGTAAAATTAATCTTAAACTGAAAATTCTCTCTTAAGCGATTACAGCAAGCTAATTTTAAAACATTTATTTTATTTTTTCCTCCTTTGAGTTTACAAATGTAATGCTGTCCTTGACAACATCCTCATTACTCTTTTAGCTGTCCATGGTATTCTTAACACTCTTCTGTAAAACCACATATCCATGGTCCCCAGAGCATTTCCTGTTTGTTAACTAACTGTCAATTGCTCACTTCCATATATTAATTTTGGCTCTATATAACACTGAAGAACTCTCTCTTTCTTACTTCCATTGACAAACAGTCGTCAAACCTTTGAGATTCTTCTTCTCATCATCATCATCAAGTACCATGCCTAGTGGCGTAGGAGATCAGGTCTCTTAACAACTTCCTGTCTCCAGTACAATTTATCAATTCTGTTGTTGACCTCCATCGTATTCCTCTTGGACTGCCCTCTGTTGTCTGTCGCATCACCCAGTCTATGGCAGTTATTAAAAATAGAGTGGTTGATAAGGGGCATCCCTGTCGTACTCCTGTCTTCACCTCAAAGGTTAGGTTGCTCTGTCCTACGCTACACGTAAAGTTGGCAATGAGGTTTTTTATGATTGACACTATGCAGCTTGGAATTCCATAAGCCTTCAGTATTTTCCATAGACTGTCCCTATGTATACTGTCAAAAGCCTTTTAAAAATCAACGAAATTTATGTACAGCTGTCTCTGCCATTCTGAGCACTGCTCTATAATGTTTCTGAGGGTAAATATATGATCTGCACATCTTCTGTTCTTTCTGAATCCTGCTTGTTCTTTCCTCAGTTTGTGGTCTACTGCTTTTGAGATTCTCTGTATAATTATCCTGCCAAATATTTTGCTGGGAACTGAGAGAAAAGTGATTCCTCTCCAATTATTGCAGTCTGCAAGGTCTCCCTTCTTGGGCAATTTGACAATTATTCCTTTGTTCCACTCCATTGGTGTTGTCCCTGTTTTCCAGACTTGTGCAAATAGTGGTTCTAGTAGTTCTGCTGCTAGCTCAGGGTCTGTCTTAAATAGCTCTGCATTTAAGTTATCGTGGCCTGGAGCTTTTCCATTCTTTAACCCTTTGAGTGCCGTGATGATTTCTTCCTTCCGTGGAATGTCTGTATTAACATCCAGATCATTTTCAGCCTCAGGAACATTCAACTGTGTCTCCGGTGGTTCCTTGTTCAGAGTTTCTCTGAAATGCTCTGCCCATCTTGTTTCCTGTCCCTTTGCTGTCGTGATGAGATTTCCTTGCTTATCTCTTACTAATGTAATATTGTTTGCACCTCGTATTCCGCTGATGGTTTTAGTTATTTTGTATACTGTGCTTTGTTCATTTCTCAGTACTGCCTCTTCTGCCTGTCTTGCAAGATGTCTAGGAAATTCCTTTTGTTGGCTCGGGTTTGGCGTTTAACTTCCTTGTCCAGCTGACTGTACTGTTCGCTATATAGTTGCTTTAACCTGGGGGACTTCGCTTCTGTTTTCTTTCTTTTCATAAGATGGACTACGTTTTCTACATTGGAAGATCTGGAATATGCAGATGACATTGCACTACTAGCACATTCACATCAACACGTCCAGGAAAAAAAACGGATAGACTTAATAAGTATAGCCAGCAGGTGTGCCTAAACATCAGTCTAAAGAAGACAGAGGTCATGACACTCAATGTGAGCAACCCCGAGCCCATAACAGTAAGGAATCAACAACTGGAACATACATCTTCAAATACCTAGGATGCATAGTAACACCAGATGGCGGAGCAAGCAAAGACATTAACAACAGAATAAACAAAGCAAGAACAGCCTTTTTTTATTCTAAACAACATCTGGAAGTCTTCTCAGTACAGCACAAGCACAAAATTAAGATTATATCAGAGCTGTGTGCTTTCTGTGCTTCTCTATGGCGCGGAATGCTGGAGAGTGACAGAGAAAGAAATGTCGAAATTGTCCTCTTTCCACACAACCTGCCTAAGAAAAATCCTCCGAATCTTTTGGCTGAATACCATCACCAACCACGATCTGCTTACTTGGAGCAAGCAAGAGGACATGCACACCATCATAGCTGGCAGACGGTGGAGCTGGGTTGGCCATGTCCTCAGAAGAGACCCCGATGCCATCACAAGAACAGCTATGCTATGGACCCCTGAAGGAAAACGAAAGAGAGGCTGACCAAAAACAACTTGGCGGAGGACTGTGGAGACAGAGATGCAAAAAATGAACCAGAGTTGGGGCTCTGTATGAAGAATGGCCACCAACCAAGCAAATTGGAAACAATTTGTTGCTGCCCAACAAGACGCCACCAGACGTGATGGCCACTGACTGCTTTGATGGTCAGCGGCTAAGGATCAAAGAAGAAGAAGAAGTTGTTGACCTCCTTCACGATGTCAAACTGTTCAGTATTTGCTCTTTTTGTCTGAGGCCAGAGAATAATATATTAATATTGGCTCTATATAACACTGAAGAACTATCTCTTTCTTACTTCCATTGACAAACAGTTGTTGCACTCATTAATTGTCTTTTAAGAAATACTGCTTTTGCCTGGGTTATTGAGCGCTTCACCTTTGAGATTCTTCTTCTCATCATCATCATCAAGTACCATGCCTAGTGGCGTAGGAGATCAGGTCTCTCCACAACTTCCTGTCTCCAGTACAATTTATCAATTCTGTTGTTGACCTCCTTCCATTTCACAATGTCCAACTGTCTAGTATTTGCTCTTTTTGTCTTACTCATTTTATACTTCTTCTACCTGATGTTAATGACAAGCCCAGCTATTTGAATCTAATGATTTGTTTATCTCGTTGCAATTACTCTGATATGCCATTCCGGAGAAGTCATTTTCTTTGAGATGACCATTACTTCTATTTGTTTGCTGTTTAGGCTAAGGCCTTTATTTTCACTTTCAGTCAGTATTGTTACATTTCCTGTAACTCTTGTCAAGACTGTCCCATCAGCACATCTCTAGTTGTTTATATTATGTCCATCAAATGATATTTCTGACAAGCCCTCTCTATCATCATCATCATCATTTTCCTGTTTGCTACTTGGAGCCACCACTGCAGCTGGTGCACAAGGCCTCAGTAGATCTCATATTTTCAATGTACAGGTGGCAGCACACATTCCTGCCTAACACTCTGTTTTATCTGCTGAAACACTCCTATTTGTCTGCCAGTTTTTACAGTTGCTGTTTTTTGTCAGAACATGCTTGCTTTGATTTATGAAAGTTTGTGGAACAACATACAGTGTTTTCTCCTTACGTTCTATTGCATTGTGTGTATTTGAGTCTATGTAATACAATTAGTTGTAATTTAGCATTTCATTCTGAATATTATGTAAGAAAATTCTGATTTATTCCATGTAAAAACAAAATGAAAACAAAACTTCTTTCCATGTAAGTAAATGCCTCTATTCTCATTTACCCAAAATATTTGTGTTTTACTATGACCAGTTTTGTTTTTTCTACCTGAGTTTTCTATGCATTTACACACACACAAAACAATAACAACATAGTCAACAGCCTTAGCACAAACAATGCCATTTACTTCTATTAGAGAATGTATCAATGTGTTTAGCTAAATAAAATTTACTTTATTAACAGGAGCATTTTCAGTATACTTTATGCAAGTGAGCTGCTGAATTTCATTTCTTAATGGTCAGTAATGAATGGCTTTAACATCTTATTCATCTATTTCTTGAAAATATACTTCTCACAGTTATTCGTGCATTAATTCTTAATCATTTCCTTCAGCTGCTATAGAAGTTTTTTTTTGTTTTTTGTTGCTACTGGTTAAATATTTGTAGCAGTTTTATATCGTTACTCACCATATGCTGCTGGTGCATCTAATATACTTCCATGTATGTAGACAAGATAATTATCTAGAGAGACTTCATCCCAGTGCACTCTGAAGCTGGACACATTAGCCACCAAGGCAATCTTCTGCACAGCAAGTTTTGTAAATCTGTAAATGTCCTGAGGCTCCGGGTTGGGTACCTCTAGTAGGCATTTCAAATGTGTTAATGTTATATATTTTGAGTTTGGTATTACAATGTCAGTTACAGGAAGATGTGGGACAAGCCAAGTTACAGATTTGTACATTAAAGTGGCAAGGCTGCAAATGGGACTTGTGATATTAACCAATGTTTTATAATCTTTTAGAAAAGTGCCATTAATTAAGCCTACTCTCACATCTAAAAAAAAAAAACCAAAGTATTCTTATAGACAAGTCAGCCTCCAGATAACTTTATATTCAAACATACTTCAGTTCAATATTTATGATGACCCTGTTCAGACATTTTAAAACATCATGCAGATCCTGTGTCACTTTATGGACACTCGGTGAGAAACCATGATATAAGCTATTGATTTATGGACAATCTGAGCTCCACATAAAAGAATACATAAAGCAACATGGATTAGAAAGCAATCGCAGAATGGAAAATTGTTTAGCAACGTAAAAAAGCAGATGAAGAGAAGGACATAATATTTTAAGGAACTCCCGAATTCCCCCAAACATCCAGTCAGCAGAAAAGCAGTTAAAGTTAAACTGGGAAAAACCAAACAAGGTAGAAAAAATGAAAGTTATATAGCTCTACAAGATGGGGAAGCTGTAGGTCAAGATGATATTCCACAGAAGCTATCAAAGCAGACACAGACTCTCTACAGAGATATTATACAAACTACCTGGTAAAATGTCTGGCAAAGAGAAGAAATACCAGCAGGCTGGTAGGAAAGATGCGTGATCTAGTAGCCAAAGAAGATGTGCAAGAGTGCACAAATTAGAGAAATGTTATTATCAGTGCCTGGGTAAATATTAAACAGAATTATACTACACAAATTAAAAAAGGCCATAGGTAGACAAATGAGGGACAACATGCAGGTTGTTTACAAAATAGATCCTGTACAGACCAAATAAGTGGACCACACAATAGTAGAGCATCATTATCATCCCCTAGAAGCATAGGCCTTCAATAAAATTATGCCAAGTCCTCCTGCCACATGCCATCAGCTCAAGTTCCTTCCACGTTTTCCACATTATTTTCAATTCTGTCTCCATTTCTCTTCTCTGTGTGTTTTTTGGTCTCCCTTGACCTATTTTACCCTGAGGATTCCCGAACAAGGACAGTCTTGTAATGCTATCATCAGGTTTTCCCTAATGTGTGTCCTTTCCATCGACAGTTTTTTTCTCATCTCTTGTTCCACTGGCACTTGTTTGGTTGTTGTCATCAGTTTCACATTGGTGACCGTGTTGCACCATTTAATTCCTTCTAAAGCAAGCACCCATTTATGAAAGTCTGTAGTTTTTTGGTTGTTATTTTTCTTATTCTCGATGTTTCAGAGCCATACAATAGGACTGACTTGACTTTTGAACAGAAGATTCTGATTTTTGTGCTGGACTTGACTTCTTTTGATCTCCATATTTTTCCCAATGCAATAAAAGTAGAATATAATAGTAGAACAGAACTTCGAATTAAATTCACCCAGGCCATACAAAAAATATTGTCTATCACCAGCTATCTAGGTGAGGCCAGGTCATCATTTCCGCTTATGCACTGGACACAGCAGGCTGAGGTACCATCTATTATACCACAAGTACAGGATAGGTACAACAGATCTCTGCACCTGTGGCATCAGCCCCATGACAGCCGAACATCTGCTGCAGTCCTGCCCAATATACAGAACATACAGCAATGAACAGAGTTGCATATGGCAATAACCTACTTCACTCCACAAAAAATTGTTTGGAGATGTCAGGAACCTTGAGTTACTACATTTATTAGAGTCATTAAAGTAGAAGTCTGAGGGCGAACAAGGAATAAGAAGAAATTCATCACTTTTCACTGGATTTGTAGACTATGAAAAACCTTGGCCAGTTTTCTTCATGAATGAAAACTACCAGAAAACTTTGAGATAAGAATTAGAGTGTGGTAGAGAAGACCCTTGTCACCAATTCTCTTCCTATTTCACAGATTGTTAACGAAAACAACATAAATTACCATAAATTAAATTCAGTAGACTCTTAAACAAAACAGCTATAGATGAATGAGATTTTGCAGATGACCTCGCCTTTCTATTCCACAATAAAAACCAGATGCAAGACAAAATGAGAATACTGGATGAGAAGTCAAAATAACCGAGTCTGAAAATTCACAGAGAAAATAAAAAAATGTAGAGAATAAGTGTGGCAAAAGATAATAAGATTGCACTTGGCAAGACATGGCTACAAGATTGTAGGCTTAACAAACAGGTAAAGGTAAAGGCAGTCCCATAGTAACAACTGTCACAGTGGAGTGAAGTATTAGATTCACTATACTAGGCCCAGCCCTATTAGGCTATGTGACTGATTCACTTCTTGTTGCCTCTGCCTTCCCTAACTCAAGATCAGAGTCAGGTACCCATTTACATCTGGGTATACTGGATCATGACACTACCTGGTTTCAGTCCTGGAAGCCGGTAACTGTGAGAGACAAGCGCTCTTACCACTCTGCTAATCAGATGTTCTCTGAAACATGAGAACATCTAAAACCGACAATTAACAAGTTACAGACTTTCATAAATGGCTTTTAGCAAAGAATAGAGGGATTAATATGGTATGACAGGATCACCAATGTGAAACTGATTGAATGAACCATGATGTTCCTGTTGAACACGAGGAGAAGAAAAGACGGTACTGGATATTGAGGATATTACCCACTGAGAAAACCTGCTGATAACATTACAGGACAGTTCTTCTTCTAGAATCTCCTGGGTAAAAGACATGGAAACATAACAACACATAGAGCAGGGAAGTGAAGACACTTCAAAAGTATAGGGAAGACACAAAAAACTTGAACAGACAGTAGAGGACAGAGGGGCTTGCTTGGCATAAACTGATTGACTGCCTATGCTCCAGAGGGAACTGAAAGGCAAACAGAGAGATAATTATATGAAGTTATCACTCCAAGTTATCAATGACAATGTAATGATGATGCTACATTTTCAGATGAGATAATATTGTAACCAGCTATTTATAGATGCAATGAAACAAGAAAAAAAAAGAAAAAAAAGCAAATATTCCAAGATGTGTCCATGCAGACTATGGGTGACTCAGCACCCCTTAATGACCCTTCCCCCCTCTCTTATGAGCTGGACTCGTCCATTACTTTAACTTTTACTTTTAAATAATAACTGTATCAGTTTTAGCCCTCTATGTACATGCATAGACAAAAACATACACAATGCACACTTACCATCAGCATCAAAATAAATAAGAAAAGGCATTTGGGAAGAAGCACTGAAACACATGCTAACATCAAATGGATTCTTTTCAGGCATAGGCTGGGGATCCACATTGTAGATATCTGAAGTTGCTGTTACCTTTAGGAAAATAAGGAATGAAACAGAGGTTTGTTGCATATAAAAACAAAAGTTTGTTATGCAAATTTTCTGGTGTAATTATTTCAAACAAAAACGATCAATAACTGAGTCTTTTTAAAATATGAAACATGAATAGCATCATCAAACAGATGATGTTAAAAATATAACCATGCTTCACCAACCATGATAAAATCTCTATTTTCTAAAACAGCACAAACAAAACACACTACCAGCACTACAAAAAAATGTTTAATTGCAAGTTTTTGCTATTTATCTTAAAGTTTGGGCTGTTTGGATGCAGATGTTAGCTGTTGTCTGCAAGTGGTGGCTGCAAGCACTGGCTATTTAGATGCATGCTTTTGCCATTTAGATGCAAATGAAGGCTATTTAAATGCAAACATTGGTTATTATATGCAACCACTGGCTTTTGTTTTAGCTGCAGTACCTTGTCATTTTCCACTGTAACTCGCATCAATTGATTTTCCATGAACACAACTGACCCACGAGTATTGTACATCCGAATGTTGGTCTTGTCGAGAAAGAATAATAAAAAAATAGATTTCATATTGTTTAAACAATGTTTTCTGTTCATAAATTATTATGCTTCAAAAATATTTGTAACATTATAAATAATGTAATCAATATCACTGCTCTCATCATCAGTATTATTATCATTATCATCAAAATTTTATTTTATTTAATCATCATGCTCAGAAATCATTTGCCAGGTAAGATAATTTTAAAATATGGCACTAGATGATGTTTGACATCATTACACTTAATTATGTCATTGTCAGCATAGAATAAGTACTATCTGGTATAATATATCTATATTAAGTCATTTGCATTCCTTAAGTGTCAAGGTATGTGTTACACACTAACAAGTACACAACAGTAAATAGTTCTATGGTTTTATCGTATTTCAGCTAGAGTGAAGTAAATGTGTTGATAATTAATTTTTGGAAGAATATGTTCTAGAAAAAAAACATGTCAACTAGTACAGGTTACCCATATTCTATACAGGTTTTTTTTTTTTTTTCAGATTTGTACAGCTGTGCATACTTTCTGTACAGGTTTTCAGTTTTCTATTATATCCAACATGAAGAATTGTACCAAATGTGCTCAGTGCAAACAAGAAAAAAGCAGTAAACAATAACTTATGCAAAAGCATGGGTGACAAAAAATGCTGTTTTGTTTTTGCTAAGAACAAAACAGTCGTTGGATGGTTTTTTTTTCCATCTTCATTCGTTTTTATTTTTTTTTACAACTGTGTTTCGGATTTTTTGTAGTTTTTTTTTTTCATCTCTGGGGGTTGACATGTATGAACATTTGACTGTAATACACATAGAAGTTCAAAGTTAACAATTGGTTTTCATTAATCATTATCATCAAAATTTCAAAATATCATCAAAATATTTTTTAAGTATCTTGCCTCCGATACTTCGTCTCCTATAAACGTTATGGCAGAGCTTCAATTTGACCAGATATGTCAAATTGTCACCTATAGTCTGCATGGACACATCTTGGAATATTTGCTTTTTTTTTTTAATTATCATCATTTCAAGCTTAATGAAAACTTGAAGTTTGATGAAAAAATGTTTGTTGTGACAAGAATATTAATTTTCATTGTGATAGCACAATAATAATTTTAACCTGCAGACAGAAAAGAAGGTAAGTTTTTGTTTACTGTTAAAGTATGAGTTTAAATAATGTCTTTATTAAGGATATTTTTGCGAAAGCTATTATAACATATAAAAGAATAAAGGATTTCTGTTGCAGTGCATTAATAGCTTTCATAAGTAAAGATAGATTAGCTGTGTCAAAAGGAATACTATTGATGTAGATGCATGATTCTTTTCTCAAAGAAAAGCACATGTCTTGAAAAAGATCCAGGCCAAAGAAAATTTTATATCTGGGAATGCAAAATGCAGAATAATGACCAAACAACTAGAGCTGGTGTAGCTTCATTAATGTTTGAGTTTGAATCATCAAGAAATTAGTCTGTATGAGCATTCAATGGTAAAGTGCTTACTGAAGCTTATAACTTAATGCTTAGAGCTTATCACGATGGCCTATTGAAATTAGGTGAATGTGAGTAAATGTTGCCAAGTTTATGAAAATAACATCACCAGGACAACATACCTGAAAATGTCCTCTATTAGAGATCATACTGCCACTTCATTGTATTTGGTAGTTTGCAACAATAATTCTTCATTGCGAATAAATTATTATACTTATTTTCATTGTTATAGATGGATTGTGAAGTAAATTTGGCATGTTATGTAGCAAGGAAGTAAATCTGACATGCTACATTATGTAGCAAGGAAGTAAATTTGACATTCTACAGGTTAAGTAGCAAGGAAGTAAATTTGATGTGCTACACGTTTAAGTAACAAGGAAGTAAATTTGATGTGCTACATATCTGTAGCAAGGAAGTAAATTTGATGTGCTACATATCTGTAGCAAAGAAATAAATATTTTCACATTACATGTTATATAGTAAGGAAGTACATTTGGCATGCTATATGTTATATAGCAAATAAGTAAATTTGGCACGCCACATGTTATATAGAAAGTAAATTTGGCATGCTACATGTCTGTAGCATGGCACATTAGCACGAGGGATCAGGAATGCTGAAACTGGGCATGCCCAAGCATAGTTTACTTATTGTTACACATTCATTGCTATTCAGCTCAGTGCTAAACTTATCCACATATATTTTTCATACAGGAAGAAGGAACATGAATCATGAATGGCAATAGCTAAAACACTCAAAAAATATCGCTGACACTTTAAAATTTTAAGAAAAATAGGTTTGATGAAAATAATGAACAGCTGTTGACAGCAGGCTCTGAATAAGAAAGACGAGTCTAACGATCTCATACCTTGGAAAAGTAAAGTCCTATAAGTGTCCATCCTTGATAACTCTTGTAATTTTGAACTTTATGGGAATACACATCACAGGGCACACCTCTAACTTGATGCTGCATTACAGAAATTAAAAGCCTACGTTGGTTTGTGACATTTTTTTTCCTGGACACACCTTACAACTGGTATGCCTTTTCAGATTGTCTGACTTACTTGAATTTGTAAATACTTTATATGGTACTCAATATCTTGGCAATTTACTTCTTATCTATACTTTTCAAAATGTTAAGAACCACTTAATGGAACTATTAACAATTTTTAAAACTCACAAAAACTAAAAACATTACTAATTCTTTTTTTAAACTATGGCATGTACTTAGGAAGGAACAATACAGCATATAAATATGTATGTGAGCATTCATTTATGCATGCATGCACATGTGTGTGTTTATATGTATTTATTATATCATGTCAGTACTTATCAATGTCTTTTCTATTAAAAATTTTTAAAACTCACAACGACCTGAAATGGTCCTGAAAAACACATGGTGAAGAGAACTGCAGGAAGACATGAAAGGGATAAAGGAGACATGGAAAGACCTTGAACAGATGACATAGACAGGATATTTCATAGAAGTACTTTGAACAGATGGCATAGACAGGATATTTCATAGAAGTACTTTGAACAGATGACATAGACAGGATATTTCATAGAAGTACTTTGAACACATGGCATAGACAGGATTTTTGTAGAAAGACCTTGAACAGATGGCATAGACAGGATTTTTTGTAGAAAGACCTTGAACAGATGGCATAGACAGGATTTTTCATAGAAAGACCTTGAACAGATAGCATAGACAGGATTTTTCATAGAAAAACCTTGAACAGATAATACAGATAGGATTTTTTTGTAGAAAGAGCTTGAACAGATGGTATAGACAGGGTTTTTCATAGAAAGACCTTGAACAGATGGCACAGACAGGATTTTTCATAGAAAGACCTTGAACAGATGGCACAGACAGGATTTTTTCATAGAAAGACCTTGAACAGATGGCATAGACAGGATTTTTCATAGAAAGACCTTGAACAGATGGCATAGACAGGATTTTTCATAGAAAGACCTTGAACAGGTGGCATAGACAGAATTTTTCATAGAAAGACCTTGAACAGATGGCACAGACATGAAGGCTTGGCATGAGTCTGTTGAAGCATACACTTCTAAGGAAGCTGACGAGTAATGAATGAATGACATATCCAAGTAGGTTTTATATCCCTGTCACCACCACCTGGCACTAGAGGTCAAGTCAACAAAAAAAAAAGGTAAAGAATCCCGTTACACGCCCATTGAGGCATATTGGGAATATGGTGTTAGGCCCATATTTTTTCGACCGTCGGCACACTAGGGGTGATGTGGTCAGCATCACGCCGGCCGCCTTAACCTCCAGAGTTGCTCTGGTACCCATTTGGGGCTGGGTCGACCCAGGAGCCATTTGCGGCCTAAAAAACCCCCACCTCATTTGGGGATCGAACCATAGACCACTGAGCTAGGAAGCCAGTGCACTAACCACTATTTTACCGCGGTTCCCCAGGTCAAGTCAAGCAAGTCAAATATTACAGACGCTAAAAGCATTTTCACAGAATATGGTACGATGATTAGAAAAACAGAACTTAGATGCCAAAAGGCAAATATGATTAGTGGAACAATACAGCATAATTACCAACACAAGGCATAATTACCTTTTAATTTACTGCTCACAAGACGACATACACGTCTGTAAAAACCAGGCAACATTAAACGAACCGTACACTCATGCCAACAAGTGAGATCAGATCAGAAAAGCTTCCAATGTCACAATAAGAGGAAAATAAGGATGAAATCAGAAGCTGGTTTGAGCAACATAATACACCACCCTCCAAAGAAATAGAAAAAAACAAGGCTTGAATGCAGAAATAATCAGCTACCATCATAAGTTTCCCCAGCAGGTGATATGCCTTCAGGGGGCAATGAGCTAATCAAAGGAAAGGAAAGCCTTAATAAAACCCTGCAGAAAAATAGTGTGAACCTGGTCATGACAAAGCATTTCCAGGCAAGAACAGTAACTACATCTCTCCATGAACCTAGACAGTCCAAGTGGAAGGAAAAAATGAACTAATTTACAATAAAAGTCTTCATTCCCCTTCTTACCTCCCCTTCATAGGTAAAATCTCCAGTTAGCAGGAAATAATCCTTAATTGTTTGCATTTGGATGTAACCATTTGCATCCAGCACATATTGCCAGTTGAGTTCTGTAGATGTGCCATTCTCCTGTATCTCAAGAGGTGTGAATGGAAGTATCTCACATGTGTCAACTCTTGTGTCAATCTTATACATGACACCTGAGATTACATGGTACATTTTTTATACAAAATTATATTCACTGTTAACATTTACACAAAACTGCTTGATGTTACATGGTACAATTTTTATACAAAATTATAATCAATGTTAACATTTATGCAACAAATCTTAAGGTTACATGGTACAATTTTTATACAAAGTTATATTCAATGTTAACATTTATACAAAACTGCTTGAGGTTACATAGGGACAATTTTTATAGAAAATTATAATCAATGTTAACTTTTATATAAATTATCTAGGGAGACATCCAGGCATGACATAAGAAGTGAAATACATTGTTTAACATGATGTGTATGTGTGTATTTCTTTTCCTTTTATCCTAACATGGTAGTCTTTTCATACTTGTCATGGTGTTTTAAAAAAATGGATTGGAGGACTGTGACAGCTTGAGGTGTTGGAGTTAATATTTGATTTACTTTCTATTTGTCATCAGCAATATGTAGCACTCACTAGACCTTCACTTTCCTGCCCCACCCCCACTAATCATATATTTATTATTGTTCTTGTTAAATACTGCTTGATTATAAGTCATGAATATGGACTGGACATTAATATTGAGAAAACAAAAACTATGATAATTAGCAAAACAGATAATAAACCCACATTAAAGATAAGCGTAAATGGGAAAATCCTGGAACAAGTCAAGAGCTACGTATATCTTGGTCATATAATAACAGAAGATGGCAGATGTGAAACAGAAATCAAGAAGAGAATAGGAATGGCCAAAGCTACATTCAACAACATGAAACATATACTGACATCTAAACAGTTATCTCACAAATTAAAACTGAGAATCATAAAGTGTTATATATACTCTGCATTTCTGTATGGTGTGGAAACATGGACGATGAATAAGCATTTGGAAGAAAGAATTGAGGCTCTTGAAATGTGGATACATAGAAGAATGGGGCGTATGTCATGGAAAGAGATGAAAACAAATAAGGAGGTCCTAGAAAATCTAGGTATGAAAAGAGAACTAATGAGGGAGATCAAAGTTCGGCAGCTAAAATACTTTGGCCACATAAAAAGGCATAACACCTTGCAGAAGACCATAACAGAAGAGAGAGTTGAACGTGCAAGGGGAAGACAGCGCTATAAGTGGGAAGATAACATCAAGAGATGGACAGGAAAGAGTCTATCAGAGTGCACCACCAAGACAAGAGACAGAAGACGTTGGAGATCCATTACAGCCAACCTTCGTTGTGGAGATGGCAACTGATGATGATGATGAGATACACACCTTCATTAAAATCCCTTATCAGATGTATTTCACTGTCACCATCAAAATAGTCTGTACGAGAGACCTTTTCAACAGAATCATAGTAAACCTGAAACAGATTATACACAAGGAACATTCATCAGCTTTTGTATTCATTGTAACAATATTCAAGTAAACTCAAAATAACGAAAATCTGAACTCTACCTTAAAAGACATTGAATGGCTGTACTAAGTTTTCTAAAGTTACAAATGATTAGAAAGCAATATTAAAATAATTTTAAAAAACATACACAGTTGCACTGTGTCCACAAATATATATATCATAATAAAATTAACATTAATTTAATTTGACTGTACAAACAGCAAAAATAACAGGATTTAAGTACAGGACTGGGGTATCCACATACACACAAATATAAAAATCAACAACCAGACCACATGGTCTTTTATATTTGGACATACACCCTAATATAACCTATGAACCCTGTGGCTAGGTTTATCAGATCGTGCCTCGCCAACTCGCTGCAAAATTTTGTTTTTAAAAATATTTGAAAATACACACAAATTTCAATGCCTTGTGTGAACAGTGTCATGTCTGTCTCAGTAGACCTCAGTAAAATCTTATGAACTATTTTTCTGACGATGCATTACTCTGTGGACAATCTGAACATACATATTATATACAAACAGAAATTACTGCTTAAGATGTTTGAATGTTGCAATCATTAAGAAATAAATCTCAGGTAATAACAATTATGTTTATTTATATGACTGTATTAATTGTAATTATTATTACATGTTCATCTGCTTAAACATCACTCACTCTATCACTCTCCAGCCCTCTACTTTGTTTAAGAAACAACTTTCTAGAACTCTTTGAGTAATTCCCATTTTTTTCTATCAAGGTTAACCTCTATACTTCAAATTTTACTCTGTTCTTTCTCTTTCCATGCATGTTCCACTACTAGCATTAGTGTTACATATTGCCTGTCTGACAAAAATGTTACAACTACTGTGCACATCTGTAGACAAAACAACAAACACTGATGCTTCTTCTGCCAGATCACAAACACCCCCCACACAAACATGAAAACACCAAACCACCCACGGTTTCAAGCTCAATGTAATTCTGGTTGGAGATTGTGGTTTCTCTTGAGTAGGACAAAAATGTGGGCATATCTGGCATAGGAATTTCCTGTTTTAGACCAGGACACAACACTCCAGCTGGAGGCTGAAAAGGAGAGAATAAAGAGATATGTGGCTTACCACTGAATAGTGGTACACAGACACCAGTACTTTCTTCCACACATTCTCATCGCAACTGTCATCAATTATTGTAATCAACATCTTACATTTTTATTAATCCTTGCTACTGTTATTACAGTAGTATTACTGATTACTTCATTAGTTAATTAACTATTTGCAATGTAGCTACTGTTGCCGCTGGTATGAGATAATTTACTTCACCTCTTATACTGCTAATTCTACTTAACAGTTATCACTGTCTTTATTTACAACTGTAAGTTCATTTACTACTTTTGAATATGTCATCAGATGGCCAAAAGTACACAATAGTTAAAAGAACTAATGGAATATGTATATTAACAGAGGTTATAAATTGTGACTGGACACTGCAACTGAAAATACAGTTACTAAGGTGATAGACAAAATAGAAAAGCGGTCAACAATAGATATCAGAAGAATGAAACAGTTTCTGTTATCAGGAATGAAAGAATGAAAGACATGAAGAAATCAAGAAGAGAACAGTGTCAACAATATATTCACCTACTTTAAATATTCAGATACAGAAACAAATAGGATGCAGAGCATCCAGGTCACGCACAACATAATGCATACAGATACTACCAGCTCAACAGAAGAGAACACGTGGTAATCCATACGGGCCACAACAGATTGGGATACTATCTATTCAATAAGCTAAAGATAGGAACTATTGATGAATGTAACTGTGGCCCTGATAACATGACTGCTGAACATCTGCTTCAAAAATATCCAAAATATGTGGAACAGAGAAGGTGCATATGGCCGACACCAGTACCATTCGTGGAAAAGCTCTACGGAGATGCAAATAGCCTCAAGCTGACTACTGCTTTCTTTGAAAATATTCAAGTAGACATCTGAGAGTGTATGAAGAAGAAGAAAACAGAAGAAACAGACATTAAGGTCTAAAAAAACACACACACACACACACATAAATTTAAAACATGAATTATCCAATGGCTGAGATGCAAAGAATGAACCAGAGTTGGGGCACTGTACAAAGGATGGCCACCGACCGTGCAAAGTGGAATCAATTTGTTGTTGCCCTACAAGACGCCACTAGGCGTGATGGCCACTGACTGCTTTGACGGTCGGTGGTTAAGGATCGAAGAAGAAGAACGTATACTATTCCCTACTGTATGGTTTCGAAACAACGACATGGAACAAGTAGTCAGAAAATGAGTGACGAATTTGAAATGTGAATATACTGAAAGCAAGTTTAATGGAAACCAGAAACACACATCAAAATGTCAAAGACACACTGGAAATGAAAAGAGAATTAGTGAGAAGGATAAAATAAGATAAATATATTTAATATATGAAGAGAAATAATCCTTTGTTGAAAACCATGATAGATGAAAAGGTTGAAGGCAAACTGATAAGAAGACAACGGCAATAAACAAGTGGGAAGAAAACATCAAGAGACAGACATAAAGTTGTCTGCCAGTGTTTTTCATCAAGACAAACAGGTGCAATGCTGTAATCAACTCATTCACTACTTCTCATGATGTTATAAACTAAATTTGTGATATCACCATCATCATATTTGCTATTTATGACATTATCATCAAATCACTGAATGAGAAGAGTATAATCAAGTGTAAAAAAGTAAAGATAGCCCCATAGCATATACTGCTGTAGGGAAGACAGAGACTTTACTATACTTGGTTTCAGGGTAATGAGGTAATGTGACCAGGTCCTTCCTCTTTGCCTTTACCTTCACTAACTCAAAAGCAGAATCAGGTACCTATTTACAGCTGGCTACACTAGAATGATATGCTGCCATTTTTCAAACCCAGTAACTTTGCCTTGACAAGCAAGTGTTCTATTCATGCTGCCAACTGATGCTTTATAATCAAGTGTACATACATTTTAATAGTTTACTAATTTAGCTATTGTTATGTGAAACTTGTTTCAGCTATTACTACGAGTATTTCAGAAAATGTAAGAAGAAATATGGTACTTAAAATATTTACACAAATCTACAAGCCCTGCAATTAATAGCACAGTGTTTATGACACCACAAAACATATCTTAGAACTAATTCTCCACAAAGGGATACATCATTAAATTCTTTCTCTGGGAGATTACAATATCACAACTACAAATCAATGAGATTATAAGATTCTCCTTGGTGATCTTAAAATCTTTCTCACATGCTCATTCATAAGAGCTTATCACTACTGGCTTTTTGTAAAGAAGTTTGGTCACCAAGTCCAACTATCTGCATGTACAGTCTCAAAATAGAGCTAGTATCACTGGAAAGAAACGTCAGATGAACAACATCCCTGTTTACTAAATGAGAGATAACTGTATCCTGTACTAATTACTGCACAAGCCAGGTCTAAAATTTACCTCAAAAGCAGCATTGTACTTATCTCCCTGAAACTGTTCAAACTGGATGTAGTCATAGACGTGATGAATTGGAGCAATAATTCCATTCTCCCACATCTGACCAGTCAGTTCCACACGTATAGGAACAGTGGGAAGGACTGAAGGCATGTTCCAAAACACTTCATTCTCTGCAAATTTTTTAATTTTTTTAAATTTAATGATGAAAAATATCCCATTCAACCTCTGATGGGTTATAATCAGGATATATATTGTTTTCAATTCCAAATAATATGAACAAGTGCCAATATGGGAAAATGGCATCACACCTGTCAAATCATTGTAAATAGGGCAAATCACAATTACCAATTATGCTTGTATGTTTAAAAAAAAAACCCGAAACAAACAAAAACGAGATAAAACCTTACAAAACCAACCAAAAATAATATAAAGGGGGAGGGGTGTAAAGGCCTGGTGTTTCCGGTTATATAACTGATTTTAATAGATATTTAATTGACTTTCACCTGTCAAAAGTCATATGTATTGTAAGAACAGCATCATACCTTTACACCTCTTCTATATTTACAGGTAAATTTTATGCCTGCAAATAATCTTTCTCTGTGAATGTGTTGGAGCATCAACTCAACATCAAACAGATAATTTTGTTTTGTTTTTTTCACAAAGCAAAACATTCAAATAAAGCTGATAATGAAGTTGGTGGTGGTGTCAGTGATGACTGTGATGGTGATAATAATTTTAATGATGAATTACATGATCATAATTATTTTATACTGAGCAGTGTCACTACTAACCTGTGATATAAATGTCCAAGGTAAAATTCATAACCATAGTCCATGAGGAACACTTCCGCCAGTGGCTAGTTAATATACCTTTGATGTGAGTATCCTCAATATACTCCTGGAACAATAATTACATTGTTGATTAGTCTTATTTTAAAACTTGTAGAAATATTTTCAGCTGAGGATATTAACAGACACAATGATGCTGCTCAGTTGTTGTTAATTTTTTTGTAGTGATGATGTATGTTACTAATGTTAATGTTGAAATAATGTTACATAGTATGGTTATTTATGTTGTTAGTGATACTGTTAACATATGGGATTTTTTTCATATTACACTAGTTGCTCAGGTGGAGACAGACAATGATATTAAAATAAGACTTACAAAAGGCTATAGGGGCTTTCATTGTATTGGGAAATATATGGAGATCAAAAGAAATAAGGTCAACATAAAAAAACCGAATCTTCAATTCAAATGTCAAGTTAGTTATTGTATGGCTCTGAAAACATGAAGAACAAAAAAAAAACAACAACCAACAGACTTTCATGAATGGATACTTTTGTAAGAATAGAAGGACTGTAATGGTATGACAAATTCATTAATGTTCTTGTCATCAAGTGATGCTCATGGGTTGGCTGGCAATGATTACACTGGCTAACAAAAAAAAAAATTTTTTTTTTTCTTTCTCTAACATTTCTATGTTTTTCTGGTCAATTTTAATGTGCTGTTTTTAAATCTGCAAACCGTTTTTCTCGATCAGGTCGGGATCTCTAAAAATACGCAATTGAAGTTTTTTAACAACGCATACAGTATTATAACATCATTCGTACAAGAAGTATAACAGTTATGTAGGCTTGAATTTCTTTGCAGTCGACTTTCGTCGGTGAATGGCATGTGGTACATCGCGATGAAACATCCAACAATAATCGGCAAGCATGGTCACACTCCACCGTCCTTGATAACGTGACTCCATTACGGCGATATCTTGATGGAATCGTTCTCCATATTCATCCCCAAGGTTGTCAGGGGAAAAGTCAAGATGCGAATCGAGCAAATGGATTTTGAGGGACATGTTACAGCCCATAATTCTGTATGCATCTATGCACTGCTTAACAATATGCACATAAACGACAGATTTGTGATTTCCCAGAAAGTTATCGACGATCGATTTGAATGTCATCCATGCGCGAAGTTCACTACCATGTAACAAGTTCTCGAATTGTTTGTCTGCAATAACTTTCCTAATCTGAGGTCCTACAAAGATACCTTCCTTTATCTTTGCATCGCTAACTTGCGGAAACTTTTCTCGAAGATAAGTGAAAGCTTTGCTCGTTTTATCTAACGCTTTTACGAAATTCTTCATGAGCCCCAACTTTATATGTAACGGTGGTAAAATGATGCTGCCTTTGTTAACTAATGGCTCGTGTATTACATTTTTATGCCCGAGCTGCATACGATCCCTGATAGGCCACACCTTTCTTGCATAATGTTCCTGTCTGTTGCGGCTGTCCCATTCACATAGGAAGCAACAAAATTTAGTATACCCTGTCTGCATGCACGTGAGAATTGCAATGACCTTTAGGTCTCCACTAATCCGCCATTGGTAGTCATTGTACTTTATTTTTGCCAAAAGTATAGCCATATTGTTATAAGTTTCTTTCATATGAACAGAGTAGGCGACTGGAATTGATGAAAATAAATTTCCGTTATGCAATAACACGGATTTTAGACTAGTCTTGGAAGAGTTGATGAAAAGTCGCCATTCGTTGACTATGTGCTCATGACCGAGGTGCACCATTAGACCGTTTACATTTTTGCAATAGCAAATGTCATCATCCATCTCAAAGTATTGAACAAGTTCTCTGTGTCTATGACGAAATTTAGATATCGGAGTATTGGGCGCTAAAAGATTCCATTCTTTGAGTCGCGAACCGAGTAATTCCACATGTCCTTTGGTAAGAGCAATATCACGTATTAGATCTGAAAGTTCTGAATGGTTAATTAAGTGAACACCATCATTCACCGGTATATAATCCGAGTCAGAGTTAGTTTCTAAAGCAGGTAAACTATCACTTTCTGTTGGTTCATTCACGTCCAACGGATATTGTTCTGGTGGAACTGGGATCGGACACATGATTGGATCATGAGGCACTGGTTTCGAAACCGATTCAATATTTGGATAAACCACAGACTTTCTAGTTTTAAAAGTGAAACCATGGATATTTGTCAAGCAGAAGTAACAATCAGTAGCTTGATTTGTCTTGTTCATGCCATATTACTGGCACTCCAAAAGGCATCGACTTATGCTTCGGCGATTTTCGTAACCAACCTGCCAATGTATTTGCACAAGTCGAACAAACTGCATTTGGCTTCCAAGATTTATTTGCATCATCAACTTTCGAATCGAAATAAAGTTCATATGCTTTCTTTAGTAATGGTGTAAAGTTTTTCTGGTGAACACGATCAGTAAAATATCCGCACACGTAACAGAACAGATCAGCCGAATTTCTACAACTTCTAGAAGCCATATTTCGCTCAGAATTATTTCAAAATACAGTAACTATTGGCAAAATAGCGTAACATATGTCATGCATCTTTTAGCAGTATAAAAAGTATAATTATTTTGCATTTTATTAATTTTTAATAAGTTGTATAGTAAAAATGAAACGGAGCAAATAACGGTTTCCCAAAAATATATTTATTCCCAAATATCTTAAGAACCCGATGTGATACAGATAAACGGATTTCAAATTTGAAATCAGCGCAAGAAACTGACCTAAGAACACTTATTCTTATATAAGAAAGAAAAATGTTGTTTGTCAGTGTTATTAGTGTGCTTCATGAAATGGCTGGTTGTGAACAACGTGTTGTGGTTGGCTGGTAATGACTATCAGTATGCTTCATGAAATGGCTGGTTGTGAAAATTGTGCTGTGGTTGGCTGGTAATGACTATTAGTGTGCTTCATGAAATAACTAGTTGCGAACAATGTGCTGTGGTTGGCTGGTAATGACTATTAGTATGCTTCATGAAATGTCTGGTTGTGAACAATGTGCTGTGGTTGGCAAGCCATGATTACTGTCACAGTATGAATACAAAAAATATTTCAGAGATCGGCTGTTGCCAATTCTATAATACTATATGTTGCATAACATGATACCTTTTCTGGGGATTGGCTGATCTAGTTGTTGTAATGAACATAATATGTATTCTTGAGATTGTCTGACCAGTTACTATATTACGTGTTGTACAAATATTATTAATGATCTTTAGATTGGCTGGTCATGGTAACTCTACTACACGTTGTTTGAATATAATCAATATTCAGGAGACTGCCTGGCCAGTTGCTTTACTGGATGTTGTTTGAACAAAATTAATATTCAGAGATTGGCTGGACATGGTTGCTATACTAGATGTTATGTCAATATAATAAACAGTCTAGAAATAGGCTAGTCATGATTACCATACTCGATGTTATTTGATCATAAAAAATATTCTAGAAACTGGTTCATCATCATTCATTTGCTAATGAGTTAAAGTAACTCAACATACCGCATCACCGTCTAAAGCTTTCAGTGAACTAAAAGCTAATATTCCAAGTGGATCATCTGGGGTCAACAGAGAACACATACCTGCAGAGACAGAGAGAGCACAAATGGAAGTATGAGAGCAGGAAAAATGTGAATAAGAGGACTGCATGTAAATACAAAGAGAAATGAGAGAATGAAAATAATGTAAAGATTCAATCAGGTATAACAATGGATGATGATACTTTCCACCTGCAAGGTCTAGGTTTTCTGACTTTGGTTACATGTAGTGACTATCCAGTCTGACCAATAGACACCTAGAAGTAAAGTTAAATATAATTTGCCAGTAACATGTTTGCACAAGCTCCTATGCACTCATAGTGCCCCATCTCTTTTCATTCCCTTGGCCACTGGAAAAGCCCTTGACTACATAATGAGTATGTCAATTGTTATTAATTTTATTTTTTACATTTGCATTTTTTGTTTTATTTCAAAAGAGTAAGATCAAACTACCACATATGATTATCATGTTATGTACACATTTTAAGACCATACGAAGGCATCTGAAAATTCTAGATACCAACATAATAGACTCAGTTGCCTTGGCAATTCACATTCAGTATTTATCAGACGGACAAACTGAATGGTGTAAAGAAATGAAGGACATTACAAAAATAATACTCCACTTACCAGAATCACCTGCAATGGTTTGATTTGTTGCCATATTGAAGATGAAAAACTGACTTGTATTGGCAGCTGTCCAGAACACAGAACTTTTGTTAGCCTCAAGACTCACTGTCTGTATGGCATGTATGGATCTCTTCTTCTCTATTATCTTCCCTGCTATTTCTGCCTTGAAAGAGCTCTGTGTCAACGATGGAAAAGGTAGACCTGTGAAGTAGTAATTATTTGTGCATTGAATCTGAATGTACAATGAATCTGAAGCTTGATGTGTGTTAGTGACCAATGATTCTGATTCTGCCAACAGAGGTAGAAATTAAATAATGACAGTGTTTAGTGGTTTCTCGAAGTATCATGAAAATGGGTAGGATTTGAGGACAATACTTGTTGTAGTTATTTCAGTCAGTGGTTATTAACTATTTTGTATTTAAGCCACATCATAAGTTTGAGGACAGATTGGTCAACTATGCATTCAGAATATTTAGTTTACCTTGTGTATGTTGCTACCAGAGTTGAGATGAAGACCCTGGTGTTAGACTGGACACTCATTAACCAGTGGACATGATTATTAGGCAGTTCTTGTTCTGCAATCCCCAGGGTAAGAGAAATAGAGAGAGACCAACAAATAATTGGAGAAGAGAACTGGAGAGAGACATGAAAGAGATACAGAAGACATGGAAAAACCTTGTAAGGATGGCTGAACACTTCTACTCCATGGGAAGCAGGAGAATACATATTGACTATAGCCAAAGTGATTTTGGGGCACCATTTTCTATTAAACACTTTATTACCTGTTCCCTTATGTGTTCCTCTTGTGCCAGCATTTGTGACTCTCCAAAATATGTTCCTGTCTACTTCTGTATATTCTATGTACAGAACAGCTTTGGTCTGTCCATTGTTCATATTCATGGAGCTGTATCTGTACAGTATTGTAAACCAGTTTGCTCATGATACATGGTCATACCACTGGAGTCTGCATGTTTTTAATATTATTAGTAAATCTTTATATGGCCCAACAGCCACTGTAATTATGTTCTGCACACTGCCATTCATGACACAACCATTAATTTCAAAGGATCTTTCTGAAACACATTGTTTCCACTGCTTGTATTTTCTAATCCAGCCATATACATCCAAGTTTAACATGCATACAACAGCACAGAGAAGACAAATTTCTGCATTAATTTGATTTTTGTTTTTAAAGTTATGACTTTTCAGTTTGACTAAAACTACACTTGTTTGTGATATCTGCATGTTTTCAGGCATATAAATATAGGTTCTCAATTGTTTGGATACGCTTGTTCCCAATACTGTATTGTTGTAAAATATTACAGAGTGCTTCAAGCCAAACTTTGCCAAATACCTCGTCTAAAATCAACAAATATATAATAAATGTTAAGTTGATGTTCATTACATTTGCTACGTATCATTCACAGATTAAAGATTCATTTTCTGCTAGCATGAAACCTGCTTGTTCATCAGCAGTGATCTTCTCTGCCTTAGACTGTAACCTGTGCATTATGATCTTGACAATTACATTGCTGGTGTGGCTAAATAGACCGACTTCTCTGTAGTTCTGGCAGATTTATAATTTCCATTCTTTGGGGTGGTGATGATCAAAGACTGTCCGTTTTGTCAGTAATATGCCTGTGTGTCAGATCCCATTACATATTTTGGGTAGCATGTTTATTAATGAGTCCTCCACCATACTTAACTAGTCTCTGAATGTTAAAAACTCCACTGTCTTTCCAAAATGTATAGATTTTTATTGCAGTTTCCACTTCTTTCCTTAAAATGGTGATGCTATCATTATCATTTGTTTGTTGGCAATTCAAAACACTTTGGTTGTCACTGTCCTTGCTTTTGTACACTCCAGAAGAGTCCTATTTCCATCACTCTATAATGTCTGCAGATAGGAAATTCCCATCTTCTTTGATTGTACTGCTTCTTGTCATGAGTTATTAATTATCACAATTATTGAAACACTTCAAAAATAATGATGGCACAACTCTGAGCCAAGACCACAGGAAAGAACCCTGGATTTAAGTATTACCTGTGTTTGGATTTTGAGTACAAAAAGTATTTGACTCCATTGCATCCACTGTACTCCATCCAAACAATAAGCACAAGCCAAGAAAATACTGAAAAATACACAAAGCTGTAAAGAGAAGCTTATCAAATGAGTTTCATTTCATGCTCAAGTGCTGGAGATAAAATTGTCAAAACGGGCTACATATTTTTAAAAAATATCTGAATATAACCAATGTTAAGTTAAAACAAGATAAAATTCCAGTGAAACTATGACAGAAACGTGATGACTCACTTATAATCAGCAGTTTGCAAGTTTAATGCTATTTGTGGCAAAATTTTAAAACAAAAATCTATTCTAACTCCTTGTTTGCGTTTCTCTTTCTATCTTCAGTTCTTATTTTCTGCTCACTAAATTAATGTATACTTCTGTTAGATATTCTATTAATTACAGCTGCTGAGGGGGACAGAGATGATATAAGCACAGACATGAAATAAGCACTAACACATCACATATAGTACATTCAAATGACATGGCATAGTGAGAGATGGAATAGACTATTGTTACGATGGTGTTTTTAGATGTTTAACACCCACCGTATGCCCGGGTTCATAGGCTATACTAGGGTAAACTTCAACACAGTACACACTGATACTTGCATATGCGTAAGTCATCGAATAACACGCTGTGTACAACAGTACCACAATTTATTTGACGAAACAAATGATGAGATCCACACTACATCTACAGCAACAATAATCTCCTTTGGTCGGTCAGACATAAACCAGAAACTCATGGGTGGTGTATCTACGCCTTTACACCCACACTCAAATACTTCTCTCGGCTCTCATATATCACTAGAGCACTTGATCTACAGCCAACTCACTGTTAGCTCACTCACTCACACCTAAAACACGAGAACAGTGACCATACCTCTCTCATCCCACATCACGCATAAATCCTTCACACCAGTGAACACAACAAACTCACAACAATAAATAACCCATACTCATTCCTATTCCCTACCCACAATATTCCCAGTTACTACTGTTACACAACAACTATCATCTATGTTACCTGCAAACTGCCATCCATTGTGAGATCAAGAAGATTTTAGAGAAGATCTGTGCTTGAGATTGTTATCCTTGCTAGTTTCAGAAAATGCAAACAATGACCAATGCACACTCACAAAAATGCCTCATAATTTACACAGCAATCTCAGAATATCCTCTTCATCTCTGAATGTTTGTATCACACAAAGTAAACCGGACACTGAAACCAAAATATTTAACAAGAATAGTGTGTGCTCAAAACAATCCTCAGGGTGGGTGAGGATAGATATGGCAATGAACAAGCACAGAACATTTGTATGAAACATTAACATAAATCTCATAACAGTTTGCTTAACAATGAAAGAAACAAGAAACAAAGACATAATGAAACCTGACAGAAACTAAGAATAAATGACACATATATAATGAGGAAATTGAAATGTTTGTTACCACCTGACAGCTGCAGTACAAATTTGCGTTCATGTGAGTTCTGTTGTCCAGAAACATTTGTTTAATCTTTCAAGCTAATATAGGTGAAAAGCTGAACAGTATTGTGTTTATCTATGACCCAGCACATAAAGCTGAACTCTGTAATCATTATTATAGAGCTTTCTGATGTAAGCACTGATTCACAAAAAAATGAAGAAAGGGCTCAACAATTCAGAAAATGACAAGCATGATTAAAAGGTATGTGAATTCAAGACAAAATAGTAGTTACAAATAAAATAGTTACAAATAGTCTTTCAAACAAAGTTGTGTTAGAAATCCTTCATTAGCCATGACTACTAATTAGAGAACTATGAAGATCAACACAACTGACTAGATGTCACAGCTAAATGAAGAAGACATTGTAAGTCAGACAGTTACTACTGGGAGTCTGAACCATTCTGATTGCAATAAACTGGATCAGACAGATCAGATCAGCTGCCATTTCCACATCAAAAGTCAACTGCAATGAATCTCCAACATCCCCTGTCTCGATCTCCAATGGTACAATCTGATAAGTTATTTCTAATCCATTCTTTGATGTTATCTTCCCCTATTAGTATTGTTATCTTCATACCTGTTTGCCTTCAACACTTCACACTCTATTATTATGATTGGGAAAATTGTGCTTATATCTCATTCTTCATCAAGTACTATGCTGCTGGCATGGGTGATCATGCCTCTCTATAACCTCCTGTTCTCATTGCTGTTTATCAGCTCATTTGTGTATGACTATTCTGTTGTTAACTTCTTTCCATGCCACGATATCAAATTATGCAGTATCTTCTCAATTTGTCATCTTCTATCTCTTCAATCTTTCCTGTTCTAACAAAATATTCCAGCTTTTCTTTTCTCATAAAATTGTCAAAGAAAGTGGATTGCTTTCTTCTTCTTTGAGTAATAAGTTTCCTTTGCATTTTAGTTTCTTTTAGAACATCTTCATTACTATTTTTAGATGACCATGGTACTCATAGTATTCTTCTGTAAAACCACATGGGATGCTGTTAAGACTATCATCAGTGTAAATCAAGTTGTTAAAATTATGTGCACCAAATGATATCATGGCATCTGTAAATCTCATAATTTCACTGAATGGATTGAAAAGATAGGGTGACAGTACATATCATTGACTGACACCCTCTTTCATCTGCATAAATATTCCTATTTGGCTGTCAATTCTATCAGTTTCTGTCTGTTGCCAATATATTCTTACAGCAACTTGATGATGGTCTAGAGTCACGTGTAGCACACGATGCTACCTACTGGATAGGGTGGTTTCTCTTGAACCCCCAATTACATCGTTCTCTTTTCTATGGAAGTTGCTTTGATTCAAGACTGCACATGGAATATCACAACAGTGGCTTCCCCTTGCTTTCCAATCTCCTTTAGCTTTTGTCAATAGGAATCTCCTTTAGCTTTTGTCCAAAGAGTTTAAATCACAAAGCAGTGTGAAGAGAAAGGTTAAGGCACCTTCAGCTCATCGGCTGTCACGTTTTAAAGCAAGAAGTGTTTTCAACAGATAGTAGCCCCCCACAACTATTCCACATTGCTCCAAGCGACAACCACCTTTTAGGTCCACAGCTGCTTATTCATCATTCATAGCTAACTATATGTGGAGGCTTTTCAACCATCATCAATTCTGTTGACATGCCTGGCTGGACGACAAGGGCCTCAGGTCATTTTTCTTACTGCTTGTTCACTGTCCATGTTTCTGCACCATGCAGTAATGGCACATGTACCAGCTTGATGCAGGCCTTTTGGCTAAAATTAATATGTTGGCGCAGATCAAAGCTAGGGCCAAGATCAAACAAATTTTACACATATAAATCAATAAACCTTATTCTACACCGCCAAAAAAGATAAATAAAAAAACCTCTACATCCCCAGGTAGAAGATGAATGACTAAGTAAGTAAGTAAGCAGTAATAAAGAGTATATGTAACACTTGATGACTCATTTTTAATGTGTTTCTTGTTCGGATGTTAATATCTGTCTCATGTTGTTGAATGTAGTTTTGGTCTTCTTCTCTGTTTCACATCTACCATCCTCTGATATTATGTGTCCAAGATATGACACTCTTGAACTGTTCAAGTATTTTCTCCTTTATTCTAATTTTTTAAGTTGGCTTCTCTTCTGTTTCTAAAAATTGTATTTTCTCACTGTTAAAGCCCAATCCACATTTGTAACTTATGCAGTTTATTTGCTTAACGAGTTCTTGGGATTCCTGCTTGCTTTCAGCAAACAAAACTGTATCATCTAAGGTTGTTCATTGATTTTCCACTGATGTTTGGTCCTGGCATGTCTTCTGTTTGTTTGAACATTTTTTTCTTTACAAGTTACCGGAAAATACATAAGAAGCTTAGGACAGTGCTCCGCAACCGGTGTTCCGTGACACCACGAAAGAATTTCATATACAAAATTTTACAAATAATAAGTTGAGTTATCATCACCCACCAATCCATGAGAGTACTTCTTCTTCCTCCTCGTTCGCCCTCAGACTTCTATATTAATGACTCTAATATAGGCAGTAGTCAGCTCAAGGTCCTTGACATCTCCAAACAGTTTTTCGTGGATAGAAGTAAATTACTGCCAAACCAGTAGTTGTGGGAAGGCGGTTTGCGTTGCACTATGTTGTGCGCCTTGCAGTCCAGTGCATGCATTTCGGCATGCATTTTGGCATGCATTTATTTGGGACTACTTTCCTACTTTTTGGTTGTTCGTCACTTCCCTGCAAGGCAGCAGTATTGTTTCACCATAGGACTAGTCTCCACAAATATGTAGAAAACTTGTAAACGTCAAAGTTTAAGCAGCCATCTACGGAAGTGATGATCAACACTTCCAAAAGCAGGGCTGATTGCAAACATAAAGCCAAGTAAGTCTAAAGAAAAAGAAGCCGCTGAAGAACCCGGCATCTACTGACCAGTCTCTCTAACCTCAGAAATGGGAAAACTCGCTAAGATAATGGTGAATCACAGACTCTACTGGTGGATGGAAAGCAACAAAGTCATCGATGATAGTTAGGCGAGCTTCAGAAAATTTTGCAGAACAAACGACAAACTCTTTTGTTTTATGAAAAAAAAAACATGCATTCCAAGAGGGTAAACACACCACAGCTGTATTATCGATCTGCAGGAAGCATACGACACAGTGCAGAGACGGCTCTTCGCCAAAATGACAAACATAGCAATACATTGAACAAATGTATCTCTGTCACCTCTGGTTCTCTGACCAGAGCTGACCAAGACCCTACTCCACCTCCACGTGGTGGTCCTGGAAACAGGCTGCACCACTGCAGTCTGGCTGAGTGAGTAGGGATCGAAGAGGGAAGGCTAACCCGGTCCCAAAAATGCCGTGCTGAAGTCGGATGTGTCGGCCGAAAGGCGCAAATATCGCAGCTTCGCTGTAAACGGACACAACGCAACCAACGTCCTTTTCAGGACGAACGAAGAAGAAGAATAAGGACTTAAACATTCCTAATAATAGAACAAAACAAACAACAGCAGAAGGCACTAAATCATCCACACCACACAACAACAAAATAACGCTGGAGGGGGATTACCACAAGGGTCAGTATTAAGTTGCTCTCTCTTTGTCATAACTGACTCTCTCTCCTCTTCTCCCCCCCCCCCCCCCCCCCCATTGAAGGTGTCATATTGTATGCAGATGACTTGCAGGAAAAGTAAATGTTAGACATTTGAACATGGGATATGTCCGATTAGTCATGGATAATAACCTACCATTGCAGTTGACAATGAATAAAACCACCCACGTAGACAAGGTCTAAAACCAAGCTCTTTTGTTCATATGTGGGGGGCTTGAGAACCGCGACAACAGCTGCCTGTGACATCGACGCAAAATATGGAACTTACGGACAACGACGTAAACGTGCTGTCATGGAAACAGAGCGCTATGGAAGAATAAGAAAATAACACAAAACAGACAGTTGGTTGAAAATTAGAAGCAGATTAAAACAAAAATCACGACTGCCAGTAGTAACAACTATAGCAGAGCAACACCACCTCCACAGACACCAGAAATAATTGAAATTTATACTCAGTCCTTCATCCCGGAAAGGAATTA
The DNA here is from genome assembly GCA_024509875.1 of Oreohelix idahoensis. Taxonomy (NCBI): domain Eukaryota; kingdom Metazoa; phylum Mollusca; class Gastropoda; order Stylommatophora; family Oreohelicidae; genus Oreohelix; species Oreohelix idahoensis. The sequence goes on from JAMPIV010014831.1 coordinate 60,950, forward strand.
AAATTACCCGTAATAAAAACCATACTCGTGGATAGCACAACAACAAGAGACACCAACCAACAGCACTAAAGACTGTTACTTTAGAGACTACAGAAACTACTCTAACACCGCAATGCATACATACACAGATGACTCTGCTATCAAAGCCATCATAAATGCTTGGCATGAAGCTTACGTGAAATACCCAAATGGAAAAACAATAGAAATACGTGAACCAAATGGAGAATTCAGTGCTAATCGCTAAGCAGAAATTACAACAATAAAAACCACTTTCCAGCAATACTCAGCCAATTTAAATAAGAAATCTATAAGACCTCAGATATCATAATCTTCAGTTATTCAAAATCAACAAACATACCAAGCAATGAAAAAGCAGATAGACTAGCAAAACTAAGAGCAAGCATGGTTCAGACAAACATTCGAGCCAATACCTTGACAGCTAAATTAATACTCCTTCTTCTTCTTCTTGCGATCGCATCTTTGATGTTTACACCGTCAGACGAGTTCTCATGATGAATTCGACTGTTGTTTGAAGTTCCTCTTTAGATTAATACTCCAAAACAACGTCAAAGAGGATTGGCTGAACCAATGGGCAAAAGAGTTTAGAAGACGTATCTTGTATAAAGAAACCACTCATCCTAACAAGAATGGCAACAACAATAACCTAAGATGTATGAAGTAGAGCTCAATCTTCCAATCAAGAACAGAACATACCAGACTCAACAAATTAAACTTCTTCCATGTGCTTAATTGCTGCAACTGTACCCATCCATATGCAGATGACCTGCTCCATATGAAACAATTCAGCGTGTGCTGTTCACTTGCCCAGGACTCTCTACAGAAAGTAGAAACCTACTGCCGGGCTCTGCAAATTCTTTAACTGGCGTGGCTGCGAAAAAAGGGCGAGCTCAGCAGCACTAGTTAAACAGCAACAGCAACAAAAGAAACCACTGATCCATCACCAAAAATTAGGGAACGTTGTCTCATGATGGCAGTTATATTTGTTATTATTTACCCCATCCACCCACTTATACAACTGGTCACCCCTACACATACAGCTGGACCTAGTATAGTGAAATCTCTAACACTTTACTCCTCTACGTCAGTGTCTGCTGTGTGACTACCTTTACATTTACCTTTTTACCCACTTAAGTATTATAGTGTGCCGTGAAATTTTGAAGGACATTTAAGTGTGCCGTGAAGCAAAAAAGGTTGCGGAGCACTGGCTAAGGAGACAGTATGGATCATGATCTCACTACTGATTTTCTACCAATACAGCAATTTATGTCAGATCTTATTTTAGTTTGTTCTCAGTTTGTTATTTATTAGTGTGATGTCTTTTCTATCAAGACCGTTTTGTCAAGGCATTCAATTAGTTTACCGTGATGGACTCTCACAAGAATTCTTGTAGACTATGACGCACATTATGCTTTTCTGGGATCTATGTATATTTTTCTGCTAGTGTATAATAATAATAATAAATTCTTTAAGCGCCAAACACGGCGCATAAGGCAGAAACCAGTGCTCTCCAGGTTGTTCGTTGTGACGCCACTCCTCTTAGCTCTTGCACATTATTTAGGCCCAACGTTCTTCCTTCTCTTATTATTGTTCTTCTGAGTGTTTCTTTTGGTCTTCCTTTTTTCCGCTTACCCTCAGGAACCCAAGTGAGCGCCTGTAGTGGTATTCTGTTGTTTTGCATTCGTAGGACATGACCGATATATGACCATCGTCTTTTCCTTATATAGTCGGAGACATATTTCTGCCTAGAGTCTTCTCTTATTTGTCGATTAGTCTTGAATTCTTTCCAACTGATGTTCATGAGTTTTCTAAGACATTTGTTCTCGAATGTATTCAGCTTGTTCTCCAATGATTTTGTTATTTTCCAACTCTCACAGCCGTATGTTAACACTGAGATAACATTTGAATTAAACAGACGAAGCTTGGTATGTATATTCAATGATCGTAATTTCCAAATGTTAGATAATCTATTGAAGGCGCTAGCTGCCAAAGCAATTCTAGTATGGATTTCTCTTGTTGTGTCACCATCCTGAGTCATTTTACTGCCTAAATAATTGAAACTTTCAACTTTCTGTAGTTTTTCCCCGTTCAAGATGATATCAAAGGTCTCGTTAGAAAAGTTCATAGCTTTAGTTTTAGGCATTTATTTGGAGACCAATTTTAACCGAGAGATGACACAAATTATTTATTGCTTCTTGGGATTGTCTTGGTGTTGAACTTAAGAATGCTACATCATCTGCGAAATCCAGGTCCCCCAGGAATTTTCCATTTGTCCATTTTATACCCAATTGTTCATTGTGGGTATAGTTTCTCATAACCCAATCAATAGCTATTCCAAAAAGTAGTGGTGACATAATACAGCCTTGTTTCACCCCTGTTTCTACTGTAAACCATTCTGTATTCCCTTTATTTGTTCTAACACAACATCTTGCATTGTCATATAGCGCTTTGATTATATTCACATATTTTGTTGGAAAACCATAGATTGTAAGTATCTTCCACAATGATGGGCGTGTAGACTATCAAAGGCTTTTTGAAAATCGACGAAGGTGATAATAAGTGGCGATTGCCTTTCCACTGATTCTTCTATAATTGTTCTTAGTGTGAATATTTGATCAATACATGATCGTTTCGGCCTGAAACCCGCTTGTTCTTCTCTGATCTTTTCGTCAGCATGCAATTTAAGTCTTTCTAACATCATGCAACATAATAATTTTCCAGGTACTGATAATAGAGATATACCACGCCAGTTATTACAGTCTGATAGATCACCTTTCTTCGGTAACTTTACAATAATACTGTCTTTCCATTGTTGTGGTGGTTGTTCTTCTCTCCATACTTCATTTATAATATCTAAAATTCTCAAGAGGTTGTTGTCATTAACTGCTTTAATCATTTCCCCTGAAATTTCGTCAACTCCAGCAGCTTTAAAATTTTTTAATCTTTTAACGGCTTGTTTGATCTCGTCCAGCGTGAATTCATCGCAAGTTATTGGCAAGGTGGTTGTGGATGTTTCATTATTAAAATCAGGTGTTACTGTTGATGGTGGTCTGTTTAGCACCTCCATGAAGTGCTCAGCCCATCTCTTCATTTGTTCTTTTTCTGTTGGTATTGAATTCCCTAATTTACCTTTAACAGGTGTTTCCATAGCAGTAGGCTGGTGACATAGTTGTTTTGTAATTTGATAAAGGCACCTACTATTACCAGTTCTTGCAGCATTTTCAGCTTCTACGGCCAGTTCATTGATGAAATGTCTTTTATCTCTTCGAGTTTTTGTCTTCACTTCTTTATTTAACAAGTTATAAGTTAGTTTGCAAGATTCAACTGCATTATGTGTACTAGCCGCTAGTAGTTTAAGTTTAAGTTTAAGCTAGTGTATTCTTATACAAAAATTGCTTCTCTTGTTCCACTGTTCTGTTTAAAACCAAACTGCTCTTCATTAACTTCTTTATCTATTTTATTTTTTATTCCTTCCTGTATGAATTTGAATAGCATTTTTATTTTTTGTCATAAGTCTGAAAATTCCACTACCATAGGTTTTTTTTTGTTGTAAGTCTGAACATTCCACTACCATAGGTTTTTTTTGTTGTAAGTCTGAACATTCCACTACCATAGGTTTTTTTTGTTGTAAGTCTGAACATTCCACTGCCATAGGTTTTTTTTTTGTTGTAAGTCTGAACATTTCACTACCATAGGTTTTTTTTGTTGTAAGTCTGAACATTCCACTACCATAGGTTTTTTTTTGTTGTAAGTCTGAACATTCCACTACCATAGGTTTTTTTTTGTTGTAAGTCTGAACATTCCACTACCATAGGTTTTTTGTTGTTGTAAGTCTGAACATTCCACTACCATAGGTTTTTCTTTTGTTGTAAGTCTGAACATTCCACTGCCATAGGTTTTTTTGTTGTAAGTCTGAACATTCCACTACCATAGGTTTTTTTTGTTGTAAGTCTGAACATTCCACTACCATAGGTTTTTTTTTTTGTAAGTCTGAACATTCCACTACCATAGGTTTTTCTTTTGTTGTAAGTCTGAACATTCCACTGCCATAGGTTTTTTTGGGCAAAGTTATAAAGACTAATCTCTTCAGATCATTTGGTATGCATCCGAGTACCTTTCTCTCTTTCCCTGCCTTCCAGTAAATTTTAAGTCCACAACGTAAATCCATAAGAGTCAGTTACATGTCAAATCCATAAGAGTCAGTTACATGTCAAATCCATAAGAGTCAGTTACATGTCAAATCCATAAGAGTCAGTTACATGTCAAATCCATAAGAGTCAGTTACATGTCAAATCCATAAGAGTCAGTTACATGTCAAATCCATAAGAGTCAGTTACATATCAAATAAAGTTATGAATTTCAAAGAAAATAAAAGTTATATGAAATTCTACTCACTAGATGGAAATTTAAATCTGAGAATATCCTAAGCATTTATAGCATTCATGAGGGCCAACAACAACGATTTTAGATTCTACAGTATGAGTACTGATTCTTTGAGAAAGGCTTTTCACCTGCCATTAGTTACTGTTTACTCAAGTGATCAGCAATACTTTGATCCCCTAGTTACAGTATTCAAAGCCATCTAAAACAAATTAAGATTTTAACATCTGCTTTTGATCAGATTGTACATACTAATAATCATGAAAGTTGCTAAATTCCCAATTTGTTAAGCACCCATCATGCCAACAGCAACTCTTTAACATTTGAGAAATTCCAGAATCAGATATCATAAATGAATTGTCGTCTGCTGATGATCAACGTTTGCTAGTAAAGAAGTAAAGTAAGACTAATGACAAATATGAATAAATTCAATACAGCATGTAAGACATGCAGTTATCTGTACATCTAAAATAAAAGCAATGAAGGTCAGCAGAAATGCAAGATCACTCAAAACTTTTGTCAACAATTCCATGATCAAACAAGTCAAAGGGTTCAAATATCTTGGAAGCATGTTAACAGAGGATGGCAGAATACATAGAAAAAAGGGAATAAAATGCCAAAACGCTAATGCAGTAGCATACTAAATGACTTCCAGCTCAAATACTAATTCATCATCATAAAGACAAAGCAACAGCTGACAAATAGCATGTATATTCCATCTATTTGCTATCAGTATCAAAGATTGCACTATCTAAAGCATGCGAGAGGAAGATAACACTATATGAGACGAGATACCTGGGAAAGTTGCTAATGTAACCATGAGAGACTGCTACTAGGAGAATCATGGTTAGTGGGGAAACATCCTGCATCAACAGCACATGATAAAATAAGAAGGTATGGACATACCAGCACAAACTTTCAATAGTAGAATATCTGGCTGCAGGACAAAGGGATGTCCAAGAGGAAGGTGTACGGACAATGTTATAAACAAGGAATGCTGCTGGCTAAAGCAACACACCTCACACATGGGTAGGGGGTGGTGCATGAGTAATGATTTTTCGCTGGTACCTAGTAATACTCAGTGGCAGTCTACCTGAGAAGGTCAGGTGTTGAGCCTATTGGTATGGTTCCCTTACCCTTGTGACAGAGTTATGTAAATATATTACATGTATCCTCACGTTTTGCTCCCACCTGGTTCCCACCTTTGTTTTCTTATTAGTATGCACGTTTGGTTAAACGCAGAACCCCAACACTTCGATATCTGTCTAACTCATAATTTAGCCACGCCTATTTTCGTTTCTCTATGTCTTACAGGCACTAGGAATGTTTACAAACAGACCTATTAGCTAGTCCAGAGCCGTTAACTGAATTATCACGTGAATGATTGGGCAATCGTTGAAATAGTGACAGATCAGAGAACGGGTCGTATATTTGTAGAATCAAGGGCGGTAAGTCAAAAGACGGACCTTTGACGGTTGCATTTCCTCAAGGGGAGATAACCACAGTTCGTGATCCCAGGGCCCATAATTCGCTACAGTATGAGCCGAGATCAAAGACTGTTTGCTCGTTGGCCCACGTCTCTGCGTCGGCAAAGGCGTGAAATAAAAGCTTTGATTCAGGAATCGACCGCAGATTTTCCCAAAATCTGGGCGAAGGCGCTATATCTCGCAAGAGATAGCGAATTTCTACATATTTCATATACAAGTATATATACCTCATCCTTTAAAATCATTTATCTAGAAGCCTCATAATTTTTTGAACATCTAGCTTCGAACCCTAGACCATTGTTAAAGTGGATTTCTTAGTATTTCGATTGGAGATAGTTTCTTTTTCTGTGTTGCGGTAACTATATTTACTAGCATTTTGAGTGATTTAATTGTTAAAGTTCGTCATTTTATATTTCACTAGGATTTACTGTGTTAATTGGCTAGCAGATTTAAATATATATATATATATATATATATATATATATACATATATATATACATACATATATATATATATATATATATATATATATATATATATATATATATATATATATATATATATATATATATATAATTCTTCCAGCTATAACGTAAACTTGATTAATTGCTATTAACCAGTAAGAGATATTTTAATTGACTAGTAAATGCAATTGGCGATGTCGTACTGACGAAATATATATTTATCTCCAATCCATTATGTGTAATTTTTTTGTAAATGACTAGAATTTATTTCACGGGTTAATAAGAACGATAAGATAAGCTTTACACTTGTGTTTTCTAATCAAATCTAATAACCGAGTGGATAATAAATTATACCATTACGCGGGTTTGGATAGAATACTATATTGAGGTTAAATGGTTTGTATTTTCTTCCTAAAATCCAGTACGGGTCACAAGCGAAAGCCTACCAGCGGCCTGAATCTGAGAGAACGGGTCTAAGTCCAACCGTACCAAAAAACATTCTTATATAAATATCGGGTCTTCGAGGTTGACCTGTTTGGCCCTCTTGTTTCACCCAGAAAGAGAGAGAGTACCAACAAAAGACTATAAGAATAATTGTAACTGGACCTATAGCTATCCAGATTCTTTTTCTATTTTCATGTACACTCAGCCCGCTGTGGCGAAATTACCAAAAATTAACATTTCCCAACTACTGACCACTGTGTTGTGGCGAGGATTTTTATCCCGAGAGATTTACATATCTGACATTCTCTTTAAGTATTGGAATTACAAGCTACTGACACTGTGAACAATAGATCTCGTAATTATTTTCCTACCTGGACTAATTGATGTGACATAAACAGATCCAATTAACAGTAACGAAGTAAGCGTTCCCCAAATAACAGGATTAATCAAACTTTGAGGAGCTGGGGCTTATTTTGCCAAAACACAACCCAACACTGGATTTGCTGTTTGTACCATGGAGATATGTTCCAGATGTTGTTAATCAACAATTAGGTAAGCGCGACTGAAAAGTGGCCACTGTTTGTCTGAAGCGAGAGAAAGAAGGAATGAATAATTCTTCTATTGTATAATCATTGTACTCACTTTGTTGTGCCTTTCTTTTGTTTGTTAATACTGTTATTTTTCTGAATAGATTAATTAGGAACTCTGTTCTTTACAGTATAGTCAAATTCTATACCATCGCGCAAATCGTTTGACCTTTTGGGGGTTATTTAACTTCTTCTTGTGGGATCTTGTCTCAACAGAGGGGATTGCACTTATGGAGTTTATTTCTTTATGATTTCTGTAACCTATGATTTTTTTTCTATTTGATATTTGATACTGAATGTTGTGAAGTTTTCCTTTATGATAAATAAACTTAACATAAAACTTAATTACCTGTGTTGGTCAGCTCGGCCCAATATCCCTACTCCATTACTATAGTTTCACGTTTGTGCGTTTGATTGTCGTCACGTATCTGTGTGTGTGCATGTGAGTGGTTATAGCGTATATGTTAATATATACAGAAAGATAAACTGTCTGATGAACAAATTTCAGTCGTAAGATAGGCTGGACTAGTGTATCTTCTAAATCCAGGGACAGACTCTAACTTTTCACCATTCACTCGTGAAATCTATTTCTTTACCTTATCTCTCACTGAGTTACCACCTTTTTCTAGTTCTATTTGATGTAGTCATCTAGGCAGACATGTTGATAGCTCTATCTTAGAGCAAGTTCAAGAAATACTTGATACACAAAATGTCAGTGTTTAAAGAAACAAAAACGCCCTCATATTGTTCAACACAGGATAAAAATATGTCATGTTATCTTACTATAATGGATAGATATCAGTGAAAAGTTATCTATTATTTACACACTCTTGCCTACTTCTGATGTCTTACTGATAATTTATATACAGTACAGGTGGATATGGGGGTAAAATTATCTGCCATTTTCTATATGTTCATGTAAGCTGACAGATGTGTATTTGTACAATGAAACTGAAAAAAAAATTGTTTTTTTCCTATTTTTATGTAGTAACACATGCTTATTTCTATCCTGAATGTCTCAGTCGAAAAACATACGTCAATGAGTGAAAATATTATTTATTTAATGAATATCTGTCCATTTTAATGCTGCAGCCACTATTTGTTTTTTCTGACAGGCCTGACTGCAATTCTGTCTTCTTTTGTTAAGCTTTGTTATGTGCTCACTTGAATGAATGAATAACAGTATACATATTTATTTCAATAGGACTATATAGGAACTGATTTTGGCCTCTTTTAACTTTCTCTTCAGAATTATTATGAATTATAAAAAGAAAATTGGTGATGAAGAATGCAGATTTACAGATGCTAAAAGCACAAATAATGTCATTTGTTTGTAAGACAATTAATAGACAGAGGTATAGAAGTAAACTAAGATCTAAAGCTTTATATACTATGATAAGGCATCTTGGAAGGTGAAGCATGAGGATATTAAAAAAATGTTAGAAGGCATAAACATCAGTAGCAAGGACCTGAGAATAATAAAGAACATGTACGGGCAACAAAACAGCAGTTTTAAGAATAGGCAGCCAAATAGGAATGTTTCGGCAGGTAAAACAGGATGCTAGGCAGGAATTTGTGTTGTCACCATGTCTAAATGGCCAAAATATAATTGAGTTCCACAAAAGAGATGCCCGAAATATCAGTTGTTGGAATATAAACAACATGAAATATGATGATGATGTCTTAATAGTAACATGTGAAAAATAGTTACTGGAAATATTTGATGCAACAGTAACAGAAAGTAAATATAAAGACCATATAATAAATAGCAAATAATTGAAATAATGGTCATCTCAAAGAAAATGACTTCTCAAGAGTGCATCATCAAAGTGAATGGGACAGTTTTAAAACAAGTCTAGGCGGGGTTGTCGCACGGAAGGTCCTGGGTTCGAGTCCTGGGTAAGCCAGTCACGTCTGTTGTTTTTCTGTTGTCTAGATTCAAATACCTGGGCATGTTAATAACATCACATGGAAGTTGTATGTTGGTGTTGAAGAGTAGAATATCCCAGACAAATGCAGATTTTAATCAAACGAAATGTATTCAATGCCAAGGCTGCAACCTATGCATAGTACTTGAAGAAATTTCTCTCAGGTGGCTCTTTTTAATTTATCTCCAACCCATAATGTATTCTCTCCATTAGGCCTTTCATGTTATCTCCTTGGTCTGTTTATAAATGATAAGCCTACTATTTTTTTTATAACCAATTCTCTTGGGCATTTTTAGAATGCAGGGTTTTGAATAGGAACTCTACATACACTAATTATGTAACAGAGTGTGCACATCATTAGTTAACTAAATGTGATAATAACCAAAACACTTTAATATCACGTACATCTTTCTAATCACATGACAAAAGTTTTATCGTGAAAGGTTCTGTTAATTAAAACATGTAACTAAGGTCCCTCATTCACTGATACAACAAACAATGGAATTTAGTTTATGAACACAATTAAAGTAGGTCATAGTAAATTTCCATTATCTTCAAGATTTGTTGTGTTTTATCAGAGTGCATCCAAAACAGGACTGTGAAAAGTGTAAGGACTTATTATCAGTGACATGATTAAATTATTTCTCCTGATCTGAAATGTGCAGATACAAAGTGGGACAAAGAAGAAAAGTTACACAATTATGTACATTTGCCAAATTACTTACTACAAGAGCAAACTGACACTTATGATGCCTGCCTCACAACGTGTGCCCGAGGATGACCCAAACTTACAAAGGTAAAGGAACCCTTTACACGCCCATCGAGGCATATTGGGAATATGGTGTTAGGCCCATATTATCTTGACCGTCGGCACACTAGGGGTGATGTGGTCGGCATCACGCCGGCCGCCTTAACCTTCCCAGAGTTGCTCGGTACCCATTTGGGGCTGGGTCGACCCAGGAGCCGTTTGTGGCCTAAAAATATTCCCACCTCATCTGGGGATCGAACCATAGACCACTGCGCTAGGAAGCCAGTGCACTAACCACTATGCTACTATGTTACAATAAAGACCAAATATGTGGTATATGATGCCTGCGCCACCAACACTCTACTATATGGCAGCGAGATATAGACAACCTGCGCTAAGCAAGAAAGAAAGATCCAATACCTTACAACAGCGGTTTTCAACCTGTGCGCTGGGGCGCCATGACTGACGGGCAAGGGCGCCGTTTGTGGGCGTGGATTTTTTTTCGTATTTAGCTGTAAACACATAACAGAAGAGCCCGAGTACAACTAGATGGCCTCAAGAGTAAGACAATTCTACTGCGTCATGGCGTCCCTCAGGGAGGGGTTCTGTCCCCCACACTTTTCCTAGTCTACATCAATGACCTGGTTGCTGAACTACCACATGGAATGAAAGTGGCAATGTACGCTGATGACCTGGTAATATGGTGCACAGATGAGCATGCAACAGTGGCCACCAAACTGCTACAAAGAGCTATAGATGCCTTAACCTCATGGGCAAATAGATGGTGTGTCAGCATCAACACAGACAAGTGCAGCACTACGCTCTTCACCCTCTCTCCCAAACAAAAAGCTGGTGTCATCAAGATAAACAAAGAGCTCCTGAGAGAAGATAAACAACCCACCTATCTCGGAGTTACATTCGATGATAGGCTGACATGGAAGCAGCACATCAACAAGGCAGCAACAAAGGCCAGGAGGAAGCTAGCCATCCTGAGAAAACTAAGTGGAACCACATGGGGAGCCAGCGGGAAAATACTTAGTAAAGTTTACCAGCAGGGCATACGACCACACCTGGAATATGGGTCAGCTGCGTGGTGTCCAGCATCAAACACCACATTACAAGAGCTAGATAAGGTGCAAAACCAGGCGCTTAGGGTCATCACGGGGGCAATGAAATCAACGCCTATAGTGGAGATGGAGAAAATGGGGAGGATACAAGCACTGAGAGAACGCAGAGACACGAAAGTGCTAACACAGGCAGAAAAGTTCCTCTGTATGCCGAGCCATCCAATGAAGGACAGATTCCAAAACCTAGCAATGGGGCGACTGAAAAGAAGCAGCTTTATCCACCAGGCCAAACGATTTCGTAGACAAACCTCAGACCTGCCTGAAGTTAACAGCCCTCTAAAGTCTGTGCCAGAACAAACCCCTTGGAGAGAGGAGCATGGACTACCAGTACACATCCACACAAAAGTGAAAGGAATATTCGACAGGGATGAACAGAACAGCGTGCAACGTAGGACAGTCACTCTCAGTTTCCTGGATGATAAATACCCACAGGACCTCTGGGTCCGAGTATACACGGATGGGTCAGCACAGAATGCAGTAAAGAATGGAGGAGCAGGAGTGTACATAGAATACCCAAACAACACTAGGGATACGGTCAGAGTACCAACGGGGAAATTCTGTAACAACTATGATGCAGAAGTCCAGGCAATCAAGGTGGCAACTGAGAAACTACTGAACACCAATCTCGGTCCACAGCCTGTAGTATTCCTGACAGATGCAAGATCAGCACTCCAAGCACTTCAGTCCAGAAAATTGCCAGTTATACAGGCCCTACTTTCTGAACTGTGCAACCAGCGCAGGGTCGCCATGCAGTGGATACCGTCTCATTGTGGAATACCAGGAAACGAGAGAGCAGACGGACTGGCTAAAGAAGGTGCTGCAGACGAACAACCGGATGTACCAGTAACGTACCATCAGAAGAAAAAGATGATCAAATCTATCAGAAAGCCACCAACATCAACGCAGGATGACTACCAAGCTATGAACAGATCAGAACAAATAGTCATTCTGCGCCTCAGAACAGGACACAACCGCCTCCGCAGCCACATGTATACAAAATTCAAGATTGGCAATTCAGCCATGTGTACATGTGGACAGGCACCCCAGACAGCGGAGCACGTACTGCAAGATTGCCCCGAATATGATATATTGAGGCAAACCCACTGGCCCAGAGAAACAACACTGGAAGCAAAACTATATGGACCCCTGTATGAACTACAAAAGACAGTGAAGTTTATACAAGAAACAACATTGCAGATATAGACAATATATTTCAAGCGAACGAAAGAAGAAGAAGAAGAAGAAGCTGTAAACAAAACACAGAGCTGTGGGAAATTTCATTTTTGGTGTTTGTCAACCTGCGTGACCCCGGAGAAATTTCACTTTTGATGTTGGCCAGCCTTTGAAGTCCTGCTCCCCCGACCCGCCTATCAACTGTCCGCGCATTCTCCTCGCGCGACCATAGTAGGTAACACGGTGATTTTCTGTTTTCAAACGTTTTTGATTGTGTTGTGCGTTTGATATAAACTATGGAAAGATTTTTTTAATTTGGCAAGTGTTAGTAAAAAGCGAGAACTTGTTGAGTATGACAAGGAAAGTGGTAATGAGGAAAGGAAACGTAAGTATAGAAAATACGAAGAAGGTTACTTAGATTTTGGTTTTGTGGACAATGCAGAGCGTCCACAGTGTGTTTTGTGTTTCAACGTACTCTCTGGCGAATGTATGTTGCTGTTGCTGTCGTTTTTGACGGTGTCATAAGACGTAAATCTATTTAATACTTTTTGACGATCTAAGTTAGAGAACCGTTTATTAACTCCCTGGGACAGGTTGATTTAGGGTTATCTTCCCTTTGTTATTCATTGTAGTTGTCCTGTCTTCAGACGGGGTTAGCTGTTCTCAAATCTGTTCTGTCTACGCATGCGCAAGTTTATTGGGCGCGAAACGAATAGACTTCCGTCATTGAGTGATGAGCTGGGTTCTGACCGGACGACATGTCCGTTGTTCTTCTCTGCAATTTTCTGGAAGAAAAATAGTCTTCAGTGTGACTGTGATGTCAGTGATTCTCCCCAGAGTTATTCTGTTCGTCAAGAATGACGACAGTTGTTATTAGTGTATTTCTCGGATTCTGTCCAAGGTAAAAAGAACTTAATTATTACGCCTAGATTGCAGAACATTTTGTGTCAAGCTGTGAGTAGCGCTCACAGTTCTTGAGATGCAGAGTCCATTTTGTGTGCTCGATATAGCCACCTAAGACGATTCGTCTAGCTATATTACAGAAGCCCAGTGAAGAGATATTAATATGGAAACCGCCTGTTGGTGGTATGTTTCGGCATGGATGACCATACCTGCCTATGCAGAATACACTGTTGTTTGAATTATTATAGAGGCCCGATATCACGGCCGATATCTTTGAGCAGAAGAAGAAGTGTCTGGCGGGTGAAACCAGATGAAGTCTTGACTTTTTATTATACAAGTTCATAGACTTTGATATTGATCAACTGAATCCGCCTTTATCGTGCGGCATATTTGTTGAAAGACTATCTGACGCGTTTAGTCAGAGGCTCTGAGCTACAGTAAGAAAGAATGTATATTGTCAAGCCAGCTTTACTAGCATCTTACATATGAGCTATGCAAGATTTATGATGCTCGATGGTCATTATTATTTACCACACATGAAATGTCCATGACCCTTTGTGCTATTGACTGTGTCGTCTGTCAGCGTACTGTTGCAGTAATAAATGTTGGAAAAGTCATCTGTATTATCCACATCTGTGACTTCTACTTGTGGTGGTGTGAGTTTGGCGTAGATGAATAAGAGCCTATACGACTTCTTGTCCACGATCTGCTGCCTCCTACGCATACACCTTTACACTCTACTGCATCTCACTACGAGTACTACACTCCTGAGAAACTACATGTATGCTATTATGTATGAGTGTCCGTATTACTCCCTGGCAGTGCCTCACGCTGTTGACCTAGATACACGCAACACTGAACTGTCCAGGTGATCAACGACACGCCCACTCATCGACGCTTCAACACGATACACAATACCAGATGTCACACGAGCAAACAGACTTTAACATCATAACATTCTGGCTGTAATATCTGGTGGGTGAAACAGGGATATGTTACAGTTGCCTAGCTAATTGAAGCGCCATTTAGAAAGTGTTTATAAGAATGACGTGGGCAAACCAAGAGAATATTTCTCTAGAAAGCTGAGACAAATGAAAGAACAAAAATCAGACAATGAAATAGATTTTAGTGTAGATATTGTTTCTATAATTCAACGACACTTATCTCAACTCAGTGTTCATTTTGAAAAATACTATCCTGAAAACTGTGACAGGTTTCAGTGGGTTCAAAATCCCTTCAGTAGTGATGCTCCTTCGGATTTCAGTACTGCAGAAGAGGAAGAACTGATAGAACTTTCATCAGACTCTTCACTACAAGCGAAGTTTCCATCCATAGCATTGTCAAAATTTTAGTATTCAGTAAAACAGGAGTTCCCAAGCTTGATCAAGAGAGCACTGAAGATATTAATTCTTTTTGCAACCTCTTATCTCTGCGAGGCTGGGTTTTCAGCAGTGGCTGTTGTAGCGAAAGGGTCTTATTGTAGTAAAGAATAAGGTTATCCTGGACAAAAAGATGTATCAGATGATACCAGGATAGTGCCAGGTAAGAGACTGGTCTTACAAGAAATACCCACTTTTCTGAACAGAATAAGGGTGTATCGACATCAAAGGTTAGGATCAGCTGTATAAACCTCCAGGAGTGATGAGAGTGAATGTCCTGAAAGTCTATTTGTTCCCTTTCAAGATCCGCCTATGATATTATGTATTATTATTTGATTATGTTGGATAATTTTTCTAGGGGTATTAATTATTGTCTATCTCTATAACTATAATATGTATCCAACAAAACTTGTAACTCAATGTCAATAATTTCAGAACGTCTGCTGGTACATAATTACTATTTATTAAACCTATACCGGTTCTCTATTCGGTTAGGTAATTTAAAGAAATTCAAAGGTATTTACAACATAAAACAAATAAACATAGAAACTTTAATTATCAACCAGAATCCTGTCTTGAAAGTTCTATTTTTCTCTACACTGATTAATTATTATAATACATTATATTGTGTCACTGAGTTGAACTGTGTGTAGTAAAATCTACGAGATAATAGCTCATTTCAGTAAGATTTTAGTTCTATGGTAATAAATAACCCAGCCCGATTGTGTCTGACTATGAGCATCTCACACGCCAGCATCGCGCTGAATTTTGTGCCATGGTAATGCTTAGAAACGATCCCGCCGTATAAACCTACTCGCTTTCCTTGTGACGTACAATTAACATTTTTTAACATTTTGCCCGATCTGATAGAGACTGCGGCAAGACTTATAATTAACGATCTTCCAGTAATGTGCCGCCAAGTTACTGTCTGAATTAACGTAATACTTTAACTTTAACGCCTCTAATAGTAGTAATCCTTACATTTTTTGGTAGTGTAACACGAGACAACAGTAATATTTAACGCCAATTCTAACACCCGCCGCGCAAAACCCCACTTCGCTTGACACGCTGTGGGATGGGCCCGATGATATATACACACAGACAGTTTAAATTCTCGTCGAGTAATGTATTTCTGACGTCACTCAAACATGTTAGTTATTTGAATAAAAATGCTAGAGATAGATGAGAGGGGGAAGATTGCCGACTTGTGTAAAATTTTTATTTGACGATTGACAGTGACAAAATTTGAAAATCTAAACCATAATGAAACTGACCATAAAAATCATATATGATTATAGCTTAGTATCTCCTGAGCCCAAATGTGTTTAAAAAAATATGGTAGTCCAAGTATTAGCCAAGTTATTGAGATAATACTATATGTCTAGTAACACTAGACTGTGTTTCCTGCTTGTTTTTTTTTCATAACGTTTGTGGGGACGCCAGCTTAGAAAGAGGCATTGGAGTAAATTCAAATCCGATTGGGTAAAAAGAGTATAGGAGGAAAAAGGGGAGCGGTAGGTAAATGTTAACCAAAACTAAATATCTTTTTGTATTGGCATAACTAACGCAGACTGACCAATCGACTACCAGACACAGAGTTGTTTGGAATTTTTTTTTTTTTCAAAAACTACATTTGAATTCTGGTAGTCGCAAGTTTTCCATTGGCCAGTGCTAATAGATATTAGTAAAAAGCTTTCAATGCTCATCGCCAGTTGACAAAAACTTTTTCTATCAAATACGCTGAGATCAGCTGTGTTAATTTATAAAATAAAGAATTAATTCGCAGTCTGGGCAGGGCAGAGAAAAACTGAGGCCATTCTTTGCAAGTCAGCGTTATTTGTAACATATTTCTGTGAAAATTGTGGTAAGAATGCTTTATGTATTAACTCTTAAAGGCCGGAACGACGCTGGTAGCGTACATCCGCAAAACCCCTAGAAGCCGAAACGACGTTGGGAACGTCACTTTTGTTTTCCGTGAAATTTTTTCCGTATTTTCGTTATAACTCATGACTGAATACTATATGTAGAATATCACTAAAAATCCTTCATATTCTAATTCTACATTCATTTATCTTTACTGTGATGTATAATATGTGTGTCTTTGTTGTGTAATAACTCAGAAACTTTAGAATTTATAAAGGTACTGCTTTAAGGTACAAAAATAATTCTGGCAAAACTCGTGAAAAAATTCCGGCCTGCAAGAGTTAATATGTTTATTACAACTGCCAAAGTTAGATACTGCTATTGGGAAAAGTGAAGGACATGCCGGGAGCAGACATTGTTGAGTCCTCACATTGAACTGTATCTGACTGTGGTATATTGTCATGATTTTGTTTTAATATTATTGTATTAGAATATGTTAGTAAGCCTCCGTGTTCCATGAACACTGTTCAACATGCCTGGAGCGTTTATAATTTAAAAAAAGAAGAGCAAATCATACGAAAGGAAATGTGGTTACTACACGTTATTGTATTGAGGAAAACTATGTAAAAGTACAGTGGCGTATCTGCCATAGAGACCTGAGGTGTGGTCACAGCAAGGTGTGAGTCATATAAAATTAGGGGCGAGTGCACCTGTATGCACGCGAGGCTGACCCCATACCACCATATGTAAATAATAATAATAAAGTGTGATCAGATATAAAAAGGCCAGGGTGTCTTTTTATTGCAGAAGTTTTATTTCCTGTTACCAGCCGGTGACAGGAAACCTGATGAGTGAGTGTAATGCCAACAAGTCTCCGGTAAAACGTTTATGCTGTCAGAAGATAGCTGGAGGGGCTTGTGTGTGCTGATATATCTATATTTTCTGCAACTACATACTGAATTATCCTTATACAAAGAATCCCAGGTGATGTGTTAGCATCTGGGGATATCTGACACTTCAATTATAATAAACTTTGGTATTTTCAATCATACCCAGGTGTAGCGTCGCTTTTCTTAGGGTGTGAACCGCTGACTAGAGGATGTTGATGGTATCGTAGTGACAACGGTCCAACACGGGCGATGCTCTTGGATTTGATAATAAAACGCGAATGTCTCTTTACTGGAACGTGAATCTTGGACTACAACGATAATCGGGCACATAAACTAGTGCCAATACTGTCATGGACGAACTCATCATGTCTACTTGTAATAACATTTTATTTGGACGAAAATACGTTGACAAGCAAAGACAGGAAAGACAGTACTTGCATCAATGGTTTCACAGATCATAAAGAATGCATGGATCAATGATAGGAAAATACAGTGCTTGTAGGCTCATAGTTTCTTCAAACAAACTAACGGTTTGACCTTTCGTTAGTGATAAAGCTTCTAAGGTCATCCATACAATAATTCTTCGTATGTCTATTTCGAACCTGTAACATTGTTCTGGTACATATTAATTCTGGTGCCTTTTGAACATTCAGGATCCCAGCATCCATTATGTATGAAAATACAGCATAAAGTTAATTACAATACTTGGTTCATCTCTCGTGATCGCCGTGTCACGCATGACGGCGCTCCCATAATTTATATCAATAAGCCGAACTGACGGAGCATTAAAATCCTTTAAAGCATAAGGATACTATCAGCGCAGTATCGAGTTGATCCATTATAACCCCTCCTGAACGAGAAGGGATTAGCTAGATGCCAACGCTGGATACAGTCACTGAAAATCATAAAAATTATATTCAATTATAACAACGAATGGCTCTGACTTACGTAGTGAGTAAGTCGACAATGGCTTCTATTCAGAAGTCATGTCCCAGAAATACACTTGCCCCAAGTTGTAATCTGTGAATACACCAACAGGAGAGATAGAGTGACATTATACTTATCGGACAAAGTGTCCACACATTTTAGTTAATCTTTTATGTAAACTATCTTTTCCTCATTTTCAAAGACCTGTCCAAAAGAGATGGCGGGACAGGCAGATTAAATTGTAAAAAGAAAATATTGAATTTTAAAGAAAAACCTTAACCACTGTTTTAGTCAATTCCTTATAGTGAGTTAAAGTGTTTTGTGTTTATGTACCATCATTTCCATTTCTCCCCTAGACATTAGGTACATCATACACCAGACACTAGAGCCAAAATAGTGACCGTGTGAGATCTAGAGAGGTAGCGTTAGGTTCCCTGCAAATACATCATCATCATCTATTATAGTCAGGGGCCTACATGTGCTTGACATCACACGGTTAACCCAGACACAGATTTCTTTCCTTTTAGGTATAACATCATAACCTCCCCAGCAAATTAAACTTGCAACACTGTGCAGGTAGTAATATAAGCTTAAGTGTAATAAATGAATTTCTGTCACAAGGAGCAAACGTTTCTTTCTTGCTTATCTTCACCACGTTGACCTATGTACGTCTGTTCGATTTTTAGTTTATTGAATGGATGGCATTTGAGTCTGTAGTGATGGGTTCTTAGCCTGAAAATGATCACTTGGTCTCTTCATGGTAAGGAGTAGAATGCTTCTATTATATTTGACTTCAGGTTGTCTCTATGTCAGTTCTTCTAATGTTGTTTATTGCTTTAATTCACTTCATATGTTACCCTGTACTCAGTCTGAATTGTGCTACCTCCTTCTTTGGCACATCTTGTCTGCCTTTTTATGCCCGTATATCTTGCCGTGAGTAGGAATCAACTGTATTTTCACTTTGTTTAATTTATTGCAGGTTTTATTTAAGGTCTTTAAAAAAATTGTCTAATCCGTTGATTCTATAGTTTCGTAGAGTAGCTGAATCAAGCAAGTCAGAGCTAAGCATCGAGGAAGCATGTTTACAAAGAATAGTAGAATGAACAGAAACATAAATAAGATCTCAAAAGGCTAACGCATAGCGTTATTGATGGACAGGAGACATCTACACGTCTATAGAGACTTAGCGAAGGCTGATAAATAGCTTATTCGTACCACCTCTTCTTTATCACTGTTAAACTTTGTTAATTTCTAAGAAGAAGAAGATCACAATATGTGAAATAAGAGAAAACCTGCAAATGTCGTCATAAGAGATACAGTGAGAAACGAGGAGATAATGAATTTGGGGCGTCACTTACAACAAGCACAATTTACACAGAGACGGAAAATAAAATCGTGAGGACACTATGTCAGAATGCTATCGAATCAATAGTTTAACCCTTATAATGTATATTACTGAAGAGCAGAAAATAAATTGATAACGCAAATTTCTTTACCCGGAAAAAATAAAGATTTCATTCATTCAACAGCAAATTTGACAACTGGGTGGGGGACACATGGGAGGAAAGTTGACAACCCTGTTAAAGATAGTTTGGTGAAACAAGGAAAAAAGCACACACATGTGACCCCCGAATCATAAAAAGCCTCTATGCCAACTTTACGTGTAGTGTTGGGCAGAGCAACCTAACCTTCGAAGTGAAGACAGGAGTACGACAGGGATGCCCCTTATCAACCACTCTATTTTTAACAGTCATAGACTGGGTGATGCGCCAGACAACAGAGGGCAGTCCAAGAAAAATAAGATGGACTACATTTTCAACATTGGAAGATCTGGAATATGCAGATGACATTGCACTGCTGGCACATTCACATCAACACATCCAGGAAAAAACGGATAGACTAAATAAATTTAGCCAGCAGGTGGGCTTGAACATCAATTTAAAGAAGTCTGAGGTCATGACGCTCAATGTGAGCAACCCTGAGCCCATATCAGTAAGTAATCATCAACTGGTACAGACAGATACCTTCACATACCTAGGAAGCATAGTAACACCAGACGGTGGGGCAGGCAAAGACATCAACATCAGAATGAATAAGGCAAGAACAGCCTTCTTTAGCCTAAATAACATCTGGAAGTCCTCCCAATACGGCACAAGCACAAAATTAAGATTATACCAGAGTTGCGTGCTTTCTGTGCTTCTCTATGGTGCGGAATGCTGGAGAGTCACAGAGAAGGAAATGTCAAAATTGTCCTCTTTTCACACAACATGCCTAAGAAAAATTCACCGAATCTTTTGGCCGAATACCATCACCAACCAAGATCTGCTTACTCGTAGCAAGCAAGAGGACATGCATACCATCATAGCTGGCAGACGCTGGAGCTGGGTTGGTCATGTCCTCAGAAGAGACCCCGATGCCATCGCGAGAACAGCTATGCTTTGGACCCCTGAGGGAGGGCGAAAGAGAGGCCGACCAAAGACGACTTGGCGGGGGACTGTGGGGGCTGAGATGCAGGGAGTGAACCAGAGTTGGGGCACTGTACGAAGGATGGCCACCGACCGTGCAGGGTGGAATCAATTTGTTGTTGCCATACAGGACGCCACTAGGCGTGATGGCCACTGACTGCTTTGACGGTCGGTGGTTAAGGATCGAAGAAGAATGTGACCCCCGGCCATAGCTACTCATCTCGCACAACAGGGAAGCTGGCTCCGGTCGTTTGGTCGGCGGACACTTTACCGAACGGACGGACATTTCACTGAAAGACATTTAGCCGAACGGACATTAAGCCGAAAGACATCTGGCCGAACGAGCATTTATCAAAATGGACATTCTGCCGAACTGCATAGAGCCGACAGGTAAAAATGGCCGAACAGACCATTTGCCAAAATTTACAAGTAGGTAATTTTATTAAAGTCACCCAGATCATTATTCACCGGCCATGTAGGAAACTTCCCCCTGGGAAATATCTGCCCCACTCCCATTATTGTGTTGAGTAAATATATAATTTTTTGGTTATGAGCCGACGTTCCCTTCAGGTAATCGGACTGGTCAGTTTATTTAACGGTCTGAAGCGCATCATGTGACAGTTTTATTGTGTGGAGTAAATATAAGTTTTACTCAGAATAAAACAATGACATTTTCGGGCTAAGAGACGACGTTTTCCGACCGGGGCAGTTTTATTTGTTGCCTTAGTGCCGTAACTTTGACACGTCAGCTCACTGATTGCATGGATAATGTCGTTAACACGGAGACTTTGCCGGGCGATGGACCTCACTATACAGTTTTAACCAAGAGATTAGATTCTTTATCAATATTAAAAGAAAGAAATAACAGCAAATATAATAAAATAAAAGAAATAACACACAATTAAAACAGATCAATGTCCGGTCGGTCAAATGTCTTTCGGTGAAATGTCCGTCGGCCAACATCCGGCCAAGGGGAAGCTACTTCTCCCAGTGTCACAGAATGCAATTAGTGCCCCTAGATCTAGGGGCACTAAATGCAATGATCCCTAACCGTTATCATTTCGCGGCAGTGGCGTACTAAGGTGGGTGCGAGGGGTTCGGTCCGCCCCTGGTGACAGCCAAGAGAGGGGTGCCGTCTGACACTATTATGATGTGCTTACTGTTAAAAGTTTACCTGCATGTGTTTCTTTATTGGGGGGAGACAAAGGTGGGATCCACACCGGATGCCAAATACTTTTGGGACACCTCTGCTTCGCGGCACACTTAAAGTGCCTTTCAAAATTCCACGGCACACTACAGTATTTAAATACGTGGTGTGACATAATTTGTGCGCTCTCTTCTCCTCTCCAGCAGTATTGAACTAAATTTGTTTTGCGTACTAAATTAGGTGCATTATTCTTTTGTTAGCACTCTCTTTTTTCCTACTGTTATTGTTCACGTTTCACGCTTTGATGCATGGCAGGGCTAGACAAGCGTATCGCTCATCCCTGAGAGATTAACTGAGACCCTAGAACGTGATAATATCACATTGACCAGGTAAATGCGAGAATGAAGTGTTTGCTAAGAGTGCACAATTACTTCCGACTCGACAAGAAAAATGTAAGAAGTTGTAACGTAAACATTACTAAGATTTGTTGGATGTAGCAACTCCATATACGGAGGGTGACTATTTGAAATTTTTCAAACGCATGAGTCATACAGAATACTACATGAGGAAAAGTTTTCATAATATGAACTTTTAATGTATAGGCTGGCTTCTGAGGCGCCAATAAACAAAGGCGCTGATTGGTAATTTGTCAGAAAACGCCAGGTGGAAGCGTGGGCCGGGAATCTACGATATAACTTAGAAAAAGTTTGACATACGACACTGCATTCCTGAAATCTTCAAAGTAGCCACAGAAAAGAATAGAGTCGGGATTCTGAATTTTTAGGAAAGGCAAAACGTATTAGAGCATCTTTTATCCATTGGAAAAGAAAACTCACCAATATTAATACGGAACCAGACTCCTACAGAAACTACTTACAAGTCACAGAGGAATTCTAGAATAAGAAATAACATCCCAGACGTGTGTTCGATGCATCTGTGTTAAGTTGCCAAGACTATTTACCTGAGCAAGACGTCTAAGATTTGCCTAGTTACTAGGGTGAGTTGTACACTTTATACTTTGAATTTTGCTGGTTTATACTAGCTAGGAGTGCTAGAGATTCATACGAGGCTGGCAACCTCAGCATGTAAAAAGGATACATTCCTGAACCACCACAGCAAGCGCTGGTGATTGCTTCATGCTAGTTCTCACGGAAGAGCCAAATGCAGAGGTAACCCCAGACTCCAAGTGGAGAAAGGAAGTGGATGATGATGACATCATGTGTATATTATCATTTGTAATGAGTTGTATGAATGTTTGAAGTTGTTCCTTCGGGCACAAGTCACTTGCCGCTGTCCAGTTAAAATCTTTTCGTTACACTAACTAAAAGAATGGTGATTTTGTTATCACATCCCCTGAGTTATATGATATACACTCAGGGAGAGTACAAATTCTGATTTAAAAATCGGTGACGGACAAGGGGGAAAGTTTTGTTAGCAGTTACATATTCTTGATGCATGCAAGTCACTCTCGTTTGAAGCCTGAAATAGTACATGTTTCGTACATTGATTGACATTATACTAATTTATCGACGAATATCTAGCTGAACAGTTCGTTGAGATCTACCTGCACTCGGAGATCGAATTTCCACTGAACAGAAGTGTAGCAAGAATGTACACCTTCCATATAGTCAAAATACTTGCCAGGATTATACGGAGCTGGATTGAAACGTTGGACTATATAATATGCAGTGTCATTATTGACTTTAAGGATAATAACATTAATTCTCTACTGCTCCTGACTTTGTGAGATACACAGATTATGGAATGCTTTTTCCTGGATTTGGAGCATACTGGACTATATGTTCCCTATTTGGACTTATAATTTGATGTTAATAATTTTCATTAATGCAGATTTTAGACTTTAATCTTTAGATAGTTAATTAAACTTACTATTGTTATTTAGATAGATTAATTATTATCTTTCTATCACATTTTCTCTGATTTGTAATACTTTTGGATAGATAACTCATGATTAATTTTTTCCTTCTATGCTATTCATACTTACTTCCATTTTTCTGTCACTTTTTCTTACTAAAATATTTTCTTTCTACTTTACTTACTAATAACTTTCTGTTTTGTATGTTCACACATATAACTTACTTTATTAACTTCTTCACTTTCTGAGTGTCGACATAACAATATATTTTTTTGTTTAAACTCACATCTCTGCATTGTCATACATATGTTACATTCTTCTCTCTAAGTTGCTTATTTAATATTACATAGTAATTAAAATACCATAACTATGGTTAGAAAATATTTTGTCTTACATGCTTATTAAGTATTGTATTAGACTCTACTCTATTCTTATTGACCACTGACGGCGTTCTCTACTTAGTAACCTTAGTTATATTTACATTTGTTTTAACATTCTTTTGACTTACAATTATTTTGGACAACGCCATTGACATTGTTAATTGTAAACATATCTGGCCGTCTGTTCAGAAATTTTTCGCGATTTTTCCTTAAACCACATTGCGATTTTTCAAGTAAAGTTTTGGAATATTGTTGAAGAAAAATCAATTCTTGATTTTTTTTTTAACCCACCGTCCGGTGAAATTGTTAAAGAAGATTATAATGTATTTTACATGTTGACCACACTTAGTTTTGTTAGCAGTTTAATCTACGGTGGTAAGAATTCTATCTGGGGCCAACATGATGTATTTTGCACCATTTTTAATTATAAATGAACGCGATATAAGGTTTACGTCACTAGGTGATGATGACGTAATAGGTTCTGCACTAATGTATGCAGACCGTTAGTTCGAGGCCTTTCGTTGTAAGAATCCGTCAGAGTAAGACGTTGATGCTATCGCTCCCAAGTTATTTGAAGTTTAACAGTTCTCCTACGTGGCTTAAGGAATTGCGAAGGTCGCCACTGATATTCAAGAAGATGCCGAACTTAAGTATTTCAAGTTCGATGAGTTTTATGCAGAGGAATCTTTATGGGAGCAATCAATAATAATTATCTCCATATTCTGGTTTTCAATACTTGGGTGTTAACCGTTATCGGCACCTCTAGTAAATAGGCCAGATATGAGACGATGTATCAAGGACTGTAGGAGATTCAATATATGTATGTAATTCCACTTTGCCATGAACATTTTGTGATGCTACGTCTAAATAAACATGCTGTTATCTGTGGACCCATTCCACCAGTCGTTGGAGGTCGCTTTATGATTTGATAGTTCTTGCACAAACCCATGTCATTCCACAAGATCTCATCAGCACGACGTTCAACATAGAGGTCAGTTATGAACCAAGAATCTTGATCTCTATAATAACAAAACCCATTCGTAACAGGCAGTTGGTTTTGCTTCATAATACCGGTACTTTCTCAGCTCTTCGAGTGCTTCTTTAATTAGAACATTAGGTTTTTGAAAGATCTCAATCAAGTTTTTGCAAGTCAGTTCAAACAACATTAGTACACATCAGTATTTTTGAGTGTAATACAACTTGAAAAACAAAATCAAAAGTTTGTAGTTTTTTATTTTATTTATAAAGTATCCAGTTCAACCCTTGATGGGTTATAATTGGGACATATGGTTTTCTAATTCAAGAAAGTAAAGTCAGATTTCCAATATCCAAATATAGTTTCTTCTTCCCCCCTCCACTCAGTCCTAATAGAGTAAATCGAAACCAAATTTATGTGAATGTTTTTGTGTGTGACCTCCCCTTTCCAAGAAACCAACAAACAATAAAAATTAAAAAAACATGAATTAAAAATAAAAAAAACTAAACTGAAGTCTCTCATAACTGCCCTGTTGTTAACAAGGTGAAAAGGGATCAGGAAGCCCGAGGGTGTCCGAGTTTCTAGTTCTTTCTTCAGTAAACATGCCTCCTCTCTTTCAGGGGAAATTTTACTTATAATAATTTTTGACAATGCTTCGTGATCTGGAATTACCTAAATCTGACAGAAAACAATGATTCATTTCTTGATGACCATCGTGTGCGACAAAAGCGCTTTAATTTTATGCCAGACTTACTTCGGGTCGAATCAAAGAAAGTTGATAAAAGAGCCCAACGTTTAATGCTATTAGCAAAGAAAACATAAATTCGCTCAATGATTTTAAAAAAACCTAGTTACTTCTGGTATTTCATTTATTGCATCATTGAGGATAAGATTCAAATTATGGGCATAGCAGTGAACGTAGATTGCTTTCTCTTCTTTGTCCAAAAAATTTCCTCTGAACTCCAGTGTAAATACCGCTCATTACCGCTGCTCCATCATAGCCTTATCCTCGACATTTTAATAGTTCTACGCCTTTACTTTCTATGCTGCAAAAAATGACTTTTTCCAGACCTCCAGCCATTTGATCCTCAACTTTCACCCGAGAAACGACTCTTTTATTTTTCTTCTTCTTCTTCTTCTTCGTTCGCCCTGAAAA
Source organism: Oreohelix idahoensis (assembly GCA_024509875.1). NCBI lineage: Eukaryota > Metazoa > Mollusca > Gastropoda > Stylommatophora > Oreohelicidae > Oreohelix > Oreohelix idahoensis. The sequence continues at coordinate 87,269 of JAMPIV010014831.1, forward strand.
GGACGATGGTTGCGTTGTGTCTGTTTACAACGTAGCTGTGATATCTGCACCTTTCGGTCGACACATCCGACTTCTGCACGGCATTTTTTAGGACCGGGTTTGCCTTCCCATTTCGATCCACACTCGCTCAGCCAGCCTGCACAGCTGCAGACTGTTTCCAGGACCACCACGTGGAGGTGGAGTGCGGTCTTGACCAGCTCTGGTTCGCTGGTCCTGACGCAGGCAGTCAAGCTATGAGTCGCTGACTGCGGTCTCTATTGCTGCGTCTTGAGGTCCCCTCTTTTATTTTGATTTCGGTTGGCTTATCATTTCATCTTTTTCAATTTTTTGACAACGAAAAGCTTGACTCAACTGATCTGCTTTCCAAATATCTTGATTTGTATCCATTACGATAGTTTAAAAAAGGCTGCTTCTTTAATGTCAGCAATTATTTCGTTTTCTACTGTCTTCGACAGAAGATCGATTAGTTTATTTTTAAGTTGAGGACTTAAGTATCGAAAAGATCTTGCAGGTTTCGGAATCAGTTCTTTCAAAACAGGATCATACACAGCATGCAATTCAACAACCGATAAAAAAAATTACCATTTCGACCGCATTCACCCCCAATTACTTCATGATGCTCTCTAAATGGAAGATTACACGTGGCTAATGTAAGTGTTATATTTATGATTCGGTCCAAAACTTCGTACCAAAACGATTTTTCCCTCAATACTTGCGCTTCCAGGTCTTTGTCAACAGTTTTATTGCCTTCGTGTCTCTCTTGCACATATCTTTGGACCTTTGCAGCGATCTCTGGGCCGTTTTTTTGTTTTTCCCCCCATCTGCCAGTAGTCCGTAGAGAATATCTTTGAGGATGTGGCTATCTTTCATGCGGTGGACATGGCCAAACCAGCTTAATCTGCGCCGTCTAAGCAATGCATACATGCCGTGAAGTCCAGCGTGTGACAGAACCACAATTTCTGTAACTTTGTCCTTCCTCGAAGTACCAAGGATGTGACGTAGACACCATTGGTGTAAGGCAGCGGTTTTCAATCTTTTTGAGTCCATTGCTCCCCTGACCAACTACATTCTTTCTGCGGCTCCCCTGTGGGATAACTGGTAAAAACTCTAGCGATGTTTCGACATTTAGCCTAACATTTTTTTTTTTTAGCAGGAGAGCTTTTGAAAGGCTTTTAAACAGTGTAATTTTTAAATGTAATTTTTTTTTTTAATGCAATTGGACAATCTGTGAAAAAATTACACGAACAAGAAAAAAATGTACACTAAGTGCACTTTGAAAACCCTTACTATAAATTAGAAAACAGCACAGATAAAGTAGTTTCTTTCCAACATTTTTTATATTTTTGTCTGAAAATCATTCACTGATATACTGCACTCATGATTCAATCTCCATAACAAAAAACTTGTACAGTAAAACTAAACAAAAAATATGATGAATAAAGTACAAGTCACCTGAGTGTGAAACTTGAGCTTGCTTGTTGTTACACAGCTTGTCAAATCTTGGCACCAGTTGAGATACGGCTACCCTCATTTCCTTCTCCACATCAAGTCTTGATCTGAATTGGAATAAGTTAAAAGCCTTTAAAGGCAGAACTAAACATATGATAATACCTAATATATAAAGACCTGAAAGGGCAGAAACTGACTGGCAGAAAGCAGGGTGCTGGCCAGGTAGGCCTACTACCATAGAGTTAGTTCTAAGGAAAATCTAGGACAGGCTGAAGTCAACAGAAGAGCAACACTTCTTAAAAAACTCAATAAAGAAGTACCTTATAATACTGAAAATTTATCATATTTAAATGCAGATATTACAATGGAAGAAGTTGAAAATATAATAGAGGACAAAACAAATACATCAGCAGGGCATGACATCTTGAGCTATGAAATCTTGAAACACATAACAAAAAGTACCATAGAAATTATAACATCCCTTTTTAACAAAATTTGGAATACAGGAAAAATTCCCAAAACATTAAACACAGCAGTAATTATTCCAATACTAAAACCAGAAAAATATGCACATGATGCCAGTTCATACAGACCAATTTCTTTAACTTCCCATCTAGGTAAAATATTAGAAACCATAGTAAATAAAAGATTAAAGTTTTATTTGGAAAAGAATAATTTATATAATCAAACTCAGTCAGGATTTGGGAAGAACAGATGCACTATGGATCAGATAATTAAATTAGAACATGAAGTAAAATCAGGATTTCAAAAGAAAGAAAATACTATTGTAGTATTTTTAGATATAGCTAGGGCTTATGATGAATAGAGAGCCGCGGTAGCATAGTGGTTAGTGCACTGGCTTCCTAGCTCAGTGGTCTATGGTTCGATCCCCAGATGAGGTGGGATATTTTAAGGCCGCAAACGGCTCCTGGGTCGACCCAGCCCCAACTGGGTACCAGAACAACTCTGGGGAGGTTAAGGCGGCCGGCGTGATGCTTGACCACATCACCCCTAGTGTGCCGATGGTCAAGAAAATATGGGCCTAACACTATATTCCCAATATGCCTCAATGGGCGTGTAACGGGATCCTTTACCTTTTTTTTTATGATGAATGCTGGAGAGAGGGTGCTCTCTTTAAAATGAAGAAGATAGGAGTAACCGGTAAAATATGTAATTATTTAGAGAATTTCCTGCAAGATAAATATTTCACTGTTCAGGTAAACAATGATAGATCAGAACTGTATGAACAACAAAATGGAATACCCCAAGGATCAGTAATGTCTCCTTCAATTTTCACAATAATGGTAAATGATTTAGGTGAGGAATTTAATGATATAACAAATAAATTGCTATATGGAGGACTGGGAGACATCTGCCAAAATTATATAAGGATCTACAGAAGCAAAAAAATAAAGTATATAAATGGAGGACAAAATGGGGTTTTCAGCTGAATACAAATAAAACATTGGGAATGATCTTCAGTAAAGGTAGGGTTGTAAAAAATAAAATTATAGATATAAATATCCTAGGGCAAAACATTAATACAGTGCAAACCACTCGATATCTAGGAATGATATTGGACCAACAGCTGAACTGGAATAAACACATAGATAAACTAGTGGAGTCTTGGAGAGGATTGACTGACTTATTAAGATATTTGAAAGGTAATGGATGGGTTGCAAGCACTAAGACAATGCTCACTTTTTATAAATCTTTTATTAGAGGAAAAAAATATTTTGGAAGTATAATATATGACTCTGCTGCACACAGTAACAAGATTAAATTAGACAGAATTCAGCATCAGGCTTTATGTACAATAGCAGGTGCAATCAGATCAACATCAATGGGAGCTATAGAGGTGGCTTTAGGAATTATACCCTTAGAATTACGGAGAAAGGAGTTAAGACTAAATTACATGAACAGAGTTATGTTGGATAAGTCTCACCCAGCACATACAGCTTTTACCAGATGCCAACTAACAACTCAGGCCAATCCAATGAATACCACTAGATACCCTGCAAGATGGAAGTGTTTGGAGAAAATCGTCCATCTGGGTAAATTAATTACATCAATTAATAACAGTTGTGAACACAAGCCAGTGATTCCGCCCTGGGAGAGCAAGAAACCAGACACGGACTACCACCTTGCAGAAATACTTAAGAAAACAAATAATATACAAAATATTAAAAACACAGCCAATAAATATATACAACAAATATCAAAAGACAGCATTACTGTGTACACAGATGGATCCAAGGGAGAGGATGGCAAACTGGAGATAGGAATATATATTCCAATATGGAAAATGGCAAAAGAATATAGCATCACGGAAAATACATCCATTTTCACTGCAGAGATGGTGGCAATACTAAAAGCACTAGAAATATTCTCTAATAACCCTCCCAAAAAATTAACAGTTTTAACCTTACTGTGCAGGATGTCGTCAAGACAATAATACTGAACATTTCTTGTTAAAATGTAAGAGGTATGAACAAATGAGAATACCAATATTATATTATTTGCAAGCATCCAACTTACCTATAAATATAGAAGAGGTGTTAAGAATAGACAGACCCAGGGAACTGCATAATATAGTCAAACAATATTTAACACGAACAAATGTTAATATATAGTGGCTAGGAATGTGACGGTCTGATGCTGTTCTTACAATGCATATGACTTTTAAAGATGAAAGTCAATTAAATATCTGTTAAAGTCAGTTATATAACTGGAACCATCAGGCCTTTACACCCCTCCACTTTAATATTATTCTTGTTCAGAGTTTCTTCTTGATTTTGTTTGTTTGTTTGTTTTTTTTTTTTTTTTTTTTTTTTTTAATTTTATTTATTTAACGTATAAGCACAATTGTGATTGTCCCTATTTACAATGATTTGACAAATGTGATGCCACTTTCTCATATCGGCAGTTGTTCATATTATTTGGAATTGAAAACAATATATATATCCTAATTATAACCCATCAGAGCTTGAAAGGGATATTTTTCTTCATTAATTTAAAAAAAAAAAAATCTGAACTTGGTTTTTATGACAGCTGTCGTGATTTGGTCTGTCTTACAACGCTGTCATACGGAAAGCCTTACTATGGGAAACTGTCCGATACAATAGCCAATCAAAACGCTCCTTTCGTGGTGTGTATACTGGAACATTTTATGCTTAACATAGAGGCCCATTTTGTGTAAATGATAGTACGAATTTATTTAATTTCTTAAGGACTAAAAATGTTTGGACGGAAAGGTATACATATTTCAACAACGGGAATGTTACTTTAGAGGTAGGTGCAAAGACTTCCTCAAATAGTAGTTCCTTTAGAAAAAGAAATCGTTTAAAATGACGTCTATACATCAGGGTGGTCCCAAATTTAACTAGTTGAAGCTTGCATAAATTAAAATGCATTTTGCTACCTAAACAATTATTATATAGAACGGTAGAGATAAATTCACAGTATAATTCTAGCTTTAAATTATTAAAATAGGTCCAGAATTAAGAAAGATAATGAATATTTAAAATGTTTATAATTGAACAGAAGGCAAAAATACGCCCCAATTTTAGATTCCTAACACCGCTTTTACCCCATGCCATCCGAGAGGGACGATGCGGTACTATATAAGTCCTTGAATTTGGCTGAATTGATGCCACAACTTTTTTAAAACCGAGCTGAACAGACGAAGAGCGGTAAAAAGTGTTACTGCCATTATACTTTGCCACTGCATCTGACTAGCAGACCTAGATGCCTATTAACAGCCTGTTACAGCTTGTGTGTATTGCCTGAGGGTAAGAAAGAATATATATATATATATATATATATATATATATATATATATATATATATATATATATATATATATGTATTTTTGCTGTGTTTTAATCCAATGGTGTGTTAGGAAGTGCATGGCATGTGTTACAGAACGAGTGTGCTGCCGGTTGAAACGCAGGCATGTGTTGACTTTTTGAGACGAAAGCCAGCATTGTAAAATGTGTAGAATAATTGAGAATGATGGCACAAATACGACTGTAAGTTTAATAATGTATTTGAAGGAGGATTTCTTAAAGAAATGACATTTATCAGGAACCTAAGGAAGGATTGACAGGAATAGCTGTAATGAATCGATCAAGATATTACTTAGTAGTTTTATTACTAGGCCAAATCATTGTATGGAAGCAGATCATGGACAACTGGATCTAACTTAGGATTTATAAGGAAATTGTAGTCACAGTGAACTGGCTGTGATTGGTAGTGAGGTAAATTGTCCTGTGCATATGTTAGCACAATGTCTGACACTGTTTGTTACGTCCATTGTATGTAAGGACATACTGGACCATACAGAGGTTGTGATTATAGGTTTTATCCTGCAACTACCAAGATTGTACGAGACATCCACTTCGGTGGGACTCTGTGGTGCGATAGTTCTTGAAGTTCATAGAACTGGTTACCCTGTTTTCCCAGACTAAAGATCCAGACATTGAGTGATCCTGGCTGGAGTTGGATGCATCTCACCCCAACAAGATAAGTGGAATAGAAATTCCACTGGTCAGCCTATTCAGACTCTAACACCAATATAAGAATAATAAAAGATACAAGTACAGTGTATTGTCGTAGATTTGTGATAGGTGAATTAAGACTTAGATTTGGTCCCTTCTGAATAGCAATAGAAACAGGTGATATCACAGTGAGATATAGGTAGAAATAGATTTCACGAGTGAGATGGAGGAAATATATTAGAGTCGGTCTCTGACCCTCGAGATGATTTCTCTCAGTCAGCCTATTATCTACAACAGATTAAGATTTGTCAGACCGTCTAGTATGATATATAGTAATATATGTGTATATATATATATATATATATATATATATATATATATATATATATATATATATATATCCCTCACATACACACACACATAAGTGACTACAATAGACACACAGACGTGAAACTATGACAATGGAAATATAGATAATTGGGAACGAACTGACCGACACACTGGAATAAGTTTATGTGAAGTTTAATTATCATAATAAACTTCCATCACAACAAATAAAATTACATGAAATATATACAAATAGTCATAAAGTCAATGAATTGCTACAAGAATGATAGACCCATTGGTATGATCCTTTCCCTCGATGTATAGCCCACAGTCCTGTTAGAAAAAAAGTGATAGCCCCAAAGAGTCACGGATACATCTGCTTTAGTCTAAGAGTTCCCTTTAAAGGCATGAACAGGCTTTGATACTCTGATCTATCCTAAGGAAAATATTGTTAGCAACAAAAAAACTAGCATAAAGAAATACAAAGTGGGTGAAATTTGGTATACCATAAAAGAGTCACTCGTTCCTGCTTTCTCTCTGTTCATTCATCAGGGTCCTGACATACGTTGTTACCTACAATCGTGCTGTTGTTCGCCGTCTGGCGCAAACTTTAGGACACCCACACACTTTAATCTGTCTTTCTTTTAATGAAGCAGATCCCAGCTCTGCAGATATTTGGGTTCATCCAATGGATGCGGGGAGCGTCCTCTTCATGCGAATATTTTTCAGACTAAGGTTAGTGTCACTTGAATCACGAGGTAAGAATTAGTTTTAAGCGGGCTCACCGTGTCAGAATCACGAGGTTTACACTACTTAGGAAAAATGTCAGGTTTGTAACTTCGATCAAAGGTAAAATTCTTGGTCACCCCACAATTTGTCAACAATGTCGGAAAGGTTATTGATTGTAATATTTTACTTGCCACACGGGCTGAAATGTACTTGAGTTTTTCTCAGGAAGAATTAAATCTGGCGCGATAGGCCGTTACTTCATTTAATCCTCAAGTTTATGAAATGGGTACTCTGTCGTTCTGGATGCCAACGCAATGCCAGACAGGTTTTACTTTATACACTTTAAGAAAAATATGTTTTAGTTCTTCACAGATATTTCTCATGTACTAAAACGCTGGTAGAGTTGGGCCACCCCAGTTTCACTGAATAAAGAGAAAACAACATATAAAATACTTATACATACTATTCCTCGGTCATAACTTACATTATAAACTGCACGCGGAGAGCTTGACTTATCGTTTAAAATCTCCCGTGAAATAAAGTATATTGTCAAATCAGTCATCATGAATTAGAAATACATACGTATTTCGTCAATACTCAATGATGAATCAGTGCGGTTATAAGTTAGTTTAAAATATTCTCGACTGATTATTAGCAATTTAATAAAATTTATTCATAGCTGCATGAGTTTAAGCTAGAAATTATAATTTATTCTGCTTTTCACTGTAACATGTCGACTAGCGAATATAACAGACTTATAAATTATTTCTTCTGCACAGAAATCTAACTAGTAAAATGAAATAAGCGGTTATCACTGAATCACTCAATACTACTAGATATTTAATATATTTACCTCCAAACAGAACTACGAGTATCACAACGAAACTAAGAGTTTCACTTATAAATATAAGTATCTAGAACGAAGCGATCACGTCTACTGCAACTAGGAGTATGAATGACTAGTCTAAAACTCAGGGTAAGATATATGAAAACAGACAAAGGATCCCACGTTATTTCGCAAACCCGAAATAGTCTCCCCTTCCCGTCTTAACACTTCCCATACTTAGACGCTGGCCGAAACTGCCAAAAACGCGCCTTTGACACCTCCGTCTAACTATTCTCATTCCTGAGCAATGCATGAGGGCGCCGTTCTCACCTCACGCCGAGAACTCAGCCGAAGAAACGCTGTGTCAGGTGAAAATGTAGACGATATGTCTGCCATCATGTCTGACTAGACGAATTCTCACGCTATTTCGTCTCGTCCAGGGACTGACATCTACGTAATATAAAACGTTACTAGTATGAGAAAAGAAACGGCAAAGTCAGACTGGGAAAATAATATTTTGTCGCAAACGAACGAATGCGAAAAACAGGAAAAGGATAAAAGAGCGATAATAAAGTAGAGGACACGGGTAGAAAAAGAAAAGAATATAGAAAATTTATTGATCATAAATCTCTATGCGACATGTATGATGAATCCTTGTGAATAGAATGTGGAGCATATCCTTCAGTTAGTTCATGCCAGTCTCTCCTGTCTTGTGCCATCCACTTAAGTTTTCTTATCTGTCTACGTATGTCTCCAGTTATCTTCATGTATTTTAGATCTCTCTATTCATTTTACCCTGGTTATCCAAGAGTGTACTAACACCAGACGGCGGAAAAGAATGAATAAAGCAGTCTTCTTCTTCTTCTTTTATCCTTAGCCGCCGACCGTCAAAGCAGTCAGTGGCCATCACGCCTAGTGGCATCTTGTAGGGCAACAACAAATTGATTCCACTTTGCTCGGTCGGCGGCCATCCTTCGTACAGTGTCCCAACTCTGGTTCATTCTTTGCATCTCAGCCTCCACAGTCCTCCGCCAGGTTGTTTTTGGTCGGCCTCTCTTTCGTTTTCCTTCAGGGGTCCAAATCATAGCTGTTCTTGTGATGGCATCAGGGTCTCTTCTGAGGACATGGCCAACCCAGCTCCAGCGTCTGCCAGCTATGATGGTGTGCATGTCCTCTTGCTTGCTCCGAGTAAGCAGATCTTGGTTGGTGATGGTATTCGGCCAAAAGATTCTGTGAATTTTATTAGGCATATTATGTGAAAAGAGGACAATTTCGACATTTCCTTCTCTGTAACTCTCCAGCATTCTGCACCATAGAGAAGCACAGAAAGCACACAGCTCTGATATAATCTTAATTTTGTGCTTGTGCTGTATTGAGAGGACTTCCAGATGTTGTTTAGGCTAAAAAAAGGCTGTTCTTGCCTTATTCATTCTGATGTTGATGTCTTTGCCTGCCCCGCCGTCTTGTCTTACTATGCATCCTAGGTATGTGAAGGTGTCTGTCTGTACCAGTTGCTGATTCGTTACTGATATGGGCTCAGGGTTGCTCACATTGAGCGTCATGACCTCTGATTTCTTTAAATTGATGTTCAAGCCCACCTGCTGGCTAAACTTATTAAGTCTATCCGTTTTTTCCTGGATGTGTTGATGTGAATGTGCTAGTAGTGCAATGTCATCTGCATATTCAAGATCTTCCAATGTAGAAAATGTAGTCCATCTTATTCCTCTTGGACTGCCCTCTGTTGTCTGGCGCATCACCCAATCTATGACTGTTAAAAATAGAGTGGTTGATAAGGGGCATCCCTGTCGTACTCCTGTCTTCACCTCAAAGGTTAGGTTGCTCTGCCCAACACTACATGTAAAGTTGGCATAGAGGCTTTTTATGATTGACACTATGCAGCTTGAAATTCCATAAGCCCTCAGTATTTTCCATAAACTGTCCCTATGTATGCTGTCAAAAGTCTTTTCAAAATCAACGAAATTAATGTACAGCTGTCTTTGCCATTCTGAGCACTGCTCTATAATGTTCCTGAGAGTGAATATATGATCTACACATCTTCTGTTCTTTCTAAATCCTGCTTGTTCTTTCCTCAGTTTGTGGTCTACTGCTTTTGAAATTCTCTGTATAATTATCCTGCCCAGTATTTTGCTGGGAACTGAGAGAAGAGTGATTCCTGTCCAATTATTGCAGTCTGCAAGATCTCCCTTCTTGGGCAATTTGACAATTATTCCTTTGTTCCACTCTGATGGTGTTGTCTCCAATTTCCAGACTTGTGCAAATAGTGGTTCTAAAAGTTCTGCTGCTAGCTCAGGGTCTGTCTTAAATAGCTCTGCATTTAAGTTATCATGGCCAGGAGCTTTTCAGTTCTTTAACCCTTTGATTGCTGTGATGATTTCTTCTTTTCGTGGAATGTCTGTATTTACATCTAGATCATTTTCAGCCTCAGGAACATTCAATTGTGTCTCTGGTGGTTCCTTGTTCAGAGTTTCTCTGAAGTGCTCTGCCCATCTTGTTTCCTGTCCCTCTGCTGTCGTGATGAGATTTCCTTGCTTATCTCTTACTAATGTAATATTGTTTGCACCTCGTTTTCCATTGATGAATTTAGTTATTTTGTATACTGTGCTTTGTTCATTTCTCAGTGCTGCCTCTTGTGCCTGTCTTGCAAGATCGTCTAGGAAATTCCTTTTGTTGGCTCGGGTTTGGCGTTTACCTTCCTTGTCCAGCTGACTGTACTGTTCGCTATATAGTTGCTTTAAGCTGGGGGACTTCGCTTCTGTTTTCTTTCTTTTCATTTCCTTTCACAGTGTTATGGTGTTTAATGTTTCTGGTGTTATCCAGTCTTGCTTCTTCCTTTCCTGGAATATCAAGCATGATTTGCTGCTTTCCTTATATATTGTTGAAATGGTGTTGAATTTCTGGTCTATATCATCAGTCAATGTCTTTTCCTGACTTTTGGCAAATTGATATCGTTTCTTTATGTCAGCCGCAAAAGCTTTTCAGGTAAGGGGGTACTTCAATTTGCTTATGTCAAACCTTTTCTGTGTAGTTACAGTTGGTCTAGACCTTCTTAGTTTCACTTTCAGTTTTGCTACTACTAAATGGTGATCACTTCCCACATCTGCACCTCTTCTTACCTTCACATCTTGTAATGCATGTCTCCATCTAGCGTTAATCATGATGTGTGTCGCATAGAGATTATGATCAATAAATTTTCTATATTCTCTTCTTTTTCTACCCGTTTCCTTTACTTTATTATCGCTCTTTTATCCTTTTCCTGTGTTTTCGCATTCGTACGTTTGCGACTATAAACATTACTATTTTCCCATTCATACTTTCGCCTGTTTCTTTTCTCATTTAGAAACGCACCCGCATGTTATTATATAACGTGTCAGTCGCTGCAGTCAGACGAGATGTGTGATTATGTTTCATACTCAGACATATGAGCAGACTTTTGGTCTAGCATTTTCACCTGACACGAACGTTTCTCTGGCGTGAGGTGTGATAACCGACATCTGCACGGCGCGTGAATGCAAACATTTGTCTGGTATTTTCCTCTGTCACGGCACTCTCAGACAGTTTCGTTAGCAGTGAGGTGTCTAAGACGCGTTTGGCATGTTATGTCCAGCGTCTAGTTAACGTAAGTGTTAAGAGAAGGGGAGAGATCGGCGCTGTTTTGTGTTTCGAAATAACGTGGGACCTCTTTGTCTGTTTGATAGATATAACCAGAGTTTGAAACTAGATTTCACTCACTCTCCATTTGCAGTAGACGTGGTCACTTCGTTCTAGATACTTAAACTTATAAGTGAAACTCTTAGTTTCGATGTGATACCGTAGTTCTGTGTTGAGTGAAGAAAACTAGGGTTAACCCAAACTTTGCCAGCGTTAAGTACTGATGAGTAATATCGGAGAAGAACTAAAACATTTTCCTTAAAAGACTTGGTGAAAAATCTTTACAAGAACTTTCAAGGTGAAATGACATAACGGGCCTATTGCGCAGGTTTTATTCTTCCTGAGAAAACTTAAGTACAGTTCAGCCCTTGCGGCAAGTAAACTATTACAAACAGTAACGTTCCGCAAATTACGTCACCTTGTGGTGTGACCAAGATTTTTTTTTACCTTTTGATCGAATTTACAAACCTGACATTGTTCCTAAGTAGTGGAAACCTCGTGATTCTAATCCTGTGAGCCCGCTTGAAAACTAATTCTTACCTGAACTGATAAAGTGACACTAACTTAAAAATCTGAACAAAATTATCGCCTGAAGAGGACGCCCCCCGGACAAATTGGATGAAACCAAGATCTGCAGAGCTGGGTATCCGCTTCATCAAACGATAAAACAGATTGTGTCATAACGTGCGCCAGACGGCGAACAGCAGCACGATTTTAGGTAAGGTTGTGTGAGACAGGGCCCTGATGAATGAACCGAGAGAAAGCAGGAACGAGTGACTCTTTTTTTATGGTATACCAAATTTCACCCACTTTGTAAATTTCTTTATGCAAGTTTGTTGCAAACAAGATACTTTTCCTTAGGATAGATCATACTAATATCTAAGTCTGTTCATACCTTTAAAAGGGGAAAATCATTAGATTACCGCTAATGTATCCGTGACTCTTTGGGCTTTCACTTTTCTTCTAACAGGACTGTGGGCTAAACATCGAGGGAAAGGATCATACTGTGGGTCTATCATTCTTGTAGCATTTTTATTGACTTTATGACTATTTGTATATGCTTTGATGTAATTTTTATGTGTTGTGATGAAATTTTAGATGATAATTAAAATTTCTCTTGAACTTAATCAGCGCGTTGGTCAGCTCATTCCAAAATATCTGTATAATCATTGTTATAGTTTTCCCCACGTCTGTACGTCTAACTGTCGTCTTGTATGTGCGTGCACGTGAGTGGATAGAAATATATGTTATATATATATATATATATATATATATATATATATATATATATATATATATATATGTGTGTGTGTGTGTGTGTGTTTAGACTGTCTGACTCCTCTAAAGCTGTCGTAGAAGATAGGTGAAAGAGAGAAGATTTCTCGATTTCAGAGACAGCCTCTATCACAGTCTACCATCTCACTCGTGGAAATCTATTCCTATTACTATCTCTCACTGTGACTATCACTTATTCTAATCTATTCAGAAGGGACCAACCCAAGTCTTAATTCTCCTATCAAAGATCTACGACAGTGTGGTCTATCTGGTTTCTGTCCTGACCATTTGGTGATTCCCATGTTAATTTGTGAATTTGTTTATGTGGGAAAAGTGTTCCTCCAATGACCAGGTTGTTAATACTACAGAAACTTATTAATTTATCCCCATTTTCGTTTGCTGTTCCGCTGCCACATTTCCCCATTACTCTTTCATTATATGTATTGTGTGTCCCAACTTTCGCATTGAGGTCTCCCATTACTATAATAAGATCATATCTAGGTGTGTCTTCCATTTCTTTCTGCAGTTGTTGATAAAATTCATCCTTGACCTCTTCATCGCTGTCATTCGTTGGTGCGTAGCATTGTATTATTGTAGTATTGGTGAATCTACCTGTCAATCTTAATCTTATCAATCTGTTGTTGATGGGTGTCCATTCGAGTAATGTCCTTTCAATTCCTTTCTGTAGAATAATGGCTACACCTTCATTGTGCTGTCCATCTTCTCTTGCAGAGTAAAGTACTGTTTCTCCTGTTGCTGTTTTAACTTTTCCTGCCCCTGTCCATCTGCTCTCGCTTATCCCTAGAATGTGTAACCTATAGTTTCTCATTTCTGCCGTGACCTGTTTTAGTTTACCCGTCTCGTTCATTGTCCTGACATTCCAAAATCCTATTCTTGTATCATGTTTTGCGGTCAGGACGTCCGTTCTCATGTCAGTGGCTTCCTTTCGGCTTTCACCACTGACAGTCATACGAGCCTCAGCCTCCGGATGTCCGTCCCGCCGCAAAGTTTGATTATTCGTTGTTGTTTCCGTAACTTCAATTTTTTTTTTTTTTTTTTTTTTTTACATAGACAGGGGTGTCAGCCCTATGCTAAAACCCCCAACCTGGAGGACCAGGGTGTCTGCTTTCGTCTGACTCCTGCCCACGCAAACCTGTCCAGCTTGGTAGAACCTTCCAGGAGTAAAACTCCTGCTGGCATAGCTCTGGGGGTAATCAGGGTACGCAAGCCGCCATACCTCGACAAGGTATTGACACCGGTGATGGCAGGAATAAAGCAGTAACAGAACGAATAAAGACAGAACAGCCTTTGCAAATCTAAACTTCTTCTTCTTCCTCGTTCGCCCTGAGAAGGACGTTGGTTGCGTTGTCTGTTTACAGCGAAGCTGCGATATCTGCACCTTTCGGCCGACACATCAGACTTCAGCGCGGCATTTTTTGGGACCGGGTTTGCCTTCCCATTTCGATCCCTACTCTCTCAGCCAGACTGCAGTGATGCAGTCTGTTTCCAGGACCACCACTTGGAGGTGGAGTAGGGTCTTGGTCAGCTCTGGTTCGCTGATCCTGACGCAAACAGTCAAGCTATGGGTCGCTGACTGCATTCTCTATTGCTGCATCTTTGGGTCCCAAATCTAAACATTTGGAAATCTCAGTACGGCACAAACACCAAATTAAGATTATACGAAAGGTGCGTTTTTCTGTACTTTTGTGTGGCGCGGAGTGCAGGAGAGTAACAGAAAAGCAAATGTCCGAATTATTCTCATTCCACACAACCTGCCTAAGGATAATTCTTCGAATTTGTTGGCCGAATAAATCTCCAACCAGGAACTGCTTACACTGTGCAGTCAAAAAGGCTTGCACACCATCATTATAGGCAGACGATGGATCTGGGTTGGTGTGTGACGTATGTAAATATAGCCTCAGTAATGCTACAGAAATCCGACCACCTTCGCTTCCTCAGTTAGTGTTTACGTTTTGCGAAGGCAAAACCACGCAATTCGCTGTCTGTAACTCACTTTTGAAGCCACGCCTATTTTTCCTGTCTTTCTTGCGCTAACGAGTTGTTTACCTATTTTCGCAACATGCCAGATAACAGGGGAGCGAACCGGTCTGTTTACCCGAGTTCTCACGCGAGCGGATCTGTCAATCATCGGATAGTGACAGAAAGCACGTGGGGAAAAAGATCAGACTCGGTAGCAAATTCAAGGGCGATAAATAATACTTCCCGACCACCTTTGATGTCCGACATTTTCAGGGGACTTAAGTATTTGATCTACGGCAGGGGGGGGGGGGGGGGGGTGGGGGGGGGGGGGGGTGTGTGGGGGGGGGTGGGGGGTGGTTTTGGAATCTAAGAAGGCCCGTTCGCACGGCATGTCTTCTGATGTCGTTCGGCATCGCGAGTGAGCGAACCGTAGAATCCTTTATCTCGGAAGCCAAGCTCATTAATTTTCCCTGATACGTCCAATGTGTGAATTGTCACATCTTTTAGAGATATTGCACAAAATCTGTATATACTGCGTTCTCTCCAAGTCAGTTATCAAGTCTCTCAGGAAATTTTGGATAATCTAAACGCATACGCTAGAACCTATGTGAAATAGTGCGTTAATAGCCTTCGTGAGGATTATTCTGTTTTTCTGGTAATAATATAAGTTGTGCTTAAGTGTTAAATGTGTTAAAGTTTTACCATTTTATTCATTGTGAGTCCCTAGCGTTAAGACTAGCGAAATAGCAAACGCATTGATATTTTCTTACCAGTTGTTCAGCTTAATGTAAAAATCCATCAACCATTTTTTTACACCAGAAGATACGGTTTAGCTGACTAGCTAAAATGCTATGAGTGACGGATAAAGTGACAGAGTAGAATGTGCATTATATTTTAATTGTGTGTAATTATATAGTGACTAGTGTTTAATATAATGTGTAAAAACGATAGACGCCGACAATCAACTAGCTAGTAATGACAGGCGATATTTGTTAAGGGAGCATAGTCATAATTAAATTATAACTGACATTTTGCGCTGAGTGTTTTACCGGGTCGGAGGGGGGAAAGGCGGCATGCTTTTACCAAACCCATACTCGTTAAGCGACGCGCGATAGTGTAGGCTAAGATACCGTGTGCCTTTTAATTTAATTAGGTGACGGAGAGGATAAAAGATCATACCTTACGCTTGATAGCATAGGATATTGAGATTTTGGTTAAATGTTTTGTTTTCTTCCTAATAATGTGCTTGATCAAAACCCAGCGACCAGCGGTTTTCTATTGCGGTCCTTTCCTCAGTTACTGAGGGAATAATAGTTGTCGTTTTTTTTCCCCAGGCGTTCGTCCCCGTACCGGTGTGAATAGGAATTGCCAGGGCAACACACTAACATTTTTTAACTGTAAATTTGAGTAACGGGACTTACAAAATACCCAGATTTTTTCCATTCAATTTTATCAGCCCGCTGTGGCAATATACATAACATTTTTCCCGACTTCTGACAGTCGTTTACCGAAGTGGATTTTATCCAGGAGAATACGCTGTTTCATAATCAGTACTCACCCCAGAGCAAGCCGATAGGATTATCATCATCATCATAATTAACAGTTTTAGCAATCATATGTTTTCCTGCTGTTTACTAGGAAGGTCATAGCTCAGAGAGTTCCGGCATTAACTATTCAAGGTGACAATTGTGTATCCAGAAATCTACCACCAAATTAGGCGTTCCCACGTGTAAAATTTAATTATTCTTGGAGGGACTGGGGCCCGATTCGGATGATACCAACTAATGGATTTTATAAGCACATTCATGGATTATTCTTCCACAAGATTGTTTCACCAGATTAGGTAAGGAGTGAATGAGTCGCCACGTATAACAGAGAAAGAGAGAAATATTTTCTTTTGTTACAGGAAACATTGTACCTGCAAACTTCTGTTTTTTTTTTAACTATTGTTTATTTTTTTTACTGGATAGCATTTTTAGTGGGAACTTGTTCTTTTCTTTACTGTCTATTCTATACCCTAGTGTTAATCTTTGACCTTGTTAAGAACCAGTTTTATCCTTCTCTATTAATGTCTAGGGTTACTTCACTTTTTCTTTGTGGTCAAATGTTTTCTCAATAAATAAATATTACTTGTGAATTACTATTTGTGTTTGTTTATTTCCAACTTTCTTGTTTAAATCTGGTCTAGCCATTCCAATATAATCGTTTGCATTTGAATATGTATTCGTATCCGTTACTGTGTAGAACTTTCAATTTGATGTGATTAATTCAAATGATGAATCTAAACTCTTGTATAGATTCTTCAACAATATTGGTTCAAACGACTTTCTTTTATTACGCACATATATCTATCATGAATTATAACATGCTCCACTGAATTTACTGTTAGGTACCAAGTAGTACGAATCGATTTCGTGTATTCTTATACATCCTTTCCACATACTATTACTATTTCTACAACCTTGCCGATACTCATAAATACTTTGTTCCTTTATATTTCTTACACATCCATAATGTTCTGTGTCCACTTATTTCTTATATTTATGGTCATTAACGACCTAATAAAACAGTTGCATCACTTCATAACATCTTACATATGTTCACAATAGGTGCTTCTGACCTTGGGAACATTCGAATTTCTCGAGAAGTCATCTCTCGTTATCTTCATGGCCTTTTCGGCAAAATCTACACAGCGGATACTAAAACTTACTTTAGAGTTAAATCCAATTCATGAAATACACATCTATAAGTAGACTATGCTACACTTTGTTAAGTGGACTTGGCCACATATACTGATACGTCTGTACGCTATAATGCGTGAACACAATCTCCCCCACGGCATCCCTAGATACCCCCCTTTGTCATAGCTACTCATTCTAAATCTATATGCGTTTTGGTGAGGAACATCATGGTGCACAACAATCCATCCAAATATAACTTTATCAGGATTGCCATGCCCCATGATGTGTTCTCAACAGACCTTTTGGGTTATTAACTTCCTTTGGGATCCTTTTTTTCTCAACAAGGGGGAGGGCACTTATTGGGTTATTTTCCTATGTCTGTAAACATGCAGACCCATACTCAATTATCCATAGTTTTTTCACGTTTGTGCGTATTGTTGTCACATAAGTGTGTGCGTGGGCGTGTGTAGTGTAATGTATATTTCATATAGGGAGAGAAAGGTCGTCTGATATTAAAATATAGTCGTATAGATAGGCTGGACTAGAGAAACTACTCACTCCAGAGACAGATCTTCCTCTATCTTTAAAAATGTACGACAGTTGGCCATGTCATCACAAGGGACCCCAACACCATCACTAAAACTGCTATTCTATGAACCCCAGAAGGACGGCGAAAGAGAGGCAGACCAAAGACAACCTGGCGGAGAACTGTGGAGGCTGAGATGCAAACATGAACCAGAGTTGGGGAACGGCAGACACGAAGGATGGAAACCGACCAAGCAAAATGGGGACAGTTTGTTACTGCCCTACAAGACGCCACTAAGCATTATGCCTACCGACTGCTTTGTTAGTCAGAGGCTAAGGACACAAGAGTGTGGACTGTCTTGTAATACAATCAGATGTTTCGCCAATGTTTCCCATTTGTTCCATTGATGACGTTTTTGCCGCTGTCCATGTTTCTGAGACTCGCAAGAGAGGTGTTTTACCGCCCCAGCTGAAAATTGCCATCTTCGTTAGACTTGATTTCTTGTTATAATTAGCTCTTACGTTTTGCATTCTTATTTTGTTCAAAACTGCCTCAACCTCCCACTTGTCTATATGGTTGCCAAAACATGCATTTCTCTGGCATGGAATACCATGTTCAATTGCGTGTGTGATCTAATTTGGGTATATGGTGTTTTTGAGTCTCTATAGAATGTTCTATTTGTTGTTTCTTCCAGTCTGCAAATTCTGAAGCTATGCATTATATGATTTCTCTAGTGGATCTGAGTTATCCTTTTTATGCTCTTTAATATATCTTTCTTTACGCTTCGGTGTTTGAGGGACTCAACAGGCTGTAGTCACGTGCTTTAGTTTGGTTCACTTTACTCTTCCTCTCTCCAATTCATTTAGTGTCCTTTATTTACTTTTATTTTTACCATGCCTTGTTTTTGTTAAATTTGTGATGTTTGTTTACGTTAATACGGGAACATACTTTATTAAACTGAATGAATGTGGTGAATATTATGGCTCAGCCAGACTTCCGGTCACAACATGGAAGTTTCTAATGGTTTTTCACATAACAAAAAGTGCAAATGATTATTATGAAAGCATTTTAAAACTTAATGTAAGACGCGGTTTATCTACTCAAAAGTTTGGGAATCACAGGATGTAAGTTGCAGTAAAAATTCAATTTTTTGAAAAATCTTAAGATTCACTGCTGCTATCTTTTGACAGCACATATGCATACGTGGAAAGGATGAGGAAGGGAGAATTCTGCACAGGCATAAAGTCTGAATGTTTACATGGACCAACAATATCTTTGTTAATATAGGTAAAAAAAAGAAAAACACTAGAACAAACATAAGCCAGTATAACAATATTTTCAGTCATTCAAACCATATTTTTTTTACAAACAGCAATATTTGTTGTGACAACAGTGGCATTCATGAACTAACTTTTAAACAATCCAGTGGAAAATAAATGGGGCCAGGAGTAATAATATACATTGGCAATTGAACATGTCTCTCTCCCTGCCTTCTGATAATTGCAGTCTTGCATCATATCCACCATATTTGTGTTACCCTGAATTTCTTGTTATCAATGCACTGTTCACTTCTTTTTCTACCTTTTGTCATTTTTTTTAAATACAGTGGTTCCCAAATTGTGCAGCTTCATGCTCCTTTATATTTTACACAGTCTGACATCCCATTTCCCTTTTGATGATTAAGAAAGCCTGAAGTGCCCTCCATAATTAAACAACAAATTCAATAGTAAATTTAAATGTCATTCAGATAATCAAGTGCTTCTGCTAAAATTGTCATTACAAATATTCATTACAGTTTATTAATAGTCAAATTTGAACAAATGTTTCTGTAACTTAAGACAAAAACAGGCATGTTATCATCAATATGGGAAAATATGAGAAAATAATTCAAATGGTACCTGAAGTACTTACAAGCATATTAGCCACGAGCGGGAAAGGGGATTAAAAGGTGCACAAATAATACACACAATCACAAGACATAATAAATAAGTACATAAATTAAACACGCGTTTCTACAGATCTGATTGGACAATCCAAGATAACAAGCTCAAGTGAGAGTGCTATACTCAAGGCAGAACAAAGAACTCAACATCTAGGACTGTTGGACATTATGTTTAAGCTATTAAAATGAAAAAAGTGGCAAAATATTCAATTCAAATCAAAAGGAACACATATATATGAAAAAAAGCAACATGGACATTTGAAATCATAAGAAATCCTTCTCATAAACATGTCAGTTCAGTTTTTTAGTTTTGTTGGGGGGGGGGGGGGCCACGGAGGAAGGTATAGGCACTCACATGACCAAACTTCACTGAACACGGTAGATATACCAAGCAAGTGAAAAAATAGTTCTGTCAAACATGTGAATAAAATCTGCAACCTTCTATTAAGTGAATATTGGTGGTATCATAAATAAGTTACACTTTTCATGCTGATTTTGAATATGCACTAAAAACATCAAGTTACAACAAACTGGTGACCACCTATAATACTAGTTACTACCATTCACTCATGTGACAATTACTTCCTTTTTGCCTTGTCTCTTTTGTGGTTTTAATGTGTCAAATTTAAAACAAAACTTTTCCTTTACATAGTGTATATCACAAATGAATGGTCACACATGTGTAATGTGTCCATGCTGTAGACAGAAACACTGTGTCAATAAACCTATTGACTGACAACAGCAGCAACTATGATAAATTGCATTATCAACTATGTTCTAAATAACAGTAGCATAAACTGTGATTCCAGTAACAATACATCACTTTATTACTGCTTTATTGAATCTCAACTTTTGGCCAAAATTGACCCGAGGTCATAAATCAAAATAAAACAGTTTAAACTTTCATCCTTTATAATATCTTACAGTTTACAGTTTGATCACCATGAAAAATTTTAATTTGTATAAATCCTTCTTTTCATCTACTAACCCCAAACTTTGAACGTTTTTTCTCAAAACTAGCTGAAGTGGAGATGGAACAAAGCTGTACTTAGGTGACGAATAACTTAAGCAGGTGTTAGCACTCGTTGCTGTGTGCCAAATATTTCTACTGAAAACATTTAGTCCACATCCTAGCATGTCAATAAATACTCCTCTTCCAGAATTTAAAGCCCAGCCATCAATATTCATTCAACTCTCACACACTTTTATACTAATGTTAACATCTTCTATATTGAGTGGCATATAGCCGCCTTATTCGTAATTACACATCAAGTCATAACTGTTGACTAAATCAATACCACAGCTTCTGATTACTATATTTTCTTTTCCAATATAATTAATTTTGACCACATGAAGAAAATGTCTAGACATGTCAGGAAAATCCAACTTTTCATTATATTAATTATGTTTTTGTTTCTCCATCATATATGAAATCAACATATTCCACACACAAACATATTTTCATATGTGGGCCAAAGATAACACCACAGAATATCCTGGGTGAGACTAATACTAGACTATGGCCTACATTTCTGACACGTCACAGGCTACAGTCATCTTATCAGACTATGATCGGGACCTCAAGACGCAGCAATAGAGACCGCAGTCAGCGACTCATAGCTTGACTGCCTGCGTCAGGACCAGCGAACCAGAGCTGGTCAAGACCGCACTCCACCTCCACGTGGTGGTCCTGGAAACAGTCTGCAGCAGTGCAGGCTGGCTGAGCGAGTGCGGATCGAAATGGGAAGGCAAACCCGGTCCTAAAAAATGCCGTGCTGAAGTCGGATGTGTCGGCCGAAAGGCGCAGATATCGCAGCTTCGCTGGAAACAGACACAACGCAACCAACGTCCTTTTCAGGACGAACGAGGAAGAAGAAGAAGAAGACTATGATCATGTTCTAAAAATAAATTATGCAACAGTCCTGCAGCAGAGCGTCTGGGCAGGGAAATTCCACTCTAAACAGAATAGCCTCCCATGTTTCACACTCATTTTTTTGTTTTAAACATTTAGAGATGCAGTCATGCTGTACTTATATAACAATGTCTTTTTAACAATGAACTGTTCCCAGATGATAAGTGATGAGACAAATAACAATCAAATCAACATTACTTATTGGCATAGTTTACAATGCAATATATCACTGTCTAAATAATGAGACAACAACAGAACAGTGAATGTATACCACAGAACTTCACAATGTATACCTGAAATGTGGTCTCCAGCACATTAACCCTCTATACTTGGTTTAATTTAAATTACAAAACAGGCTAACATACTAACACCTATTTTCTTTCTTCCAAATCAAATTTGTCAGTCCATAAAATAAATGCCATTAAAAAGCAACTGGTCACTTGATTAATTTATTAGTGAAGTTTATCATCATCTTCCTTTTATCTGTTAACCCCAAACGGTGCATGGATCCACCACTACAGCTGGTTCCATCCTGCACAAAGCATTCACAGGGTCTTGTAGCTGTAGTTTCTGTAGCAATCTGTTTTACATAATGAGGTCACCAACCCCACTGACATTAGTAAAGTTGAGCCTAGCTTATCAAATTATAACTGTCAAATATGAGAGAGAAACAACTATTACAGAGAAACAAACAATACACACATTTATCCTTTCACTGCAGCTAAGATAAAAGACTGAACTACAAAAACTAGCTATATACTTTCTGACTGTCCAAACTCTTGTAACCTGAAGGATTGGATATAGTTTTACCACTTCATTAATAATGATATACAGGAGGGGACATCATTTTCCTAAGTGTTCCTTACAGAGCATGAAGCCACCACTACAGCTGGTCCCCTTATAGGAAACCTGAACCAAACATTGACATGCTCTGGTAGCGGTGGTTTCTATGGTAATATGTTTGACATGATGAGGTTACCAGCCCCATGCACAATCTCATATTAGTTGCCTTGAGTGACAAGTCTGAGGGAGTAGTTGTTCTATGTTTTAACAGCAGATACAGACAAATATTAAACCAATCAAAGATTTCAAACATCCATTTTTTCATCAATAAAACTAAACAGAAAACATGTGCTGAGAATATTTCAAGAGTGATGCAAAGCTACAGCTACCCCTTTCATTTACTTGAAATACTGAAAAATATTAATGTCTAGATTTTCTTTGTCCATATTCCACAGTTTTTAACTTATGTTCTATACATAAATATTATTGTTAAATAATCAATCTCTCTCATACAACACTGTAATGACTGCAGAACTACATATTCCAGTCCTGGCATGGCAGGAGCGAAGGGATCTTGTTTTGCTACCAGGCTTACTCATTGTGCAAGGTCAAAATTCAATTAACTAGAGGGCTTTTTATGTGTCACACAGCTAGTCACCTGGTTGCTTTAGTGCTTCCTGGCTAGGATCAGGTGATTTCTAAAACACAGTTTGTCTAATGTTTGTGTTAAAGAAGGAAAATAAACTGCTGTTACTGCATTTGTGGATTTATTTTTTAATGCTGCAAGTTCAAGTGGTAGAATAATAAAAGCCTTTGCTTAGAGAGGCAAAACAGACCTGGTTCAAAACCAGGTCAAGCTGCACTCCAGTCTACCCAGCTGTAAAAATGGAAACTGGGCTATGCTTTGAGTTAGGGAAGGCAAAGGCGCTGATGAAAGGAACTAGTCAGCTTACTTCATAAAGCAGATTCCTAATATAAGTGAAGTCTCTAACATGACAGTATGTGCTATGAGACTACCTTTAAATTAACTAGACATTAACAGCAATGTGTTACCTTATACTTTTACTTCCCCATTTTTTTGTTGTTGCACAAGAACTAAAATTGTCAAAAATTCATATGCCCTTTACAAATAAGTAATGGCTGCAGATAAACCAAACATAAGAAAATACATAAGTATATAAACTAATAAAACGATATTGAATCAGTTTTACAAATAACAGTTCACATGAAACAGGGACATTTCGGGTTTTATTTATTTATTTATAAGAAAATACATGGAAGGTCCACCCATATTGAAAGACAAGGTTGAATATGCTATTAAGAAAATGCATCATGGTAAAGCACCAGGGCCTGACAATATTCCTGTAGAAATCTATGAAGCACTAGGAGAACTTGGCATAGAGAAAATAACAAAACTCCTGAACAAGATATATGACACAGGAAAGATGCCCCCAAACATCTGCAGATCAGCATTCATCACTATACCTAAAAAACCAGGAACAACAGAATGCGAATCACATAGAACAATCAGCCTAATGAGCCATGTCACCAAAATACTCCTCCGTATTATAATGGACAGGACAAGAAATAGATAACGACCAGAAATTTCTGAAACTTAATTCGGTATGGTTGCTGATAAAGGTACCAGAAATGCAATTTTCCCACTATCAATGCCCATGGATGGATATAGTTGTATTGAGGTACTTTATAGACTACGCAAAAGCTTTTGACAAAGTGAAACACCAAGACCTTTTTGATATTTTACATGAACTAAATATAGATGGGAAAGATCTTAGGATAATAAGGAACATATATTGGGAGCAGGAATCTGTGATCAGATTTGAAGGAGAACTAAGTGAATTCAGAGCAATTAAAAGAGGAGTTAGACAGGGATGTGCGAGACGATACTTTGAAACATTGAACACCTCGAGGGAATTAAGTTGGAGGACGAAATATCAACAATCTGAGATATGCAGATGACACAGTTTTAGTAGCAGAGTCAGAGGAAAATCTACAAATCATTCTAGACAAAGTAGTGGAAGAAAGCGAGTTGAAAGAATGTCAGCAAAACTGTATGCATGGTAGTTTCTAAGAAAATACAAATACCAGTATGCTCTTTGAACAGCAAAAGAGAAAAAATAAAACAAGTCAATCTCTTTAAATATTTAGGCTACACATTGACATCAGATGGCAGATGTGACACAGATAAAGAAAAGGATCGCCATGTCCGAAGAAGCCTTTACTAGGATGAGCAACGTAATGAAAAACAGAAACATCACCAAAAGCACAAAAATTAGCTTACTAAGGGGCTACATGTAGTCTGTTCTTTTATATGGATGCGAATGGTGGACAATAAGTAACCAAATGGTGAAAAAACTGGACGCAGCACAAATGTGGTTTTTGAGAAGGATACTGAGAATATCGTGGACAGAGAAGAAAACAATTACCAAGATATTGACAGCTGTGGTTGTTAATAGATCGCTCACCCAAACCATCAGGAAAAGACAAATGAAATTTATGGGATATATTAACAGAAGAGGGGGAGTGAAGGAATTAGTCTTATGTGGGAAAATACCAGGTAGGAGAGGAAGAGGAAGGCAGAGAAAGATGTATGTGGAAAGCTTAAACAACTGGGCAACAAACAACAGCATGGGCAACAACAACCTCATTAGACTATCAAAAGACAGAGAAGATTGGAGGGTCATGATCGCCAATGTCTGTTCCAGACCAGGCACCTGAAGAAGAAGAATGGCTGCAGTATAGAAACAGAATACTCAACAGTTCTATGTCTGTTATAATTGTACCACTCGGCATCTATCTGCTATAATTGTACATAAATACCGCTCGACATCTATCTGCTATTACAGGATGTATAGTGCACAGGAACCTAATGAAATGTGACAGCCAAATGTAATTTTAAAAGAGTGAGACAAATGCTGTGTACAACTTAGATGACAGTGGCACATAGACCCTCAACAAATGTATGTCCCGTGCCATCTCTGACTGAGATCTGTCTTAAGTCTTCTCTAAACCTTTCACGTTTGTCTCCAACTCTCTTCTTTATGAGATGTAAGGGAATCTGGATCAAGATTTCAGCAACCCAAAATATTAATGAATTATTTTGACTAAATCGTGAGCTTGTATGGAAAAACTTTTAAGTAAGTGACACTCTACTTTTACATGCAAACAAGCATGTTCAGTTCAAAGAAAAGATCACTTTTTATCTTATACAGTTCAGGAATAAAATGAATTTTAGTCAGCCAAGTTGCATTTTTTCACTGGAAATGCAGCAATGTATCTTTAAACCTGGAGAGGACTAGTCTGAAAACTTAACTAGGTTAAAAATTCTTTTACTGCCTTCTGTCACCTAAAGGACCTACCAAATTATGCCATGGGATCTACCGGTAGATCAAGATAACCGAGTGACACTTTTTGTACCATTTTTGTATCATAGTCACTACATCAGTGACCTATACTGGGAGTCTTGACAATCTAAGTCAAATAGATTATAGTAACATGTTTGTACTCTATAAACAAAATATCTTTTTAAACATCCCCTAGCAAATTGTGATCTAAAGAAGCAATAGGACATTTAATTCTAAACTGTGTATCTATCTGAAAACTTAAAAGGTCACTTCTTATTTCTAAATTTAGATATCCTTACTTGTATCCAAGGGACATAAGAAAAAGTCAAGGTAGTCCCATAGCAGATACTGTTGTAGGGGAGTGAAGTGTTAGTGACTAAACTATACTAGGTCCAGAAGGTGGGGGTGACCAGTTCCCTTCCTCGCTGCCTTTCTTTTCCTTCCCTAACTCAAGAGCAAAGTCAGGTACCTATTTGTCAACCGAGTAGACTGAAAAGTGTCGATAACGTGAATCGAACCCAGCATCTTTGCCACAAGAGACCAGCTCCAATCGGACGCATTCCTTGGAATATACGTGAAACAAATGTCAAAGCAATATGCAATAACCGCCATTTGATAAACAAGTTTTTTTTTTTCTATTCCCAGAGACAGAATAAAACCTAAAAATGGCCAATAAACTGACAAGACACGAGATAGCCACAATTCCTGTTTACAAAGAAACCACAGGAAGAACACAAAGGATCTCATGTTCAGTTGTAATGTTAATGTGGCACAGCAGTTTTTTTGTAATAAAACTGACAGTTAAGTGTATTTCAAAGTTTGTTTCAAATAAATTAGTTGGACATGAGTGAAGAAATGACAATAGGGAGTGACTTTTCAATTACTCTGTGGTGTATCTCATGAACTAATGCTCACTGCTTCTCTCTTTCTTGTCCTCAAATTTGTTACAGTAAACAGCAAAGCAGTTCATTTGTTACATGTAGGGCTCTTTTGTCAGAACAGCCACAACTGAATGAACACTTATAATCTGCCTCACAGTGAGTCATGATTATTCTCAGTAACTGGGTTAATACAAATAAAATACAACAAAAACAGTACAGCAGTTCGACATTTCATTACATTTAAATTACATACAATTCTTAATAAATAAACTGTATCACAAAAATAGTAAGGCAACTATTTATCTTGCACCTTTTTAGCCCTCAGAAAAAAATACTGTTTAATTTCATGTTCCAGCCGAAGCCAATCTATGATTTGGTTTTTAAGACTCCAGATTCATATATAGATGTTTTATGAAAAAAGAGACAACACAACAAATGGCATCCACAACGTATCATTGCTAAAAGAGATAAATTTAGCTAGAGTCTTACACAAACAATATTTCAGACTTAATCCTCCTCTAGTCATATTCAGCACATGGGGGCCAGGAGCTAAAACTAGTAACGATCTAGCACATGTACAGTACTGTTAAAACAGATTCAGTATATGAATATAAGTGGTTAAACCAAACAGTGACTTAATAAATGTAGTGCCTCAACTATGTAAATTAATAAATGTAGTGCCCTAACTATGTAAATTAATAAATGTAGCATTTAACAAACTGCCCCAACTATGTAAACAGCTAATGACATTCAATATTATAAAATAAAACATGTTGAGAGGACAGGCACACTAAAGCAAGCCATCTGACAAACACTTTTACGAGTAAAAGGACACCAATGAAGAAGATGGGTGGTAATAAAGAAATACATCTAGAACAATTGGAAAGTGGTAACAAAGCCATTATAGCAGTGATGACAAGAAATTGGGTGTATCAGCAGAAATAAATTTAAAGGCATAAGGGGCTTTTAAAAAAAATTGAATGCAGAAATCTTGTACATCATAAATTCTAATAGCCCAAAGCTACAAGTCACCATTATTATAAATTGTCTCCCTTGTAAAGGATTACTTGTTTTTATTCTAATGAATTTTACAATTTAGTTTTTAAGTTTTGACACCCTGTCATTTGCTTCTTCTCTTGCCCTTCAAATCTAACCATTCAACATGTTAAGTGTTCTTCATTAACATGTTTTTATTCATATTTATAATTTTTTCAATTTTTAACTACCAACATTACTTTGTAGGTAAATATTGTTTTGGTCTGAGAATGTTCTCGATCTCTACATCTAGAGGTTGTTTCAACCATAAAAAACATAATTTCACTTCTATATTCTATTATAGTGGAACTGATTGACATCAAGATTTCTGCTCTAAATAGACGGAGAAAGAATCATACAAAGTACTAAAAAATGTGTTTCTTATTAAAGCTTTTAATTTTTTTTAAAGCTTTTATATATAAAATAACACAAAATCAGATTATGACAGCCTTGCTGCTTTCCATGAAATTCTTTACAATGTTGAAATAACTAATAATAAAATTGTTGGTCCCATGCCAGAGATCATATTTTAAATATGTCCAAAATGAAATGCATTTCTAAGCAGTGACCTGTTGAGACACACTAATTATAAACTAAACTTTTCTCATAATATATTCACACATTAGTCTCTTCAAAACCAGACTTTTTATTTAACTGCCTGAGTATAACAACTTTTTCATCAATACTAAAGGGTCAGAGTAATCTCTAATTCTATACCAATTATCTTAATATTCTAATAATAATAATATATGCCTGATCTTGTGGCTTGTTCTTTTTTCAGAGACTGCTCTATGTAATTCTATGCTCATCATTTCTTCATAATTTTATTGCCATTGTCATTCACTAGCAAGATCTACTCACAGATTCCTTCAGAGGGTGGCTGATAAATGTATCATTACACAGAAGTCATGAAAACAATGAAACAACATTTTCGTATGTTCAAGTTTATGTAAGTTCCATTGATTTTCTTGTGTTCAGCATTCTAGACATCTGAGGTTCAGTCTCTAACCACTCCTCTTTGTTCTTTATTGTTCCTTAAAATTCTCTCGTTTAGAAGTCTGACTTTTACTAGAGCAGATCAATTAAGCTGCATTATTATTTTTTCTTCTTCTGCTCTTTTCTTCACCAAGTTCATACTACGCAGACATTTATTTACTTCTTGGTATTCACTTCTTAAAATTAAGTTTTAGCTTGATTCTGCTCATTTTTTCACTACCATATCCATGTCATTTATAACTAAATGCATTACTCCTCATGTATTTTTACATATATATTTCTTGACTTAGACTAGTAAAGAATCTATAAGACTTAATCACATACCTGCTAACTCTTCTAATGTTATAGTGTTACAAGTTTCACACAAGCTGTGAACAAATCACTGCGACTGTGGATTCTCTACGGTTCCAGATCTCACAATCACAATGTGATGGAGTACAATATATAAAAACTATTATAAACTGAACTCATTGCATTGATTACCAATGCCCAAAAATATAAAGCAGATTTTGTCAAAGTAACCCAAATCATCCATCCAGGATGGAAGGCCCTCCAGGAGGATTGTGATGTGGGATGAAGAAACTGAATTTCCTTAAGGTCATCACTGGCCTGAAAAGGAAAACACATGAGAATACGAAGCGATCGCCATGAAAAACAGCTGAAAGAGCTCAATTATCTGAATTTTTGTTATGACCTTGACCGTGCCTCTAACCAGAATACTGAATGGGAAGTCGAAAATTGATAGGAAAATCTGTAGAGGAAAGACAAAGGTCAAAAGAATAAATGTAGCATATGACAGCCACATTGCAACTTGAAAAACATATCTATAAGATATGAGCCCCCTATATGTAAACTTGGAAGCAACTTAGAGCTGGATAAATGGACAATGATATCAATATAAGGACTGAGTAAGCATGAGGGACTTCATATTCCCAGGAAAATATATAAAAATCAAAAACAGAATCACTATTCTGCATGTCATTATTTCTGGTTCGCCACCAGCTTCTCTTCCTGCTTTAGCACAGACACAGGCAGATGTAAAGGTAACTGGTGATAAGTATACATATTACTTTCAACTGTAAGTGCACTAACCAAGAGTTCTTTAATAGTCTTTGAGAAGTATATAATTCACCTGGTGTATCTTCAATAGTATCTGATGTAGAATCATATTGAAAATGAGAACTTTTAACCCTTTTAAGTGAGTCTGTCCTATTACTGGGCTGTGAAACACTGTCAACAACAAAGCTGAAAACTTTAGCAGAACAGAAAGACGAAAATAGTATGACAGGATCAAGAACTAAATATCAGTGAAACAGGTGAGGAAAAGATAGTGGTGGCAGACAAGACAAACATGGAGGAAACCTGCTAATGGCATCACAATACAGTCCATGTTCCGGTAACTCCTGGGCAAAACAAATAAGGAGAAATCTAAAAATATGTGGAAAAAAGAACCTCAGACACAGACACATGAAAAACAAACACGGAAATAACTTAAATAATGTAAGACATGAGCTAAATGAAGGTTATAGGAAGCTGAATGGCAAAGAACAAGATAAACAAACTATATGCTATAATGGAGAACCAGCTGAGACTAGCTACAATGTTTGTGTGGCCCCTGCACTATAATATTTTTTTTAAATAACACTGAAAATATGAAGTAAATAATAGTACTGATGGTATGTGGTTATGAACTGTTGGGGGAATGAGTGTGATGAGAGTTGAAATAGAAAGTCAAGTCATTTTGGGCTAATTAACTCAGATGTCATTAAAGCAGGCCCTAAATTTACAACACTAAATTTGTTTTTAATTTTCGTTTTTTCCTTCAAGGCTGATTCAAATTTAAAATGAAGTTAACATAAACAATGCATCACATCTTCAGTTCATGTATTCATCTTTCAGAATGCTACTTCAGTAATTATATAATGAAGATAACATTTTTCACAATTATTTAAAATAAAAAAAAAGAAGAGAAAAATGAATCCCTTTGTACGTTTCCTCTTACTCCTCATACTAGCATAGTTTATTAATGATGGGTGTTATAATGAGGAGCAATGACTCTACTGCAAATAATGACTCCTCATAAACACAAACTCACAAACTGGATCTTTAACTACCTCGTGAAAACAAAACACAGAAATGAAACTAAAATCAATGAAGAACTTCAGAATTGAAGCCATCTGGTGGAGAAAAGAAATGTGAACCAAACACAAACATTTACATTCTTACCTTTCTCTTATCTCCTTAAATACAAAAAAATAGAAGATAAGAACCATAAAGTGTTAACCGTTGCTTAAAACATGTTCTGGTTTATCCTCTATCACAATAAATGAAAAACGTTTTTAAAAAATGTATTTAATTATTATTAATAAACACCCATAATGTAGTTCCCAGATGTCTCTAATGAGACAAAGAAAGAATATGATTACTGTTCCTTCAGGCATGTCATACAAGGTGACGTGACGTGACGTGGTGTGTGAGGCTGGCAACCTCATCATGTCAAACAATTGCTGCAATAGCATGTAAATACTTGGTGCAGGCCACCTTCGTGAGTGGTGGCTCCATGCTCTGTAAGGAGCACAAAGAAAAATGATGACTAATAAATGAAAAGAATAATCAATAAAAATAATTTCATTATTATTAATAAGTGAATAGAACAATCAATAAAAATAATTTATTTCATTATTATTGATAAATGACAACAATAGTCAATTTCTTTTAATATTTTTTACATGCAAGTGTCTAATGAATGAAAATTTATCTGTAAATAAAACCATTCTACCTATCAAGAAAGACATTACTAGTAATCATATGACTGATATAGTGAATGTGTTACGCGCTGTACAGTGACTAATGCTTGCAATTGTTAACACTGCCAAAAAATGTAAGAAACTGCTGCCCTGTTTGTTACATAGTAAAGTTTTGAATAGGCTTGCTTCTTATAGCCACTGCTCATTGCTTGAACTGGTCACGTAAGCCTCTACAAGAAGTCTTGATCAACAGACATCAAATATGCTCAGGAGAGAAATCAACATATAATGTACAATGGTCATAGAATTGAAATTTAATTTAAAATAAAAACATTCACATGCAAATGACACCTACGTTATCCCAACATAATAACATGCTGCATAATAAATCCAAATAACATACATCACATGGCCATAAAATAATTTGACCAAACACACACAAGATTTCCACAGTGCAATCACAAAAGCACTTAGGCACAAAGGTCAGGGGTTACAACAGGAAGTCAGCCCTTGATAATGTTTATGATACAGTAATAACAAATGGACATCTCATATTATATAATTGCTTATCATGCTCATACATTTTCTTCAGTTACTCCAAAATAAGGGAATGGGTGACTTGTTTCTTCTCCAAGTATGAAAGGTCAAATGGTGTACTGTATTCAGAATTATAACAGCTCCCCATTTCATTATATCATGTTATTGGATCATGTTGTAATAACTCATTTTATACACAATGTCATTTCAGGTGAGAAGATTTCAGCATGTTCTAATAGGGCATTTCCTCACTCATAGGCTGACAAACATGAGACAGCTCTGAGAGAAATGTACACTATCTAGAAACCAGAAAAAATCTGTGTGGAACACATGAAAAATGCAACACCAATAAAGATAGACATACTACACTTTTTCTGTCAGCTTGCGCCATTAAGTACTATAAGGAAGAAGTTTTCATTCTTGTGTGAGATGTGTTGCTTTGATCAGCATCATGTCATTTTTTTTATAATCAAGATTTCTTTAACATTATCTATCCATCCCCCCCCCCCCCCCCCCTTTTTTTTCCTAATCTCTCCTTACCCTATCTCTTGAATAGTTGATTTTGCTGGATTCCGATAAGTGTCCACCATTTTATTTTATGTCTACATAACTGATGCCTGGTGTGTACTGTTCCCACCACTTTTCTCATTTTTTTTCCTTCTCCTGTCTCTTCTGGTTCCTTTTCTAAAACACCTGATCCCTGCCTGGTCATCTCATCTTGCATGTTGTAATCTGCCTCTCCCTGTGCTTTGCTGCAGTGCTGGCTCCATGCTTCATAAGGAACAAAAAGGAAAATGTTTGACACTGCTAGCAAGAGGCTGGAATGAACATGCAATAAGCAGCTGAAACTTTGAAAATGAGTGCTGTGTAGTTAGTTGCTAAGCTAATGCAGTTTAACATTTTTGACACCTTTAAATTTCACTGTCCATTTACCATCCTTCGTGGATATGTCATAGTTATGTTTTATTTTTTGACTTCTTTGATCAAAGTATTGTTGACACTGATGCTGAATGGGTTTAGATTTCTGCTGACTTTAAGTTCAGAAGAACTGATCTTCATACTGTACTTGTATCTCTTACATGTATGAAGTGTGTCCACATGATCTTGGAGTTTGACTGATTGTATATAGTAGGCTTCGGTCATCTGTGGAAAGTAATTCAAGGTGTTCAATTCTGAATGTGCTTATGAAGTCATCCTATTCATATGGATGTTAGTACATATCTCTGTACCACTTGGGTGTTAATCTTAAA
The DNA here is from genome assembly GCA_024509875.1 of Oreohelix idahoensis. Taxonomy (NCBI): domain Eukaryota; kingdom Metazoa; phylum Mollusca; class Gastropoda; order Stylommatophora; family Oreohelicidae; genus Oreohelix; species Oreohelix idahoensis. The sequence goes on from JAMPIV010014831.1 coordinate 120,678, forward strand.
AATAACTGTGTAACCATTTATTGTTTTAACAACCTTTAAACTTTCATGGATAGAGCTCAAATGTTCAGAAGTTGTCCTCTTGTTTCATAGTCTTCTAAAATATGCCAGAGTTTGGTCCTATCTACTCTGATAAGGCTTTCTCCACATCTGCAAAGTCTATACCACATGTTTTGTTACACTTCATCTACTAGACATGTATTAATGTGGTCTTCTGCCGATTTTCTGGGACTTTTCTTTCTGCCAAAGCTATATTAAAAATTCTCAATAACTATTTAGCTCCAGTTTGGCTACAGGAGAAGATAATCCAACAATGGATCTAAAAAACCTTGACAAGATCATTTTATATATGCATTAACAGAAACCAGTCTTAACTCTTAGTATACGAGCGGCCTTTTAGAAAGGCAGATGATCGATCCCCGTCAATAGCGAAAATGTATAGGTGAATGCATGTTTAAAAACCAATGAACAATTTAGTTGCGTGCATGATATAGGGGTTTCATTTCTTCACATTTTGATATATAACACTTTATGTGTTATCTTTATAAATAAATTATTTATTGCAAAATCTGTAATGGTAGTCATGAAATAAGCTCGTATACTAAGAGTTAAAGGATCAATCCCAGCTAAAATATTGAAGATCATGACAATGCTATCATAAGGATTTATAGTAGTGTAGTAGGTTAACTTTAATTAGGCCTGTTAGCCTAATTACAAAATATTGGTTGCATCAAGGTAATTTCACGTGGATAGATTGGGTTTGAATATTAAGAATGCGTATTACAGTAGAACTCCATTTATCCGAACCCCATGGGACCGAGCATCGTTCGGATAATCAAATGTTCGGATAATTGGATTACATAATGTATCGAGTACATGTACACATATTTCTAAAAATAATTAACCATCACAAGGAAAATACACTATAAAACATATTTACTTGTACTGTAATAATAATACCCACACTGTATTAGATCACTGTATCACCAAAATCTTTTATTACACTGCAGTGCATGTACTACTTGTATTAATTATTTTTGTTAAGAAAGAGAAATGTTTTCAAAATAACATTATAAACGATTCAAAACCAGGCGCAACTTACGTATACATGTACTTGCACAGATGTAGCCCACTATTTAAAATAATGAGGAATCCTCTTTTGCACCAAACTGGATAGTCTCCTTTTGGCTGCTAAGTCCCGCATTCTCTTCAACAGCAGAAGCTGTGTAGGACAGCTGTCATCTTCTTGCTCGTACCAAGCCATCGCTGTTTCTAGTGCTATAAAGGCCTCTTCAGGACTTGGTCGACGTTTTGGGTTTTTCTACGTAATCTACAAGTACATCGTGTACTTCTGAGGAGTCTTCATCATCGGTCACTACATGTATTTGGTTTTCTTCTTGCACAAAAGACAAAATTTCTTCGTCATTCAAAAACTGAAAACCAGAATCATTATCATCTTCTAGCCACATGTGTGCATCATCTTTGTCACAGTCCGAAAATCCGGGCATTGCTTGAAACAGTTCCACAACTTCATTTATACAATCATCATTTGTGTCCACTGCAGTAGTTTCATTTCCTCCTTTTTTCCCAAGCAATCTACTCCAAGCCTTGTTGAGATTATCTTGTAACAGTGTAGTCCAAGCATCAGCTAACATATAGCAGCAGTCTTTGAGATTAAGCTTTTTGGAAAACGCCACCACACTTTCTTCATCTTCAGCCAACAATAAACGACGCAGGACTTCCTTCTTGTACATCTTTTTAAGCTTTGCTATAACACCCTGATCCATTGGTTGAATCAGTGCTGTTACATTGGGAGGCAGAAAAATTACTTTAAAATTTGCATCAACTGCATTCAATGTATTCGTCTCTGGATGAGATGGTGCATTGTCCAGTAGAAGAATTACTTTTCCAGTTTTCTTTTCTTGTTCTCTCAACCTCTTCACATTTGGGATGAACTGATTTGTATACCAATCAAGAAATATTTCACTATTCATCCAAGCACTCTTCTGTGCTTTGTAACACAATGGGAGACATGTCACATTCTTTAAACAACGTGGTTTTTTGGCTTTGCCGATCATTAGCACCGGTAAACGATGACTTCCACTGGCATTCGCGGCTACCAAAATTGTTACTCTCTCTTTGCACTTTTTAAACCCAGGGGCAGCTGCTTCGCGCTGAGATGCAAGTGATTTTTGAGGCAATGATTTCCAGTATAAGCCAGTCTCATCGGCATTATACACATCATCGAGTGAATAACCTTCTTCTTCCAAAAAAGCCAAGAAAGTTTCTTTAAAATTTTTAGCGGCAGTTGCATCGCTAGATAAAGATTCCCCTTGAATCTCCAATTCTCGTATGCCATGACGAGATTTAAAGTTTCTTAACCATCCCTGGCTAGCCTTAAAGTCAGGAGGACCGTCAAGTTGATTGTTGAACTGAAGTGCCTTTTCACACAACAGAGAACCAGAGATAGGTTCCCCTTTGCTTCTTCTTTGCACAAACCATATATACAAAGCCTCTTCCAAGTTCACATCTTTCGCATTTCTCATGGTTTTACGTTTCTTCGACCCATTTTCACTATCAAATTTCGATGCAAAACTCATAATTTTATCCTTGTTACTTTTGATGTCAGAGACGGTAGCTTTCCCAACATTGAAAATCCTCGCAAGTGAAGACACAGTTTCACCTTGTCCTAGTCTCTTGATAATTTCTGTTTTCATTTCAATTGACAAAACATTGCGGTTCCTTTTATATGCTTTAGGCCTACTGGAAGGTGCCATATCGCACAGAGAAATACTTGTACACCAAAATTATTCTGCTGTAGTAGCAGACACAATTATTTTAAGTTGAACTGTCTGTTTAGCCAGTGTTCTACCTAGAACGCACACGTACTTTGGATTGGTAAACCAGATATTAACTGACTTTATGATCTAACTGACTTCCTGTACGTAAGCGACCGACCATTAGCCATCCCATTCTCTACAAATTGTTCGCACACATTTGAAGTTTGCCGCATCAAAAGATTCAGAATTTTAGTCTAACGTGACTGTGGCATCTGATTTTTTTTTTTTTCTGGAAAAAGTGTTCGGATAATTGGATGTTCGGATAATTGGGGTTCGGATAAATGGAGTTCTACTGTATTTCTCTTTCTCCTCTGCTGTCTGGTGTTTTCTGAGCAACTATTTTCTATGACTCACAAACCTTAGTTCCTAGCTACCTTGCGTGTGGATGTGTGAGTTGTATTTTATGTGTCACTTTTCTGACAAGATTCATTTATTAGGCGACATTTTTTTTTTCTTAACTTGTCATTCTTTCTTTAGTCATTTGAATTACTGGTGCTTGAAATGTGGGGTCAACTAGTACTCTCTTTAATAGGCTAATTTCTTGTTCTCTGTTGTTCGTCCATCACAGGTGATGAAGACCACTCTGTTCATCCAATTATTAGGATGTTAGGATAGTCTATGAGTACGAAGGTGACTGATGAGCCCGATGCGGGCCTGGAAGGATCTCGGACAGTGTGGGCAGGGAATGTTTGCTTCATGTGAAGGTTTTATTTCACGATCTTTTCTAGCTTGTCTCCGCTGTTCCGCTGCTGCTCTTCTGGAAGATTCGCATGCCACTGCACCTTTACGAAGAGATGTGCGCCAGGCAGTTCGGTCTTGCGCAGCAGCTTCCCATGTTTCTGGGTTTATGTCAAAGGTTTTTAATGAAGCCTTAAGCGTGTCTTTGAAGCGCTTTTTCTGGCCACCATGGGAGCGTCTACCCTTCTGCATCTCACCATAAAAGAGTATCTTTGGCAGTCGATGGTCTGGCATGCGGACTACATGACCTGCCCAGCGAATCTGTGACTGCATCAGAATAGTATCGATGCTAGGGATACCAGCTCTGTCAAGAACGGCGGTATCCGGGATCTTGTCTTGCCATTTGATGTTCATTATCTTCCTGAGACAGACTGTATGGAAGTGGTTGAGCTTTTTTACGTGGCGCCTGTATACAGTCCATGTTTCACATGCATAAAGCAGCACTGGAAGCACCGCAGCTCTGTATACCTTCAGCTTTGTCTGTAGACTAATGCCACTTCGATGCCAAACGTTGGTGTATAGTCTGCCAAATGTGCTGCTGGCTTTGGAGATCCTGGTGTTCACCTCATCATCAATGACGATGTTCTGGGATAGTGTACTACCAAGGTATGTGAACCTGTTCACAACATTCAGTTTCTCACCATTTACCTTGATGACTGGCTCAGTATAAATTGTGCCAGGAGCTGGTTGGTACATGATTTCTGTTTTCCCCGTGTTGATGGTAAGCCCAAAGTTGGAGCAGGCTTCGGAGAATCTATCAACGCTACGCTGCAGATCAGCCTCTGAGCCAGCACTGAGGGCACAATCGTCAGCAAACAGAAGATCCCTGATGGTGTGTGATTTGACCTTGGTTTTTGCTTGAAGCCTCCTAAGGTTAAACAATTTTCCATCAATACGATATCTGATGTCGATTCCTGTGTCCCCGTCTCTGAAAGCATCAGTCAGCATAGCAGAAAACATGATACTGAAAAGAGTCGGTGCAAGTACACACCCTTGTTTAACTCCATTTGAGACTGGGAAAGGCTCCGATAGCTCACCGTTTTCCTGAACTCTAGCCTGCATTCCATCATGCAGCTGCTGCACTATTGAGATAAATTTCTTTGGGCAGCCGTATTTTGCCATGATCTTCCATAGACCCTCTCTACTGACCGTGTCGAACGCCTTTGTCAAGTCGATGAAAGCTGTGTACAGGTCACAGTGCTGTTCTTGGCATTTTTCTTGAAGCTGTCTTGCAGCGAACACCATATCGGTGGTTCCACGTTCTTTCCGGAATCCACACTGACTTTCAGGTAGAAGACCTTTGTCAAGATGAGCCGTAAGGCGATTAAGAAGGATTCTGGCAAATATCTTCCCAGCGATTGATAGTAGTGAGATGCCTCGATGATTGTTACAGTCTTGGCGATTACCTTTACGTTTATAAAGATGTATAATTGACGCATCCTTGAGATTGTGTGGGATGGTTTCACTCTGCCACATTTGCTGGAAGATCATGTGAAGTTTCTCTATCAGAACTGTACCGCCATCTTTATAGACTTCAACAGGAATTGAATCGGAGCCGGGGGCCTTTCCACTAGAAAGTTGACGAATCGCTTTTTGAGTCTCCTCCAAAGTCGGTATATCATCTAGTGCTTCATTTATAGGAATTTGGGGCAGTCGGTTGATGGCTTCATCATTAATAGATGATGGCTGGTTCAGAATATTATTAAAGTGTTCGACCCAGCGTTGGAGAATTTTTTCCTTGTCTGTAATTAGTGTTTTTCCATCTGCATTAAGGAGGGGAAATGATCCTGATGATGTTGGACCATAGACCGCTTTGAGTGCATGGTAAAAATTTTTCAAGTCATGGCTGTCAGCAAAGCCTTGGAGCTCATCTGCTTTATTACTCAGCCATGAATCCCGCATCTGGCGTAGTTTATGTTGGACGATTCTACGCATGTTGTTGAAAGCGTCTTTCTTGGATGTAGATTTTGGATCATTTAAATATGCTTTATGGAGATGGTGTTTCTCAGCCAACATCTTCTTTATATCATCTGAGTTCTCATCAAACCAGTCATTTTGTTTCTTGATGGCGGGACCCAGGACCTCTGTAGCAGTGTTGTAGATCTGCTCGCTTAGGGCTGTCCAATTTGTTTCCGCACTTTGGCCGTCTAACGAGATAGATTTGAGACGGTCTTCTAGGGTGTCAGTGAATGACTGTTTAATTTTTGTCTTCTTTAGTTTGGTAATATCCAGCCTTTTTTGAGTTTTCTTTCCCTGAGGGCGCCTGGCAGGTTGGATACGAATTTTAAGTTTAGACACAATGAGGCGATGATCAGTCCAGCATTCGGCACCACACATGGACTTGGTCACCCGGACATCTTGCCTGTCCTTCTTCCTAACAATTACATAGTCAATTAGGTGCCAATGCTTCGAGCGAGGGTGCATCCAGGAGGTCCTGTTGCGGATAGGAAGTCGAAAAATGGTGTTGGTGACAAGGAGGTTATGTTCTGCGCAAGTCTGGAGGAGAAGAAGTCCATTGCTGTTACAGCGACCCACGCCGTACTTTCCGATAGTGCCATTCCAGGAGATGTTATCTGAGCCTACTCTTGCATTAAAGTCACCAAGAATAATAAGCTTATCTGCTTTGGGAACTGATGCAATGACTGCATGTAGTTCTTCGTAAAACTTATCCTTGACGTCATCCTGGTTTGTCATAGTTGGTGCATACGCGCTAATGATGGTGGCATGTTTCCTTCCATAAAGCAGCGGGATCTTGACCGTCATGAGTCGGTCATTTATTCCCTTTGGGGGCTCCGCTAGCTTGCCAATAATTGCTGTTTTGATTGCAAATCCAACCCCTGCTTCTCGTCTTTCTTCAGTTCCTCTTCCGCTCCAATAGAATGTATAACCTGCACCCTTTTCGCAAAGTTGGCCCTCGCCTGCAAGTCGAGTTTCACTCAGTGCTGCTATGTCAATGTTGTATCTGGCCAGTTCTCTCCCTATCAGGGCAGTTCGCCTCTCGGGTCTGTTTGTGTTAAAGTCTTTGTCGAGTAGAGTGCGCACATTCCATGCGCCTAGAATGAGGGGGAAAAATCTGTCCTTTCTTTTTCTTATGTGTCGCCCGCTGAAGTAGGGTACCCACCAACCGCGGTAAGCTGGTTAGGTAATGGTGGAGCAGGCAATGTTTAGGGCACCTTTTCTAGCCCCTTCCTCATGCCATGGAGGTGAGCAGTGCTTTCCTAAAGAGGGCTGCTCAGTCACTCAGGGGGCTGCCGAATCCCACTGCTGCTCCGATCAGTGGAAGACGACCATATGGCCTGAGCCGCCTGTGTGTAGGTCTGCGACTACGACTGCCAGCGCACCCACGCCTGCCGCTTCGCCGCTCGCCCATCGCCACAGGACTTGTTGTGAGTGGATGGATGAGTGGATGAGTGGATGAAAGAGTGACTTGTGCAGTGATTTGGTTTAAAGTGAGGAAGAGTTGCGCAATTCGTCGACCTCACTCTCTTGCCTGGGTCCATCTTAATCCAGTGGCAAGACAAGTCAAGACGACTGGAGATGAAGTCAGGTGCAGTGGATGACCATGGCTTTCTACGTGCCTCGCCATGCTCCTTACGCTCCACAGCGCGTTGCTGGTAATCGCCGTCATGCCCGTTGAACCAACAGGTGGTTTCTTCCGCGCAGTCTACCGAATCCAGTCTTCGCATGCATGGGTAGGCAGACCCTAACTCACCGAAGGTTTATAACCAGTCGGCTACCCTCACCTAGTTTAGCCGGCCTGTCAAAGTCGTTTCCCGGGGGGTGGCCACTGTCGCATGCTGACAGCTACGAGGAGCCACAGGTGAGAGCTGAATGCCAGGTTTGGACCAAAGGTGGCCGAGCTGCCCTGAAAAGGGCATGACAGCTCCTTAACCTTAATCTTGTTCTCTAATTGTCTGGGGTGAACATACTGCCAAGAGATTTGAACTCTTCTGCTTTAATCTGATTTTACTAAATTTAACATGTCCCTTTCTTAGTTTTACTTAGTTAACATTTAAGTATTTTCTGTGTTGATCTTCACGCCGTCTCAGCTAGCATTAAAGAAGAATAATTTGCTTTTGTAAGTTGTGTGTTACCTCTGTACAATATACAATGGTCATCAGCTTAAAAGCAAATTCAGATCACAAGGTGCATTTTGTGACAAGGCTGTTCACTTACATCTTAGATGACATTATCCATATTGATGACAGGGTAGTACATATCGTTATTAACTCTACATGTTACATCAAACCAATTAGAAAGGTTAGCCCTTGTTTTTACAGCATTTCTGTGTTCTTGTGTAATGCAGAAGCTGTTCTTGGTATCTGTTCCATATTCTTCCAGTACCTTCCACAGTATTTCTGATTACTCAGTCAAACTGTTTCTCTTGGTCTTCAATGGTGACATGAAGGTTCTTGTTTTGTATTCTATAGGTTTTTTTTGTTTTTCCCCACTAAGGTGCCGTATAGCAGATATTGCTGGATCCAAACAAAGTTTGTCTAAGGACTGGATCTGCTGTAGATTCTCAACAACATAATTTTCACAGCAAACATTTATCAAAAATGACTAAGAAAGGAAATGTTTCTGTAAAGTTGTGTACACAACCAATCTGTGCCCCTCCTCAAGGCAACCTGGTAATCTGTCCCCAATTGATAATGAAATTATGTCCATGCCTCATGCACTGTGTGGAATGTGTATGTTTTTATCTACATCATTGCCTCTATGGTTGATTGCTCTCTTCTTCCATATGGGCTAAATAAAAACTGTCAGTCTTCTGCAATGTTCTTTCTTTCCATGCCTCACTGAATATATATAATAACAAAACTTCACTCTGGTTTTCATACATGATATTATTGCTGGAGCTATTATATCCATCAATTGCGGCAGCTGTACAGGAGCTTGCTCAAGTATTCATTCATTCATTACCGTTGAGCCTCCTAATAAGCAAAGGATTTCCAGATCTAGGCGATCTGTCGAAGACCTTTCCATGTCTTGGTTATCCTTTCCTTGTCTGTCTCCAGTTATCTTCTCTGTGTATTTGCTGGGTGTCCTTATCTCCCTTTCCTTGAGGATTCCAGAATGACGACTGCCTAGAAATGTGTCAAAGCATGCCTTATCCAATGCTAGAAGCTTCTTTCACAACTTTTGTTCCAATGGCAATTGTCTGGGTCTCTTACCATTATGTTCCACACTGGTAATCTTGCCTTACTGTTCCAATCTTTTACTCTACGTAAGCATTCATTTATGAAAAATGTAACTTTTCGATTGTCAATTTTATTGCACTCCATATTTCGGGGCCATACTGTCGAATTTTAGGTTTTTATTTGATTTATTTTATTTCCATTTAGTATCCAATGCAATGAAAGCTCCCCTTCTGTTTTTTTTTTTTTACATTAAAATCACTGCCTGTTCCTCCAATTTTGTCTTTACTATGGCCTGGATAAATGTATGAGTTCATACCTCACTCATACAGACATCTCTCAGTGCAATTTGCTATGATTTGCTGCAATTACATTCTGTCTCTTTTCAGACATTCTGACTTGCATCTAGGATTAGACAATTTGTTGAATTATTTTTCATGAATGCAACAATTTCTGTTTTCTTATTTGGGCATCCGCAGATGTTTCATAAAGCTACTTTACTCATTTATCCTGGCTGCTGATTTTAATGTTTATCTGTTTGATAAATCAATTTTATTATCCTTGTATCTGTTCAAACATTTGAAAAAACATTTTTTTTTTTAAACCACTGCTTGTGTTCAAGGCCTCTCACAGCACCTCCACATCCTCTTTAGCCAGTACTTTTCAGGGTGTTCCAAGTAAACGTTCGACTAACTGGTGATACCAATCATCACCTGACCCATGTGTTTGTGTGTGTGTGCACACACATAACCCATTCTCAAAAGGTGAAGATGTGGCACTGACCTTGTTAGACACTATTTAACAAAGGGGAAAAAAAAGAAAATATTCATTCTTTATAAATCAGTATGCTGCGCTATTAATAAAGAAATATATACTACATGCACATACAGTCTGTCATTATCATGGCAGTGTGAATCAAGAAAACTATGTCAAAATATGACCTGTATGGGTGGCAAGAAAATATTTCAAAATATTCCATGCCCACTTATGCTTTCCTACAAATCACATTCTTTTCATAGACAAAGACTTTTTAAAAGTTCCCATATGCAAAAATAGATCGTGGAAAAATATTAAGTAGTATCTAAACAAACTGGAAGAAAATTTTGTACATGCCACTTATCAAAACAGTAATGAATTTTTTTTTTAATATAAAAAAGAAAAACAACTCAGTTAACAAAAAAATGCTGAGAAAATGCTAATCAATTTAACAACGGCATTGTTCCACCTGAGCCTTATTTTATTGGAGATTGAAGAAACATGCTATGTAAAAATGTTATTACATAAAAATCTACTAAATTAAAAAGGATTTTTAATCTGTGACATGTTACTTCTGACAATTCTGATTGATTTTCACTGAAAGCAAATGAACCAGAAGTGAGTATTTCACTTGCACGAAAGGAGATCTCTATCCATGGTGAGCAACTTTCATATCTTGTCAAAAACACTTCTTTTTCCTAATGCTTGTAAATGAATATGTTTGTAAAAGTACACTAATATGAGCCACCTCATGCAGTTGTAATGTGTACTTTAATATTCCAGCCTTTGTTATGCGGAATGCATTACGACAGATACCACTTCTTGCCATCATGCTTTACTCTCCACCCTTTCAGAATGGATCATGTATGCACACTACAAATATGAGAAAAATGAACAAGAAAAAAATTACTTGTTACTCACATCCTGCATACAAACTAAAAAGTTGAATGTCTCTCAGACTCAATATCAGACATTAGGAAAAAATGCATCAACAAGCATGACAAAAACTGTCATGTAATAATCTTTGATATCAATGGCTTAAGGTGTTTAAACATTATGTACTGTCACATCTACTTGGCTATGATTGTCACAGCTGAACAGGACAAAACAGTCAAGTTTGAAAGTCCATTAACAAAATAAAATGTCCATGGACAGATCAAACATAAGATGTATAAACATCTCTAACAGAATCAACATAAGAAATGGTAAACAATAAAGTTGGTGGCTTTAATACAAAGGATATTTTTTAAATTAATTTTTATTAATAATCCCATTGAATATTGAAAAAAAAAAACCACTATAGATTCTGGGTTTTTTTTTTTTTTTTACATAAGGTTCAACCTTATATGCATCCACTTACTGCAAAAACTGCCTTTTAACAGTAGTTCTAAATTATTGAGAATTATAAACATGTTATTGCACTAGGTTCAATGGCAAATTCTAGCCCGCTGGAAATGCTGCTAGAATTCTGTATAGTTCTATATGACATCAAAAAGTCGGTCTCTGATAATCGACACATAAATTAATTCAATTAACAAGTTATCAAACTCACCGTAATCACAGACAATGTGAGAAATCTGGGGAAAGGGGAAACATTCTGAAAGTGAAGGGTTCCTTAGGATACGAAAATATCAACATTACGCAACTCAAGAAAGGCCTAACAGTGGTTAGGGTAAATATATTTGCTAGTATTTTCATCTTCTTGAATTTGTGAGAATAACATTGTCAATGAAAACAACCAGATCATGTGGGGACCCTGCCAGCTCATTGCACAAACTGACAGTCAGATCTGGTAAAAGAAGCTGCAGAGCTCTGCAGGACAGCTGAACAAATCTCTCTAACAATACTCCTGGGTCTCTAAACAACAATACCTTAGATGGTATTATAAGGTCCTCCACATCTTTCACAGTCAACTGAGCCAAATGTGGAATTACAAGATCACAGTCCTGGTCTTGTGAATTATGTTGCTGTTCTATAACAGTACACTGCCGCTTCTGTGTGTAATTATGACTAGAATCACGTGATGAAGTAGAAGAACAAAGTGCATCTGAATTTAAAATATGTTTGACAATGCCTGCTGCCTGACAGTCATGCAATGCCAGCAATGGAGATGATGATTTGCTAGTGCTGCTTAGAGATGTGTTACATAATTTTGAAGCATCCAAAACTGGTCTTTCATAAGATGTAGGCTTGGTGTCTTTACACAGAATAAGTGGTGGGGGTGATGAGTTTTCTTGCATCTCCATTTGTATGTCTGGCTGCTTAAGTGATATGACAAGATCAGAAAGAAGGCTCTCAAACCGAGCTGACTCAGGGCTCATGGTATCAAGCTCAGTCCTCAGCTGTGGAAACAACTGATAGAGTAGCATGTGCATGTGAGTCTGTAGTTCTGACAACTGTGATGTATTAATAATAAAGTTATGCAAATCCTCTGACAAATAGGTGGAGTTCTCTGTCAAATCTGCAAATGGAAGGGTGTTAAATCTCTGTTGCCTCTTTCTGCGATGTAGGTTTTTGTCCTGATGATAGCTTTGGCAGTCTTTTGAATGTTGTGACACAACCTTAGCCCGTTTGCCTCTTGGACAGAGGGCAATGGCAGTTTCTGAAACATGAGTAAGTGTGGGTGGTGTCAAAATATCACAATCAAAATTTTCAGTATCAGGGGCAGGTATGGCAGATAGCCTTTTTCTTGATCTATAAAAATTTTCAGGACTGTCAATTGTATGCCGTTTTTTCCTTGATCTACGATGTGACTTCAGAGGTGGTGAAATTACAGACAGGACAGGTGGCTCTGAATAACCACAGATACTGTTACTTTCAGTTTCAACTGTAACACTAGAGGGGAATGAATTACAAACCGTATCACATGTGCGGACATCAGATAAATGTGGACACTGATGAGATCTGGGTTCTTTGGTTTTATGTAACAAAGAGTCTCTTTCACATAAATCAGACCTGAAAGCATTATCACTTATTACGTCAGAAACTAAATTTCTAGGGTTCGTTACCACTAATAACTGCTGTCCATTATCTTCTTTTACACAAACGGAATCATCACATTTCTGGAAGCTGGAATCACTGTTCTGTGTGTCACCATCTTTGTTTCCTCCACCAGTATCTCTCCCTTCCTCAGTTTCACCATTACAGACAGAGACAGGGGAAACAATAACTGGTGATGCTGCAAGCATGCATGTGCTATCACATTCAATTGCAACCTCACCATGAACAGAGTTCTTGGACAGTCTTTGAGAACTAAATAAACTACCTTCTTTTTCTTCAGTAATTTCTGATGTTGAATCAGCCTCCATAGCACAGAAGTCTGGGCTGTTGCTGGGGTATTTATATACCGATTTGGGCGATGCAGAATTGAGCCGCAATGCTTCAGGACTAGGAATAAGAGGTGGTGGAAAATCTTCATAACTATCAGAATTGAACTTATCAAATATGTTGCCACTTCCCTTCTTGTCTTTTGGTTTCAATGAATTTTTGTGACTAGACTCATTACATGTTTCAGATAAATGTTTTGCTTTATCTTTATTACTATATGTCTTCATAGACTTGTTATGTTCTTGCACTGAAGACCTGGAATGTGTGTGGTTGTTCCTGCTGTAGTTGCGCATGCAATGTTGAGGACAGAACCGTGGAATCCCTGAGTCTGATACTTTATAATCTGGCAACTGCACTGGTGCTGGTTCTAAAACAGGTGGTTCATCTTCATACTGCTGCTGCTTTTCATTTGTAAACAGATTATCACCAACATCATCATCATCATCGACTAAGATTGGTGCCTGCTCACTTATGGACCCAGATATCACTTTGCCTCGTCCGCCTAACAAATGTTTTGAACATTTCTCCTTTTCTGATTCAGATTCATAATTATCAGCTGTGTTCATAGCACATTCGCTGTCGTTCTCACTTTCTTCTGTACTTTCTTCATTATCATCTTTTGTTCTTTCACATGTTTTTCTCTCCAGCCACTTTTCAAATTCATTTGCAAATGTGTCAGACATTTTCCTTTATTCTGACTTCACAAAAAATACAGAACTCCACAGCTTGAAGAGCAAACACATAGAAGAGCCCAGTGGTGATTTAACTGGAATCAAATCTGAAGATAAAAGACAATAAGAATTTAATAACATTTAAACTATTAAAATAACAAATCTGTATATAATATATGTTAAGAGTAATTTTTAAATATAGCCACACACACACACAAGAATTTTTTTACTTTGGAAAAGTTCATATATTTAACTACCTGGGCACACTACAGGTGCGTAACCCAGAATACGAAATGCTCGGGGACAGCCGTTTTTCAGTTTTTTTAGATTTCGCCCAAAAAAAATCACAATTTTTTTTCAGAAACATATGTTTTTTTAACTTTAAAAATACACATTAAATACCCGCACATGTAGCCTACATTCAAGCTCTAATCGTCGTCATCAGTTTGGAATCAGACATCTGTTGATGGACCAGGAATAGGATTTTCAACTGATGAATAGGCATTATGACAGATGGCCTTTCTGTAGACTCGTCTTCAGCCGTTGTTAAACTTTTCCTAGGAAGGTAGCGCCAGTACAGAGAAGTTTCGTCGGTATTATATACTTGTTCAGGACTAAGATCTTCATGACAAATTATGTTTGCAAATTCGTCAATATAATTTTCAGCTGCTTCGTGGTCAGCAGAACCTTTGTCCCCACAGATTTTTAGATATTTTATGATTTGGCGCTTCTTAAATTTCTGCAGCCACCCTACCGGATATTCACACTCGCCTTCAATGTTCAGTTCTTCATGGTATATTTTAGCTTGTTTCATGACCAACAAACCAGTCAGTGGCATGCGTTCACTTCGCCGTTGTTGAATCCATTCCCTCAATACACAGTCAAGATCTTCATTTTTTTCTCTGTGTTAAGTTTTCCATTCTGACATTAGTTTTTAGTCATCACTGTCCCTGTAAAATTTCAGCAACTTGTCTGTTTCTTTATGTCATATACTGTGGTCACCCGTGTGTTACCGGGGCCCGAAAGGGGAGCAAAGAATAGTAACACTGTTCCCTGCCAAGCATGTTGTAGAAAGCGACTAAGGAGGGTTGGGCATGGGGCCGGTTACCCCATCCCGTAACAAATTTAAACCACAAAAAACTTCAACAAACATGGACAAGTCAATTAAAGAAAATAAAACACAGCCATCCAAGACAGGGGAAGGTCCTCTCGCGGGGAGGCGTATGATGCAACACAGAGAAAGCCGAAAGGAGTCTGTGTTGCTGACTAACCTTCTTTCTTCTAGAACTTCCAGATTTGGCACCTGGAATGTTCGGACATTAAACGAACAAGGGAAAGTGGCACAAGTAGCAGCAGAGATGAGGGAATATAAAATCAAGGTTCTGGGACTGATTGAAACAAAGTGGAAGGGGGTAGACAGGAAGAAACTTATCCCAGGTGAATTGGTGCTGTCCTCAGGACATGAAGACGAAAGTTCACACCACAGTGAAGGGGTAGCTCTTATGTTATCTAAAGAAGCACAGAAAGCACTCATTGAATGGGAAGCTGTTGGATCCAGAATAATAACAGCTTTTAAAACAGCTAAAAAGAAAATAAATGTAAATGTCATCCAATGTTATGCACCAACTAACGACAAAGAAGAGTCGGCGAAAGAAGCATTTTATACTAGACTACAGGAAATTATGGAAAAAGTAAAAAGAAGAAACATCACAATTTTGATGGGTGACATGAATGCAAAGATAGGTACAGTCAACACCGGCTTTGAAGAAGTCATTGGAAAACATGGGCTAGGAATAATGAATGAAAATTGGGAACTATTCTCAAACTTCTGTGCTTCAAATCAACTGGCTATAGGAGGAAGCATGTTTCCACATAAGAGAATACACAAGGCAACATGGATATCACCAGACCATAGAACAGAAAATCAGATTGATCATATATGCATAAACAAGAAGTTTAGATCATCATTGCAGGATGTAAAGGTATATAGAGGAGCAGATGTGGCATCAGATCACCACCTTCTGATAGGCAAAGTAAAAATGAAACTCAAGAGATATGCAACAAAGCAAAATTATAGACAACAATTTAATAAAGGACATCTAAGAAATCAAGAAACAAGAGACAAATTTGCGGTCACAATATCCAACAAATTCCAAAAGCTCCAACAGCTGGAAGATGCAGAGAATACAGAAGACTATTGGCAGCAAATCAAAACTGTATGGAATGAGACATGTGAAGAAATACTGGGGAAAGGGGAACGACAACAAAAAGCATGGATAACAACAGAAACCATCAATAAGATAAAAGACAGGAAAAACAAGAAAGCAGATTTAAACACAAGCAAAACCACAAGGCTCAAGAAGTGTACACAGAAGCAAACAAAGAAGTAAAAAGAAGTATCAAAAGAGACAAGAGGAAGTATATTGAGGAGTTGGCAAGAGAGGCAGAAGATGCTGCAGCCAAAGGGAATATGAGAGAACTGTATAACAGCACAAAGAAGCTAATGGGGAAATACAAGCAAACAAGTTGCTTCATAAAAGACAAGAATGGAAAACTGCTCAGCAATATACAAGAGCAAATGAAGAGGTGGACAGAATATTTTGAAGACCGTCTCAATAGACCAGCTCCACATAACCCCCCGGACATCCAGCCAGCAGAAGAAGAGCTACAAATTAACGGTGAAAGACCAACGAAGGAAGAAATAAAGAAAGCCATAAAGCTTCTAAGAGATGGAAAAGTGTCTGAACCTGATGCCATTCCAGCAGAGGCCATCAAAGCAGATATCGACACGACTACAGAGATGTTATATAAATTACTTGGTAAAGTCTGGGAAAAGGAAGAGATACCAGCAGAATGGAAGGAAGGATATCTGGTTAAGTTGCCTAAGAAGGGAAATTTACAAGAGTGCACAAATTATAGAGGAATAATGTTACTTTCAGTGCCAGGAAAAGTATTAAACGGGATTATCATTGAAAGATTAAAAGAGTCCATAGACAAGAAACTGAGAGATGAACAAGCAGGTTTTCGACAAAACAGATCCTGTACAGACCAGATAGCCACTTTGAGAATAATAGTTGAACAAAGTCTGGAATGGAATTCACCACTATACATCGGATTTGTGGACTACGAAAAGGCATTTGACAGTGTAGACAGAGAATCACTTTGGAAATTGATGAGGCATTATGGAGTTCCCCTGAAGATCATTAATTTAATAAAGAAAACATATGAAGACATGACATGCTGAGTTCTTCATGAAGGACAGCTTACAGAACCGTTTGGGATAAGAACAGGAGTGCGACAGGGGTGCCTCTTGTCTCCATTTCTTTTCTTACTAGCAATAGACTGGGTTATGAGAACATCGACAACACACAATAGAAATGGAATCCAGTGGACTCTGACTAAGCAGCTGGATGATCTGGATTTTGCTGATGACTTAGCTCTTCTGTCCCATAACCATAATCAGATGCAGGTCAAATTGAAAACACTTGATGAGAGGTCACAGCAATTGGGTCTGAAAATACACAGGGAAAAGACAAAGATAATGAGAATAAATGCAGGTAATGATAACAGGGTTGAACTTGAAGAAGCACCAATACAAGATGTAGAATCGTACACATATCTTGGCAGCAATAAAGACAAAGTTGGAGGGACAGACAGTGATATCAAAATAAGAATACAAAAAGCAAGAGGAGCTTTCATTGCATTGGGAAATATATGGAGATCAAGAGAAATCGGATCCAACACGAAAATAAGAATCTTCAACTCAAATGTGAAGTCAGTCCTATTGTATGGCTCTGAGACATGGAGAACAACAAAGACAACTACCAAAAAGCTACAGACTTTCATAAATAGGTGCTTGCGTAGAATAGAGGGATTAAAATGGTATGACAAGGTTACCAACGTGGAACTGATGACAAGAACTAGACAAGTGCCAGTGGAAAACAAGAGATGAGAAGAAGATGATGGCGATGGATAGGACACACACTGAGGAAACCTGTTGATAGCATTACAAGGCAGTCCTTGTTCTGAAATCCCCAGGGCAAGAGAAGCAGAGGTAGACCAAGAAGCACATGGAGAAGAGAGCTGGAAACAGAGGTGAAAATGATAAGGAGAACGTGGAAAGAACTTGAGATGATGGCACGTGACAAGAGGACTTGGCATGTGTTTGTTGAAGGCCTTTGCTCCTTTGGGAGTGGAGGGTTATGAATGAATGAATATACTGTGGTAGTTCCTACACCATATTCTTCTGTAAGACGACGTACCGAGACACCATGCTCAAGCTTCTGCAATAACTCTACTTTCTGTGCTATCGATAACGATAAATGCTTCCTTTTCGTATTCCCACTGTTATCCACAGGAGTATATACAGCTTTCGACATTTTCACAATGAAATTAAACTCTAAATCACAAAATTAGCGCACAAATATCCAACTCAAAATGACAAAAAAGCTCAGAATTATCTGGTAGCAATGCCGGTACACAACAGACCACACTATGTTTGAACATTCGTATCATGCAATAGCGATTACGTCAGCATATATTGTACTAAGCATGTGCTACACGAGCCAGAAACGTGATAAACTGAATGTATCGCGTGGTCAGTTTCTCACATACCTGTAAAAATATCAACACGTGGCTGGACACAGTGACGAGAGAAAACTAACAACACTTTAAAAATTTGTATCATGCGGTAGCGCTTACGTCAGCCTATATTGCACCTTGCCCGTCACGGCTGGAAATGTAATAAACTGGAGAGTGCGTTTTTTTGGTTCCTTGCATACCCGTTTTTAAAATTAAAAAAATTGGGGGGGGGGGGGGGGCGCCCAAAAATCGCTTAAATTAGCCCAAAAAAACTTTCGGTTTTCAGAATATTTCGGTTTTCGGATGTTTGGATTCTGGGTTATGCACCTGTAATATCAAATGGAAGATGCAACTCTGGAATAAACATCACAGCTGCCCAAGTGAAAAAATAAGGTGTAAGCAAAGAAACCTAAAGCAGCAACTGTTCACTGAAGGTAAGGAAAGAGTTCTTTGGTGTTATATATTTTCACCATTTCCTTTTTTGCTCTTTATGGAGCATGGAGCCCCACCTGTCTTGAAGGAAGCCTACACCAAAGCATTTATGTGCTCTTTCAGCTGTGATTTCTGTAGCAATATGTTTGACATGATAAGACTGCCACAACCTAATATTAGTTGCCTCTTTCAACATGCCTGTGGTAGTAGAGTACTTTTCCTTTTTAGTCTTTTTAGAGATACCCCACCCTGAGAAGTATAAGGGGCAGTGTTAAATATAACTCATATTATATTTCTTCTTCTTCCTCGTTCGTCCTGAAAAGGACGTTGGTTGCGTTGTGTCTGTTTACGCCGGAGCTGTGATATCTGCGCCTTTCGGCCGACACATCCGACTTCAGCAAGGCATTTTTTGGGACCGGGTTTGCCTTCCCTCTGTGATCCCTACTCTCTCAGCCAGACTGCAGTGATGCAGCCTGTTTCCAGGACCACCACGTGGAGGTGGAGTAGGGTCTTGGTCAGTGATATGAGTAAATATCATATCATGTTTTGTATTCGATCACTTCCTGATATATATTGTTTACACACGGTATCCCGTGGTTGCAGGAAGTGACGTCTTGACTCCTGCTTTGAATTGACAGCAGACGTCAGTTTCGATGTGGGACAAGCTAGCGTCTCTAACCGGCAGTCTGCTTGTGTCGTTTGACCAGTATGCAAGGAATGTGTCCAGTAGGACCTGCTTTTAAAATGTGTTAATTGCCTTTGGGGCATCTTTATATTTCACCTGCAAGATCGATTACCATCACTGCCTTATGCTTTTATCTAATAGTATAATGTCAGATTAGTCTTAGCAGTGTGTATGGAATTCTTGGGCACGTAAGTTGACTGTACCATTAAAATGGAGAGTATCACAATCGAGGACAGTAGAGACATGTGCTAGTAAAAGCTACGATGTCATATCATACTCAAATGGAGTAATGTGCTAATAAATATTTGTGAATCGTGCCAAGAAGTTAGGCCTTGATTAATGAGTACCTGAGGTGCGGGCCAGGGAGATTGTGTGTGACTGGCCAAACTTAAATACACATACTATAATTCCTCAAACGGAATATTGCAAGGAGAACCCTGGAGGGTACTCAGCAGGCCACAGTAATACGGAGTGTCAAGCCTGAAGTCTAATGCACTCTTACCACAGGACATCGGGAGGACGGTTCCTGAAATAATAAACATTCTTATTATTTACCCGCACCAGTTTCTGGGGGCCAAAGCCATTGGACGCCTTACAAGCCTAAGAGCGCCTAACGAATCTAGGACTATTTTTTCAAAATGGCGGCACGCATCGTCTGCCAAAAGTTTTTATGAATGGAAGGGATTTCCATCATCATGAATGTGCCTCAAGTTGTCACTAAGTTATTAAAGTGACCTATTATTACACAGAAGTCATAGGAACTGACTATCTTCATTCAAGAAGCAAGTATTTTATCAAAAATCATGGACCATATCGATGTCCTTCGATGTCAGCATGAAGCAATTCTAAGCCTAACCAAATACTAGGCTATTATCATCACTACATCCTTTCCTTGTCGAAGTCTCAAGAGGGATCGTTTTCTTGGCAACAGATAAGTCTATTTATTGTTACATACAGCTTGGCTGTGAATATAATCTGTTTGCCTGATATCTGACTTCGCCATATATGTGTTTTCATTACGTGTTTTTGGTTTTGTAACTAGCGGGCTGGATGGAGGGACTTGGTTTGTGATCATTCAATACCGCGAAAGCTAGGTCGAATGAGCAAATCAAGCGTTCTATAGGGCAGTATCTGTGTGATTCAGATAGAGGACCCAGCATACTCTGCTGGTTGTATAAAAGTTTGCCTCTATTGAATTTAGCAGATCCATTTTTGTTAGCTGTGTAGTCATGTCTATCTATTGTTTGTTCTCATAAGTACTGTCATTGTTATATTTTATTTAGTTCGTTGCTTTATTGTTTGTAATATTGTCTAGCCTCATCTCACTATCATTCATTTCTTAGATGTCATAATTGTTGTGATATGCGTCTTGTTTTGTCTATTTGTAATAGAGCATTAGTTTAAATTAATTCATGTATATTTTATAGTTATTCCTTTGTTTTCCCATTTGTATTTCCTTTAGTTGCTCTAACCCTGTCTTGCTGTTCTTACTTGTTGTGGTTCTATTTTTTTTTCATTACTCCATATTGTATATCTGAATACATCTACTATTGCAATTATAAATTGATCTGAGATTGGTGGAGTGAATATTGAATATAGCTGACATATTCATATACATAAAAGTTAAAATATTGTGTATTATTGATAAACACAAGAATAAGCAACCATGACTTCATTAAAGGATTTATTGAAGATTGGAAAGGAACTTAATTTGGAAGGTCCAGCTTTGCAAGCTTATATTGATAAAGAAGTAAACAGACAAGAAGAACTTCGCAAAGAGGAATTGGCAGAAAAAAAGAGACAAGAGGAACTACACAAACAAGAAATAGAAATTGAATTGGCAGAAAAAAGAAGACAAAAGGAACTGCACAAACAAGAAAAAGAAAAAGAATTGGAGGAAAAAAGGAGATCAGAAGAATTGGCTCTTGAAAGAGAAAAATTAGCCTATGCCAGATCTCAAGAGGAAAGGGCTCAAGAAGAGATCAGATCTCAACAAGCTCAAGCTATAAGATTAGCTGAGATTGAACTGGAAAAATTAAAATTACAACAACCACTGTTGCATCCTGGGGTAGGTGAAGATAAAAATAAAGATCATACTACTGCCATAAGGATTAATTTGCCCAAATTTAACGCATCCATAGATGACATTTCATGCTTCCTAAATAGGTTCGAAACTTATTGTGAAGAATATAAGATTGACAAATCTACATGGACATGTAGACTTATGAATTTATTGGTTGGTGAACAATTAACTGTAGTCTCCACTTTGGATGACCAGACTAGAAAGAATTATGAAGCTGTTAAGGTCATTTTATTGCAGAGGTATCAATTAGATGATGAGGGCTATCGTCAGAAATTTCGATCTTTGTACCCTGATTCTGGAAAAGATTTCACTGAATTTATTTCAGCTGTTAAACTGAATTTTTCTAGATGGATTGAACTATCCAAAACTTTTGAGGGTTTGTCAGATTTGATTCTAAGAGACAAGGTTTTGTCATCGATTAGTTCTGATTTTCTTGCGTTCCTACAGGAAAGAAAACCAGAGAACCTGACTAAATTACAAACCTTAGGACGTCAATATCAAGTTGCACATCCTAATAGAGTATTGAGCAAAAACAATGTAAGGGTTACCAGCTGCATCGGCCAGATCATTCCAGGACAATGCACCTAGGTATAGATCTAACAGCATAGATAGGAATCAAAGATTTAAACCATCACATAATTACAGTCAAAATAGAGGTAGATACAATTTTAATAAATACCAACCTCAAAGACATTGGAATTCATATCAGGAGGATAACTTTTATCCACAAACCTCATTTAAGTCCAATAACTGGCAAAATAGAGGAGAATATAACTCAAAATCAAATAGAGGTCAGAAATCATTTTATAGAGGAAATGATCAAAATGCAAATAAAAGATCTTATCATAACAATACTTCCAGACAATCAAGAAACACTGAACGTACCAATGCCATTGTTCATGACAATAATCAGAACCATAATGATATTGTAGCACATGCAAATTCATGCAGTGTAGACTTAGCAAATAGTGATAACTGCACTAATTGCAATTCTTTATTTCAGCCTCAAGGAGTGCCAAGATTATTATGCGGACACCCTCTCCCAGTCATGTCATCTTTTGAAAGTACTGGTTCATTGATCTTGAACAGAGGTTTTGTCAATAATAAGTTAGCATCTTTACTCAGAGACACGGATGCAACCACTGTTGGTGTGCGCAAAGCCTTGGTTGATAAGGTGGATTATACAGGAAAACAAGTGAAATGCATAACTTTTGGTGGAACTGTGGAATATTACCCCACAGCAGAGGTATTTTTGGACACACCTTATTTTACAGGATGAACACTGGTATGCCTCTTGGACAATCCAATTGCTGGAATTATTATGGGAAACATACCTCAATTGCATGAATGTACACAGGAAGATATTGAAATATGGGAAAGACAACACTTATTATGTTCAAATGCTGTGACTACCAGAGCTCAGTCTCGCATGGACAATGATCATCACAAACCAGTCATTAATATGTTACCTGAAGATATAACTGAAGATATCACTTCAGAAGATGAAGAAGAAAAGGAAAATAATGATGATGATATAAGTCATTATCAACAGGAAAATAATGATGATATTAAGGTAATCAATGATGTGAATAATGATGATGACAATTTATTTCAGATGGAGCTCATTGATAAGGAAACCTTTATACAAAGACAGAAAGATGATACTTCCTTAAAAAAATATTTTCATATTGCTCATTTGAATGATGTAATGATAGATAACTGTGCAAAACACTGGTATACTATCAAAAATGGGATTTTAGTAAGAAACTATCAATTTGCTAATTCCTTAAAGAAACAGATTATGGTACCAGCTTGTTTTCGACCATGCATTTTACGACATACACATGACATTGAATGTGCAGGACACTTAGGTGTTGCTAGAACAAAACAAAGAGTTTTGTCATATTTTTTTTGGCCAGGAATTACGAAAGACGTCAAATTATTTTGTCGTACATGTACCATCTGCCAAAGTGTAGCAACCAGAAAACCAAAACATGATGCGCCCATTCAAGCATCTGATATTTCTTTGCGTCCCTTCGCAAAGATGGCCATTAACATTATTGGCCCTTTAAAGGTAACATCAGCCAGAGGTCATCAATATGTGTTGACCTGCATAGATATGTGCACACGTTGGCCAGAAGCTATTCCTTTAAAAACCATCACCACGGTAGATACTGCTGATGCATTATTTTTGATTTTCAGTAGAATAGGTTTTCCTGAAAACATACTGTCTGATAGAGGAACTCAGTTAGTTTCAGATGCTATGAAACAGGTTATGGATATGTTTGGGATTCAAAGATCCCTTAGTTCTATATACCATCCTCAGTCTAATGGGAAAATAGAAGTCCTCAACAGATCTTTAAAACAAATGCTACATAAGGTTACAATTAAATATCCTCAAAATTGGGACAGAGTCCTGCCAGCTATTTTATTTGCTTATCGAGAGATCAAAAATGAACATACAGGCTTTAGTCCATTTGAATTGGTTTTTGGCGCCAGACCACGCGGCCCAATGTCTATATTAAAACAACTTTTAATTGGTGCTGAGATGAACAAGGAGGTTCAGACCTCATATCAGTATGTAGTCAATTTGAGAAAAAAAATAATAGACGCATGCCAGATAGCAGTAGGTTCATCTGAAAAGGCAAAGCTTAGGGCGAGGTTATTCATTAACCAAAACCGCAAATTACGCCAACTTTAGCCTGGTGATGAAGCTTACGTATTATTACCCAGGAAAGATAAATTATTAGTCTCATGGAGAGGACCTTACAGGATTGTGGAGAAACTGTCTGATGTTGATTATATTGTCTCAGTAGAGGGAAAAGAAAAAACTTTTCATATCAATATGTTACAGCAGTTTCATACACGTCCACCATATCTGAGACCAGTCTTTGAAGCTCTTGATCAATCTGTCTGTCGTCATTCTTCTTTGGCTGTCATACAGGAAGAAAATTCGGATTTGACTGATGGTAATGACTCATTATTAGTATTACCTAGTCTTCACTACTTGTCTACTGAAAGTTGGAAAGATGTTGACATATCACCAACTCTATCTTCTTTCTAGAAAGAACAGGTTACTTCTATCTTGCGTTCTTTTACTGATGTCCTTACTGATGTCCCAGGACACACTGATATCATCGAACATGATATCATTCTGACAGACTTTCAACCCATTAAGTTGAAACCTTACCCTATTCCTATACATTTACAATGTCAGGTTAAAGAGGAACTAGAACAGATGGTGAAATTAAACGTCATTTCTCCATCTCATTCCCCTTATAGTTTTCCGATGGTTTTGATCAGGAAAAAAGACAAATCTATACGTATATGCATAGATTTTAGACGTCTAAATTCGGTCACCATCCACGACGCGGAACCACTACCCGTGTTGGAATCTTTATTAGATAGACTAGCTACAGCTACATTTTTTTCTAAATTTGATCTATCTAAAGGCTATTTCCAAGTACCATTAACGGAACGATCCAAGCCTTATACTGCGTTCGCAACCCCATTAGGACTCTTTCAGTTTAACTCTGGTTCGCTGACCCTGATGCAAGCAGTCAAGCTATGGGTCGCTGACTGCATTCTCTATTGCTGCATCTTATATGAAAGTGAATGACAAGAACCAAAGATCACCAATGCCCACTGAGATGTGCTTTTAGAGAAGAATGTTAAAACTACAATAGGCAACCAATCAAACTAATGACAATGTCATGTGAAAGCCAATGTATTGAAAAACGCTAAGCATTTAGGAGGCAGTGAAAATTTATCAAAAATGTTATGGAATGAGGAAAGTTATAGCTCACTGTGACAACAGGCAAAACCTGACAGGAGAAGACAACAGTGAACAGCAATTGCACTTTAACAACATAACATGGAAGAAAGTCCAAAACATAACTGAAAAACAGTACATGGGATTGAAAGGTAGAGATACTGTTAAAACTTCAAACAACTGTCAAAAATTGGTATGCTATATTATTCTTATTAGTTTCAAAATTATGTAATATATTATTGTTTAGATTTTCTGATTTTATAAGTGACCACAGTAAAAGTCTAGTGTAGTTTTTTCTTTTTTTTTGGGGGGGTCCGGTTGTGTTTGTGTAGTCTCTTAGGAGGCAAAGAATAGGACTACTGCTACTTCTGGCATATTGTAAATAGAGATGATTAACATGAGACGATGTATGCCAGTTCGTAACTTAATCTTATCAAATAAATAGTTACAGAATCCAAGGCAGCTGCAAAAGCACATGAATGCTTTGATGCAAGCTTCCTGCTCTGTAAATGACAGTAAACATGGTGTGAGTTCGCTAAATGTGGTCATGTTCAATGCTCTATTACTTCATTAAAGGTTTAACCTACCTTGATATTCTAAGACCAATAGTCTGGCGCTCTCTCTTCCAAACCTCTACACCTCACGGTAGAAGGGGAACAACTAAGTAAGTAAGTAAGATATTCTAAGACTAAAAAAGCTAGTTTTGGTGAATGCACACTGCAGTGCCCTCGTATTACACGTTTTACTTGATGACATCTTTCAATTTGCATGTTTTTTAATTAAGGACTAAAAAACGACTGCAAATGATGACTATCCATCCTTCAACTTCATACTGACTATAATGTATGCATGTTCATATAAATAATCCATAGAAATAATCCACATAAAATCTACAATAACAGATGGCATACTCCACTGTTTAGAATTCTTCACAAAAAAATATCTATAGTGTGAATAATACTTCCAAAATTAAAAGATTTAAATCATTCAATGAAAGACTAGGGAGCTATTTAATAATGATAATCCTCTAAATTTTCGTATGCTACAGAATATTTAAAAAAAAAAAAAATCAAAATCAAGCTGCGATAATGCTGGTGAACTTTTGTGTCGGGGCTACTATGCAAAATATAAATTAATAAGTATGAAATATAAACCACTAAGTATCAGTTGGTTGAAATGAACTATAGTGGGACATGTACTTCAATGCCATCCTAGTTTGTCACCAACATCATTAGGGATTAGATACCTGAACATAACCCTAACCCCTTATTACTGCGACTGAATTTTTTTTTAGGTTGTGCAGAACACATGGCCCGCTGTTCTTCATTTTAACCATATCAGTTTTATGGCAAAAGTGCAATTTAGGCATGTAATAGTAACATTTGATAATAATGTAGGCCTACTTCTAATAAAAATAAAATGTGTGGGATATTTATTTATCAGCTTCTGCAGTGGCTATATCAAACTGATCAAATATGGAGAAATATAAAAATTAAAAATTTATATTATGATTTTTTGATGATCCAGGTGAAGGAGTGTTGTTGAGCACTGCACTGATACACACAAAAAGCTGTCAGTGGCAACAGGAAATTCTCAAGTAACTTCAGAACAGAGGCAGAAACCATAACTGCAGCAGAGGTCCTAATAACAGGAAAGCACCGACAGACACGATGCCTTCTTTACAGACGCACTGTCAGTAGTTGCAACACTAAAGAGCCAAAACAATGCAGACCTGGATGACCTAAGAGTAATACTTCAAGAACTGTGTCCAGTGACTCAAAAGAGTTGTAGTACAGTGGATCTCATCTCCTTGAAACATCCCCGGCAATCAAGAGGCTGACAGATTGGCAAAGATAGGTTGAAAGCTACCTCTGCTTTAATACAAGTATAACTTTCGAAGAGGCAGAGTTTTATCAGAAGCAGATACAGGAACAAATGGGAAGCAGAGCATCCTGGCCATCAAAATAAACGATACATATCAGCTCAGCAGAACAGGTTAAGTAGTATAAGTAGTAATCTTCAGACTCCGCATGGGCCACAACAGATTGGGATACCACCTATTCAACAAACTAAAGATAGGAACTACTGATGAATGTAACTGTGGCACTGATAAAATGACTGCTGAACATCTGCTTTTAAGTTGCCCAACAAATGAAGCAGCATGGCAATACAGTATGGTGAATAAAAATATTAGAAATAAAATGAAACAGGCCAAAGAAAAATGGATAGCTGATCAATGTGAGTCCATTAATACGGGGCTAATAAAGATTACAGCAAGGCAGCTTTCGACACATTAAGAAGACTATCAAAACCCCAACAGCCCAGGGTAACTGTCATAGAAGATAGCAATGGGGCTCTGCTCAATGAAAAAACAGCTGTAATGAGAAGGTGGACAGAATATTGTAAAGAATTATATTACTGTAAACTCGACCCTGACTATAGCATATTAAACAACATTAAGTGTGAAAACAGGGAACTCGGAAATGCAGCAATATTACGGGAAGAAGTGGAAGAGGCTATATATTCGATGAAAGGAGGGAAGTCACCGGGTGTGGATAATATCCCAGCAGAGCTCTTGAAATATGGAGGACCAGATATAGTAAAAATCATGACAACAATTTGCCAGAAGATATGGAGTAAAAAAATGGCCAAAAGAGAGGACGCAGTCATTAGTAATACCGCTTCCAAAGAAAGGAAATCTAAAAATGTGCAAGAATTACAGAACCATTAGCCTTATTAGTCATCTAAGTAAAGTGATGTTAAGGATACTTTTGAACAGAATAAAACAGAAATCAGAAGAAATCTTGTCCGAGGAACAGGCTGGCTTTAGACCAAAAAGAAGTACCTCAGAACAAATCTTCAATATTAGATTACTGATCGAAAAACATCTCCAGCATCAACGCGATTTATACCATAACTTCATCGATTTCACAAAAGCCTTCGATCGAGTCTGGCATGAAGACTTATGGCAAATAATGAGAAAATTCAATTTTGATACCAACATCATAAATATCATTGAAGCACTATACAAGGACGCAAGCAGTGCTGTTTTTGCAAGCAATGACATTGGAGAATTTTTCAAAACAACTGTAGGAGTTCGTCAGGGATGTATCCTGTCCCTGGTGCTCTTTAATATATATCTAGAACATATTATGCAGGAGGCTCTCTACGATTATAAAACAACCATATCGATTGGAGGCCAACCTCTTTGCAATCTACGTTTTGCTGATATCGATCTTATAGCTGGAACAGAATCAGAACTTCAAGACCTTACCTCTAGACTGGAGAAAGTAACAAGAACGTATGGGATGGAAATTAATATAGAAAAAAGGAAGATATTGGTGAATAGCCATTAGAAACATGTTCTGACCAACATTACGTTAAATGGGCAAACGTTAGAAGAAGTGAACACCTTTAAATATCTGGGGTCCACTATATGTAGTGATGGAAGATCAAGTAAAGAAATCAAGACAAGATTTGAGATGGCCTCAGCTGCCATGACAAGGCTGAATGTGATCTGGAAAAGTAACATCAGTTTTCCTGTGAAGATCAAATTATACAAATCACTTGTATTATCTATTCTCTTGTATGGGTGTGAGAGCTGGACACTCATTGCAGATACGGAGCGAAGGATAAAGGCTTTCGAGTTTAAATGTTATAGAAGAATTTTGCTCATTTGGAATAAAGAGCACAAAACAAATGTCTATGTTAGAGAGAAAATAAACACATATGCAGGCCACCAAGAACCACTTTTGTCAGTAGTGAAACATCGAAAGCTTGCCTGGTTTGGGCATGTAATTCGTCATGATCCTCCAGGGAACAGTCGAAGGTAAACGGAGAAGAGGAAGGCAAAGAAAATCCTGGGCAGATAACATCAAAGAATGGGCAGGGCATGGTTTTTCCACACTTGTACGCATTGCAGTGGAGGACCCTGTCTGCTGATGCCATGGCACTCCTACGACCCATGACGGGTTACGGGTTGAGATGAACAAATGAACAGAGAAAGCAAATATGATAATCACCAGTACCATTCCTGGAAAACTCTATGGAGATAGAAATAGCCTCAAGCTGACCACTGCTTTCTTTGAAAATATTGAAGGTGACATCTGAGAGTGTATGAAGTAGTAGTAAACAAACTTTTCTGGCTGAATATGAATCACAGTTTATTCAGCAGTGGACTGGAAACGACAATGATAAATTATTGACATTGATACCAGATTCATAAGAATTTAGTGGGTAAATCAACTTATTCTGAAAATGAGGGGCTGTCTACCCTAGATAAACCTAGTGAAGGGGAACAGGAGTGATAAAAGGAAAACGTAAAAGCTCTATTAAAGAAACAGAAGATAGATTCAGATCACAACTAAGACCAAGAACAATTACAACTGATAAAGTAGTGGTTCTGGCTAACATTATTAAAGCAGAAGATTGAAAGAAGTTGAATAGCTTTCAACTCCGAATAGATTTCAACTCTGAATACATTTCGCTTGTGACAACAAATTTTCCATTGTCATAAAAAAATGTATGATCATAAAGAAATGAAAATTTCCTACATTATATAAAAATGATTATATCTAAACTGAAACTGGGTTTCAGGTTTGTTTTATGCTTTACATATTATGGTAAATCCAAAATTGTTTATAACATTTGTATTTTACTGTACTCATTATTGTATATGTTATATAGGCTACATTTTTTTTAAATATTGAACTTTTTAACTATGTTTAACAGAGCTTTCATTTCTGCAAATTTATATATATATATATTTATATATATAGGCCTATATATAACTTTTATGGTAATTTCCTAATACTTGTCGCCGAACGCTCAGCAGTGAATATGTGTATAATGTGTAAGTTTCGTACCATTTAGAGTTAGGGTTAGTATTAGGGTTAACCCTAACCTTAACACTAACCTAACTCTAAATGGTACAAAACAACAAATAGTATACACATATTCACTGCTGAACGCTCAGCGACGAGTATTAGGATATTAGGGCCTACCCTTTTATCATTATAAATAAATCAGTAACAGCAGTCGTGTCTCAAAATTTACTCCCTAAAATGAGCTCATAAAAACATTGCTTTGGAGCGCATATAGGGGCCTACTAAGAGTTAATGTCCACTCTTGTGTACACTATGAAGAATAAGTGGTTAAAATGAAGCACAGTTGGGCCGTCTGTTCAATACAGGCTTAAAAAAGAATTTACAGACGCAGTAAAACTAGTTTAGGCCTACTGATAAGGTATCCTAAATCTAACCTTAATCCTAACCCTAACGACGCTGGCGACTTACTAGGATGACAATGAAGAACACGGCCCACTGTGCTATATTTCAATTGAATAATTTACAGTTTACACTGAATTGAAACAGTGTTACCACTGTTACTTGCACGGCATTCCAAACTTTCTTAAAAATCAGATGCATCATGGTTGAAATGAAGGATAGTGGGCTGTGTTCGATGCAACCTCAAAACAAACAAAAATTCAGAAACACCACAAGAGGTAAGGGTTGAGAATCATAACCTAACCTTAATCCTAACGACGTAGGCAAATTATTTGGATGACATCGAAGAACATGTCCCACTGTTCTTCATTTTAACACGTATCATCAATGATAAGTTAACGCTGTTTCGAAAACACTTTGTTTTTTGCTGCCAGACTTTACAATATGTTCAGATTAACTTAAACAGATTATTTAGGCTAGATTAAATGACTCGCTGTTTTGACCAACTGAGCTTAGCCTACATAATAAAGATATCACTCTGTCTGAATGTTTAGGATAAGAAACAAGAATTGTTACAGAATATTCTAGAAATTCTGTCTGACCTGAATTTTTAAAATACGTCGCTTTTTTTCAATGGCCTCTGACTTGGCAGATTCGGTTTCCTTTCCTCGTACTCAAAAGTTTGCCTTCCGCAGTGAAATGTCTCTGCTGTCGTTGATGATTTATCTCTCAGAATGTTATCGAATAATCTTGCGACTGTCGTAAGTTTCAAGATGTCCTACAAATACAACGCTAGATTTTATGTTTTGTCAAAGCCACTTACACGAAAGATCGATTGCTCTCTCCCGAACTATGGCGCAATCGACGCAAACGAAGACAGAACGATGTAAACATGACGATGTCGCTAGCTTCCATCACTCCATCAATAAGACCACGCATGCGCAAAGAAAGAAGTAGTCACGATCAGTGTTGCCACAGCTGGGTATTTTTACTAGATCTGGGTTTTTTGGCTTCCGTCTGTGTTTCTGGGTATTGTTTTTCCAAATCTGCATTAATCTGGGTATATTTGACAATTGGCATTTACAATGTATGTATATTCTGTGCGCTGAGCATTATAAATTATATTTATATTATAATTAAATGTTAAAAAAATATGTGTTATATATTGTTTATTCCACTTAAATTTAATTCTTGTTTTTAATTACATCAATTACGTAGTTTTTTTACTCGTTTACATCAGCTATTTCCTTTTATTCTATTAATGGCTGTCATCTACAATACTCAGTCATTTTTGCGACGTGTTTTAAAGTATTCTTTTTAAATTTTAGACTTAAGCGGATAAACAGCATCTTGTTTTGTTTTGTTTTTTTGTCAAAAAATAATTAAAATTAAGATTAAAAAATGAGCGATGATGAAGGTACGCTAGGTAGTTGTAGCAGCATGACGACACACACGCAACCGCGTAAAAAAGTGAAGCCATGGTATCAGCAGGCTTTTGCTGAAGAATGGCTAATAGACAGCAAACTGAAGGATTGGATAAAACCGGACTCTGGCAATCGCTATGCTGCGATTTGTATGGTCTGTTCTTGAACATTAACTAATGCCAACAACACAGCTTTATTGACACATAAAAGCACACAGAAGCACATGAAAAACTTCGAAGCCAAAAGCAAAACTCTGAATATTAACAAGTTTTTCATCAAACCAAAAGAGCCCTGTCTCCAAGACAAAATTGCTAAAGCGGAGATACTGTTGTCGGCTTTCATGGCCGTTTTTGCAAGCTGATCTTTTGATTGAATGTTGCAAGCAGAAGTTTCCAGACAGCACAATTGCTAAAAATATGTCACTGAAGCGCACCAAGGCTGCCTATGTGATATATTGGGGTGTTAATAAAATCATTTTATATAGTTGTGAATTTTCGGTAATAAAAAATAAAATAAAAATTAAGAAATAAATAACATTTGGTAGCACACAGCTTATTTGTGCTAAAGTTGCACTTAAAGATTGTGTAAGCATCGTCTATCCCCGTGTATTTGATGCATAAAATAATCTAGGTATTTCTGGGTTTTTTTAAAGAAGAAAATCTGGGTTTATCTCTAGAACTTGAGTGGCAACCTTGGTCACGATTGACGAACACGAAATTCTTAGCAAGTGTTCAGCAGCTGGAACTGCTGCACGTTTAGGTTATAATAAATGCCTCAATGAAAACTAGCATTTAAATGCTTGTTTATTTTTAGTTTTACTTCCACAAATGACCACGTGAAGTGGGAGATTACCACACAGTTGCTGAACTGGACTATAGGATAATCACTGAACTGGAAGTTTAAACCTGGCAGGCGTCGTTGGGCATAGAGGAGCAAGCTGATTTTTGAGACTCATATTACTCTGAGAAAAGACGTATTTTAGAATTTTACCTTGCTAGATATGCAGTCACATAAATTTATGAAGCACGTTGTCAATAATAACATAAGTTTAGAAAAAGGCAATAGTGTACGGAGAAATGAGAATAGCAATACTATGACCAAGAAAATAATTTTTTTTTTAAATATTAAGCATAATAAATAAATGATAAAAGGTTAATATATAGATGTCTATTATGAATTTTATATATATATATATATATATATATATATATATATATATATATATATATATATATATATATATATATATATATATATATATATATATATATATATATAAAATTTTTATTTTAGCATTTTGACATACTGTTTAGAAAATGTTTAGCCATTGTATTGCTATTTTCATATTTACTTTATATTTTTGTCCAACGAGTTTCAAACAATATTATCGTTACCCTTCAGCTCCCTATGGAGTATATACTAGGGTGGCCATATTGTTCAACACAAAAAGGAGGACAAATGCCATTTTTGGTCATTAAAAGGAGGACAAGGGAGGACAATATTTTTTTTAAAGTAGGACGAAAAGTAGGACACCTATGTTCAGTAACTACAAGACGTAGAAACATATTTTTTTTTTTTTTACATTCAAGCAATAAGCTAATAAAATCACATATTTTTCTCATGATAAAATCTTCTTCAACAAAGTTGGGCTACGTTTTAAATATGCATAGAAATCAGAGCATGAAGGCTCCTTGAAATTGTACTGCATGTCACGAAGTGGATTTAAGACTAGAGGTTGCCTTACTATAGAGACAAGACACTAGTGGTAAAAAAAGTCTGAGAAGATAGGTTTTAGATGAAAATGACAGTGAATGTGGAAAGATGAGACTATTGGCTTCGAGGGTGAGAACCTAGATTGACTCTCCCTCGCCACTTGTGACGTATTGTATAACTATAGACTCACCACCTCTTACTACCAATAAAGGAAATAAGGTTTAACTAAAGACCACAGACACCACTATACACACAACATATAGGTACAGTATAGTATATAAGCTGATCCAGTTTTAAAGTTTATAGTTTATTTACAAAAATCAAATAAATTGCACATAAAAAAAAATAACGTGCGATGGTCGCACACCTGAAAAGAAGAAAATGATTAAACATGACATATAATATAACCCCTCCCGTTCAACCTGTATGGAAGAAAATCGAGGATTACAACAGCCTGCTTGGTGGAGTCTCTGACATTAGATCCACCACTCCTAACTAACCTAATATAACTTTAACACCACGGTCTGGCTGCAGACGTACTAAGTGTTTACACTCTATAATTGCATTATCTGATGTTCTACAATGCTAACCACTGCTTCACAAGCACTGATTCACTAAATGACCTTTTTCATTTGCTATCTCAGAGGCTGTCCTAACACGACTTTTTATTTGCCTCTAACACCTCACTCTCCCCTCTGTTTCTGCTCAGTGTCTACTCTGACACTGCCGTCTTCTGCTGAAGTGGCGTCTCCGTTATGCACCTCCTCTCGTTTGTGTTCGGGAAGGGAATGTTGACCCTTTCTCTCTCCCTCCCCCTCCCCCCCCCCGACTCCTACTGCTGATGATTTCTGAAATAATGACTAAGTACTTGACTTAGGATGTAGAGGCTTCACTGTTGACGAAACCTTCATTCACCTGACCTCATTGGGTTTAGGGCCGTCGGTTTTATTATGACCGAATTTAAATACCAGATCAAGGACCCAAAGATGCAGCAATAGAGAATGCAGTCAGCGACCCATAGCTTGACTGCTTGCATCAGGGTCAGCGAACCAGAGCTGACCAAGAGCCTACTCCACCTCCACGTGGTGGTCCTGGAAACAGGCTGCATCACTGCAGTCTGGCTGAGAGAGTAGGGATCACAGAGGGAAGGCAAACCCGTTCCCAATAAATGCCGTGCTGAAGTCGGATGTGTCGACCGAAAGGTGCAGATATCACAGCTCCGGCGTAAACAGACACAACGCAACCAACGTCCTTTTCAGGACAAACGAGGAAGAAGAAGAAGAAGAAAACACCTGGTCACGCGCCTCTGTTCAGTGTGTGAATATGAGCGTAGAGCTCAGGATTTTATGAAATCCGTTCTAGCTGAAGAATGCTTCATTGCCAGCGAACTGCTCTCTCCCTCTCTCTCTCTCTCTCTCTCTCTCTCTCTCTCTCTCTCTCTCTGGTGCCAACGTACTTGGCGCCGGTAACCACCGTGTCACCAATGCTCTTTCGCCTCTGGCGCTGCCTCGACTCTTCTTCTCCTGAGAAGACCGACTACTTTGGCCAGCTGTAAGGCAAAAATGGCACCCCTATCTGCGGGCCGTGAAAATTTGCTGTGGAGCAAATAATAACAACCGATATACCACACATCAAAATTTACACATCTCTAACACCTAACTCCCTTAAATACATCTCCCGTCTATCCCCTAAATCATTACCGCTCCCCTTCACCCGCTATGCACAACGATAAATAAATATTTCCTAACCCCGGGTCAAACTATCCCATATTTCAATCTGTCTTTCTATGAAAATCCCGACGCGCTGACCTAAATCTTTTGTTATGCACGTCTACCCACAGGTATCAAAACATTTCAAACTAGAGGAAAAACTCCTGTACTTAATACTAGGCCTACTTTAATTTTTCAGGCTGATCTTTGATGTTCATCACATCACACAATTAAATTAGAACTCTCTAGGAATAATTAAATTCCCTCTCCGTAATATTAATTACATCTCTATGTAATTAAAAAAATTCCCTTATCGGAAATAGAAATTATATCTCCTGTCTTCTGACTACACAACAATAAAATGCACAATAACATAACGTACACAACATACGCTAGCATATTTATACTGCAAAAATTATAAACAAATCGAGGTTACCTATATATATATATATATATATATATATATATATATATATATATATATATATATATATATATATATATATATATATATATATATATATATATATATATATATATATATATATATATATATATATATATATCGGACCCTCACAGTTACCGTATGGATATAGGCTAAGGAATTAACCTTATACAATGAATTCACCAAACCCCGTTACACGCCTGTTAGTTATATCTACTGTTCCCAGAAGTTTATAAGCACAGCTTTACAGTTTTCTTATTTCTACAAAGATAGCAATGGATGGCACTGTCGTTAAATTAACTTTAATTAATTTCTTGGAAGAAAACTATACTTTAACATGTAGGGATCTACTGAGCTATCTGCTAAGCTAATTAAATTGCTTTACATACACAATACCGAATATCTAAACTTTTAGCAAGCGATATGACTTTGATTTCCACGGCTGAAAATTTTGCAGACAAAGAGACCCGCTTATGAATATACGCGAGTATATATTTTAAAAAACCCACGCTGACCTACGCCCTAAGTCATCGTTTGGCGTCGCTCTTAAACCAATGGAATCACTACAAAAATTAATAACGGTGACCTCTGCCAATTAGATTTGCAAGCAACTCGTGAGTCATATTCGTTACTGTCGCGCATTTTTCTTGCATCATGTTACATCGACCGCGTGAGCAAAATAACTTTTGATTCGTTCTAACGTAAGTCCGACGTACCTGGGTAGTGCTTCAGCACCCACCCCCAATTTACCTGGGTGTTGCGAGTTGATCCTATGAAAGGGCAGTAATCCTGAATATGTTTTTTGGACAAGGTAGATTTTGAGTTACGTTGCTTGAGTCCTTGTTTAGCTATGAGGCATATTTAGATTTATGATAGAATGTTTATATTAAGAACAGAGCGTATGACCGTTACTCACAGCGTTGAGCCACGCTTGTGAGGAATTTATCCCTGAGTTGTGTGAGCGGTGTTTAGCTCGCGACTATGCTGCATGTATTAAGAGCTGTGTTCAAAAAACAGCCGAGCCCCGTGACTGTTTGGGCGGGAGATGTGTGATCCCTAAAAGAGGTGTCTGTTTTGGGGCATCGACCGAAGTAGTCGGCCCCACTGTGTGTTTTTCGATAGTATGCCTGCGCAGTGCTAAAGATAAGAGGCCATTATTTATGTAGGCCATTATTTCCCGAGAGAGGATAATTTTGAGATGTGAAGACATGATGATAGGTGAAGTTATTGCAAACTGCCGGGTGTGCAGTATTGTAAGTATTTTGAGATGTAAGGATCCATTAACTTACATTGTCATATAGTCGCGCAGAGTTGAGTCGTGAGGACTTTAGGCCATAATTTATGTTAACTGCTGTGTGCAGTCTTATAGCGCAGAAGTGAGTCGTGCAGACTTTAGGCCATGATATTATGTTAACTGCTGTGTGCAGTCTTATAGCGCAGAGTTGAGTCGTGAGGACTTTAGGCCATAATTTATGTTAACTGCTGTGTGCAGTCTTATAGTGCAGAAGTGAGTCGTGAAGACTTTAGGCCATGATATTATGTTAACTGCTGTGTGCAG
The DNA here is from genome assembly GCA_024509875.1 of Oreohelix idahoensis. NCBI lineage: Eukaryota > Metazoa > Mollusca > Gastropoda > Stylommatophora > Oreohelicidae > Oreohelix > Oreohelix idahoensis. The sequence continues at coordinate 157,772 of JAMPIV010014831.1, forward strand.
TCTTATAGCGCAGAGTTGAGTCCTGAGGACTTTAGGCCATGATATTATGTTAACTGCTGTGTGCAGTCTTATAGCGCAGAGTTGAGTCGTGAGGACTTTAGGCCATAATTTATGTTAACTGCTGTGTGCAGTCTTATAGCGCAGAAGTGAGTCGTGAGGACTTTAGGCCATAATTTATGTTAACTGCTGTGTGCAGTCTTATAGCGCAGAGTTGAGTCGTGAGGACTTTAGGCCATAATTTATGTTAACTGCTGTGTGCAGTCTTATAGCGCAGAAGTGAGTCGTGAGGACTTTAGGCCATAATTTATGTTAACTGCTGTGTGCAGTCTTATAGCGCAGAAGTGAGTCGTGAGGACTTTAGGCCATAATTTATGTTAACTGCTGTGTGCAGTCTTATAGCGCAGAGGTGAGTCATGAGGACTTAAGGCCATAATTTATGTTAACTGCTGTGTGCAGTTTTATAGCGCCGAAGTGAGTCGTGAGGACTTTAGGCCATAATTTATGTTAACTGCTGTGTGCAGTCTTATAGCGCAGAGGTGAGTCATGAGGACTTTAGGCCATAATTTATGTTAACTGCTGTGTGCAGTCTTATAGCGCAGAAGTGAGTCGTGAGGACTTTAGGCCATAATTTATGTTAACTGCTGTGTGCAGTCTTATAGCGCATAAGTGAGTCGTGAGGACTTTAGGCCATGATAATATGTTAACTGCTGTGTGCAGTCTTATAGCGCAGAAGTGAGTCGTGAGGACTTTAGGCCATAATTTATGTTAACTGCTGTGTGCAGTCTTATAGCGCAGAAGTGAGTCATGAGGACTTTAGGCCATGATATTATTGTTAACTGCTGGGTGCAGTCATTCTAGCGCTGAGATTATTGTTCAATGTGTTCGTGCTGTGATCTAAACTGTAGATGAATGTAAACGTGATTATGTCGTGACTTAATAAATCGTCATTAAATGTCACCAGGCGTTTACCACATTCCATGATTCTTATGTATGTGCCTGTGGCGTGAGTGTCTACCCTAACACGCACCCACTTGCAACATTCTACACATCGTGACAAGAGAACGGTAGCACATATAATAATAATAATAAATTCTTTAAGCGCCAAACACGGCGCATAAGGCAGAAACCAGTGCTCTCCAGGTTGTTCGTTGTGACGCCACTCCTCTTAGCTCTTGCACATTATTTAGGCCCAACGTTCTTCCTTCTCTTATTATTGTTCTTCTGAGTGTTTCTTTTGGTCTTCCTTTTTTCCGCTTACCCTCAGGAACCCAAGTGAGCGCCTGTAGTGGTATTCTGTTGTTTTGCATTCGTAGGACATGACCGATATATGACCATCGTCTTTTCCTTATATAGTCGGAGACATATTTCTGCCTAGAGTCTTCTCTTATTTGTCGATTAGTCTTGAATTCTTTCCAACTGATGTTCATGAGATTTTTCTAAGACATTTGTTCTCGAATGTATTCAGCTTGTTCTCCAATGATTTTGTTATTTTCCAACTCTCACAGCCGTATGTTAACACTGAGATAACATTTGAATTAAACAGACGAAGCTTGGTATGTATATTCAATGATCGTAATTTCCAAATGTTAGATAATCTATTGAAGGCGCTAGCTGCCAAAGCAATTCTAGTATGGATTTCTCTTGTTGTGTCACCATCCTGAGTCATTTTACTGCCTAAATAATTGAAACTTTCAACTTTCTGTAGTTTTTTCCCCGTTCAAGATGATATCAAAGGTCTCGTTAGAAAAGTTCATAGCTTTAGTTTTAGAGGCATTTATTTGGAGACCAATTTTAACCGAGAGATGACACAAATTATTTATTGCTTCTTGGGATTGTCTTGGTGTTGAACTTAAGAATGCTACATCATCTGCGAAATCCAGGTCCCCCAGGAATTTTCCATTTGTCCATTTTATACCCAATTGTTCATTGTGGGTATAGTTTCTCATAACCCAATCAATAGCTATTCCAAAAAGTAGTGGTGACATAATACAGCCTTGTTTCACCCCTGTTTTCTACTGTAAACCATTCTGTATTCCCTTTATTTTTGTTCTAACACAACATCTTGCATTGTCATATAGCGCTTTGATTATATTCACATATTTTGTTGGAAAACCATAGATTGTAAGTATCTTCCACAATGATGGGCGGTGTAGACTATCAAAGGCTTTTTGAAAATCGACGAAGGTGATAATAAGTGGCGATTGCCTTTCCACTGATTCTTCTATAATTGTTCTTAGTGTGAATATTTGATCAATACATGATCGTTTCGGCCTGAAACCCGCTTGTTCTTCTCTGATCTTTTCGTCAGCATGCAATTTAAGTCTTTCTAACATCATGCAACATAATAATTTTCCAGGTACTGATAATAGAGATATACCACGCCAGTTATTACAGTCTGATAGATCACCTTTCTTCGGTAACTTTACAATAATACTGTCTTTCCATTGTTGTGGTGGTTGTTCTTCTCTCCATACTTCATTTATAATATCTAAAATTCTCAAGAGGTTGTTGTCATTAACTGCTTTAATCATTTCCCCTGAAATTTCGTCAACTCCAGCAGCTTTAAAATTTTTTAATCTTTTAACGGCTTGTTTGATCTCGTCCAGCGTGAATTCATCGCAAGTTATTGGCAAAGTGGTTGTGGATGTTTCATTATTAAAATCAGGTGTTACTGTTGGTGGTGGTCTGTTTAGCACCTCCATGAAGTGCTCAGCCCATCTCTTCATTTGTTCTTTTTCTGTTGGTATTGAATTCCCTAATTTACCTTTAACAGGTGTTTCCATAGCAGTAGGCTGGTGACATAGTTGTTTTGTAATTTGATAAAGGCACCTACTATTACCAGTTCTTGCAGCATTTTCAGCTTCTACGGCCAGTTCATTGATGAAATGTCTTTTATCTCTTCGAGTTTTTGTCTTCACTTCTTTATTTAACAAGTTATAAGTTAGTTTGCAAGATTCAACTGCATTATGTGTACTTGCCGCTAGTAGTTTAAGTTTTGCTGTTTTCCTTTCTTGTATTTTATCCCAAGTATCTTCTCTCATCCATTTTTTCTTTTTATGTACTAGGTATCCGGTGGTCGCTACAGCTGCTTCTGTCATTGCTGTTCTCAGTTGTTCCCATTTAGTATCGATTGTCTTGGTGGTGATATCGTTGTCAATTTTGCCTAAAGCATCGAAATAGTTGTTCATTTTGACATTATATTCCTTCTTTATATCATTTGATTGCAGTCTGTGTACATCTATTCTTCTATTTTTTATTCGGTTGGTATAACTTCTTCAGTTTAATTCTCATTTTAGCTATGCAGAGGTTATGATCGCTTCCGATCTCTGCACCTCTGTATGCTCTGACGTCTTGAACTGATGAGCGAAATTTAGCGCTTATGCAGAAGTGATCTATCTGGTTCTTAGTTCTGCCATCAGGTGAATTCCATGTTATCTTGTGGATATTCTTATGTGGAAAGATGGTGTCTGCCACAACGAGGTTTGATATTTCACAAAGTTCTAGAAGTCTTTCGCCATTTTGATTCATACAGCCTATGCCATGAGTACCGAGATATCTTTGTACTCCATCGTTGTTGTCACCTACTTTGGCGTTAAAATCACCCATGACTGCTATTATGTCATGCTTGGGTATTGTGTTGATGGTACTTAGAAGTGCTTCACATATACCTTTATGATAAATAGCCCTGTGTGGGCGTGGCTTATTCTATTATACATAGCTCGGAACAACAACAGTTGGACAATAACAGTTAGCGAAGTAATATCAACAATCGGGACTGTACCAGTATTACGAATTGGACAGTATCAGTGGTAGGTCAGTCATTACAAGTTGGAAGGAACTCTCAATATATATAACTATACTTTAACAGTCATTAACAGTTGGTGGTTTCCAGTCAATTGGAACGAATGGATATGACATTCGCGTGATAAGAGTATTCAACAGTCGGAAGAATAATATCGTTATCGATACAGTCCACATATCTGTATCATTTGGTAGACTGGTTTTTCGGGTTCTGACACCCGCAACATTCGTTTTGAGAGCACTTCATACGTGGCCTGAATCTCCTGTGCGTCAAAACCGTGACCTAGTTTGGTAATCTGTTTGTGTGGCGCATTTGGGAAATGCCTTATTCGTGGTAATAATCATCTTTATACCGGTTTCAGTTGACGTCCTGTGTCGTGCCTGTGGAAAACAACCACGTCTGTAGTCTACATTTACTATCAGATGTGCAGCGAAATTATCAAGCGGCGAGCCAGCAGTTTATGAGGTGATCCAACGTCAAAGGTTAGCTGGACATATAAGTAGAATTTAATGCATAAGTAATTTATGGCTATTAACATGTGTTGACTTCCATGATATGGATATGACCATATAAAGGTTCTTTGAACAGAAATTGATCTGACAGTAATTAGGAATGGTTGCAATTTGTTGTATGGTTATTTAGCTGTCAAGAGTAGAAGGTTCATTGATACATATACAGTGATCTCAATAAGTAAGTCACTATGGATGATGATATGGATCCTGATGATATGAGGCCTGTATTGACTTATTTGTTTGAAGAAGGAAGAGATTTTCAGGGATTAGAGGGCCCAGAGCTTGAGGCACATGTGATGGACAGATTTTTGGTCAATGCGTCGAGAGCACTAAGAGATTTTGCTGAGGATAGATTTCAGTCCATCCCTCATTTAAAAATGGCTAGGAATTTAGCCGGTTTGCTGCTGCTCGACCTTCGTGTATTTGTGTATAAGAATATTCATGTTGAACACGATCACATAAGAAGGGGAATACACAATATGATTCACTACGGCATTTGTGATGGTAAAAAAAAGGAGTTAGAAGATGAGGAAGTAAGAGTCAACAGACAGGAAAGAAAAAATTGCTTAAAGGGTAAAGCTGAAGAGAGTAAACTTAAGGAAAAATTAGCTAAACTTACAAGTGATTTATGTAAATCAAATTCTGAGCTTGCTGGTGTTCGAGGAGCATTAGACTCTACATTATGCAAAATTAAAGAGATGGAAGCTCGTATGGATGAGAAAAATTACGAAATTAGAAATCTAACTGAAGAAGTTCAAGAGAAGAGGGAGATTTGTGGAAAATTAAAAATTCAGATTGGGAAATAAGAGAAGTTGTGTAGTGAAACACTTACTGATCTGTTAAATGACAATGCGATTCTTGGCCGCCAAATTAAAGAACCTGCAGTGACATTGTTGTGAGACAGACAAAATTGTGGAAATTACTCAGAAGAAACTTTGACAAGGTTGAGAGTAGATGGTGATAGACAGAAAGTTGCGAAAAGTCAGTCCCATACACTTTTTGCTCATAGAGAGGCCATACATGGTAAACATAGATCTTTTCGTGGGAAATACAACTTTCCCAGTGCTAGTGGTACTAGTGACTCTATTAACAATTCTTGGCGTCAGGCTAATAAAGATTCTGATAAACTTGTAACAGGGAATAAACATAGTACTACTTTTTCCAGGAATGAAGCCCATTATGGGCAGGAAAATAAACATTCTAAGGGTCCAGTTACTTGTCAAACTCAGCACAGCCAGTTTGACGGGATTGGTAAACATATTCCCATAGGTGAAAAGGAGAGCAGTTATGGTAAGAGATATAATCACAAGATTAGACAGTACCAAGGGAGTTTATCAAGTGGTAATTTTGATTCTCCAAGGAATTTTAAACAATTTAGCGGATTTCAACATTTTGATCCGAAGATTTCTGTAAGTTATAGTAGAAATAACTGTTAAAAAAACTATCAATCTAGTGATGATTTTGCTACTGGAAAGCAAGTCCTGTCTAGTGGACAATTTTGTCAAAGAAGATATGTTAACAACAACAATGCTAACATGGGTTATAGACATAACATTTCTCATAATAGAGGAATTAACTATAATATAAAGAGAGATAATAGCTGTCAACATGTTGCTCGACATCACCAGAGTAACTTGGCTCAGCAAAAGACTAGAGTCATTGTTTGTAAACAAAGCAACTGTAGTAAAAAATATTTTCATCATGTAACAAATAATAAGCGTAAGTATGCTAACTTTGCTCAACATGAGCCCAGAGTCAGTTGTAATAGAGATAAACAAGGTAACAATAACAGTGGTGTTTCAAATACTATTGCTGATAGTGTTATTGATTGCGAGAGAGTGTCTCGGTGTTGTGAATGTAACATTTTGTTTCAGCCTACGGCAGTGACGACATAGGTTTGCGGTCAAGTTGTCCCCTAGTCTTCTGTGATGTCTACATGTTAAGGGGGGGGAAGAGCTGATGGCATTGTGAAAAGACCATTACTTTACACGGACAACAGTGCTGGGTAATTGTCATTTTGACTTCTACGTGTTTTCTCATTAGATTTCGCCATTCATTAAAATGGAAAATTTCATTCATATATTTTGACAGAAGCGACTTTACGATAACAGTCAAGGCTCCTGAGACATATTAGCGGTGAGAAAAGTAGGTCAACTTTGCGTCCGTGTGTTCGGTCAAGCGTAACCTTTTCAGCGTCTCACTAAGCATCTGATGTTTTACTTGCTCAGGGTCAGGATATGTTGATAGGAAAGCGAGAGATTTGCATCTGAATTTTTTTTTAAAAATAAACAGTAAATATTTTCTTTTGTATTTGTTAGTATAGTAAATGATATGTTCTTGATTTGCAATAACATGTAATTTCGTTAAAATATTTAATGCATCATTTGATTGCTATGATTTTTTGTTTCTATTGTTAGTTATATTCCATTGTTGAACTTGCAGTTGTTTGTTTTGTTTTTGTTTTTGTAGCAGTTTTGTTAGGATAACTTTTTGTACATGTTGAGTTTGCCAGCCCTATGCACAAACTCAATAGTTGTAATGGTGCAATAATTACTTTTAGATAATTCATGAGCACTTGAATTTTTTCTCATGTGTTTTATGTGATGTATATTTTTTTTTGAAAAAAACCTTACATTTGTTAATGTGTGTCTGTTTAGAGATAGATTGTTTATATGTCCTTCATTTTCTTAAAGTCGATTTCATTGTTAGTTTATTTATTATAGCTTTGAATTGGTTGTAAATGAAATATTTTTTTATGCAACTTAGTGCTACGAAACTTTTTTGTATTTTATTTTTTGAAAAATGTATTTTTTCGAACATTGTAATATTTTTTCTGTGTCAATGCTAGTCTGTATATTATAGTTAGTAATGTGTAGTGACATTAGTTCCTTGAAATTGTTTTTTGATGTTTGATGTATTTTTCTGTATTTAGCGCGTGACTTTGTGTCAGTGCAAACCTTTGGGTTGATAGCGTTTTATTTTTGTTTATGTGATATCTTGTATAATTTATTATTAGTTATGTATAACTTTTATAATTTGGTTAAATTACTTATTATTCTTTTTGTCATAAGTTTTTTACTTTGTTTTGTTAGTATAGATATACTTTGTCATTTTGTGTTGTAATTTGTGATTATGATTGTATTAATTTAGACAATATGGTGTTTAATTTAGATAGTTATGATAATGTATCGTTACTATTTTTGTTTTCTACATGTGCATCTTTACTTTTCATCTGTCTTTGTTGACTAGTCGTCATCCCTTTACATCTTTTCTGTTGTCTTTTCAGCATGATCTGATATGTTGTTTATACTTCCGTGTTTCATCTTTGTCTCACTTTATGCTTCGTGTATACTTTTTCTTGTTACGCTACTTAGACTTTCATTCTTTGTATTGTTCAAGTAATGATGTAACTTTAGATCAGGTAATTGGTCCTGATAGTTGTATTTGCTTTACATGATTTGACATTGTGATATTATTTGTTGTTTTTCTTATGATGATTTCATATGTTACTTCTTTTCGAATTATACTTCATTTGCTTGATATTGTCATTTCTATTACTATTGTTTGTTGCTTGTTTGAGTATTATTGTATATGCTTAACTTAGTTCTGTAATAGATTAATTTTGAGATACTTAGCTTGGTTTTCTAATAGATTAATTTTAGTATTCTTACTTGATTACGTTGGATGATTGTTATTTATTTTACATTTACTGCTAATATTTTGTAGATATACTATTTTTTACTTATCATATGATGAATTTTGTAAAACATATGTTAGAACTTCATTATCTTTTAAATTTTTTCGTTTTGGGAGTTAATTTTCAAAAAAAATGATAGAATCATTTTTCCCCCCGGGTGTGTGGGAAACTGTTGCGAGTTGATCTTATGAAAGGGCAGTAATCCTGAATATGTTTTTTTGGACAAGGTAGATTTTGAGTTACGTTGCTTGAGTCCTTGTTTAGCTATGAGGCTTATTTAGATTTATGATAGAATGTTTATATTAAGAACAGAGCGTATGACCGTTACTCACAGCGTTGAGCCACGCTTGTGAGGAATTTATCCCTGAGTTGTGTGAGCGGTGTTTAGCTCGCGGCTATGCTGCATGTATTAAGAGCTGTGTTCAAAAAACAGCTGAGCCCCGTGACTGTTTGGGCGGGAGATTGTGATCCCTAAAAGAGGTGTCTGTTTTGGGGCATCGACCGAAGTAGTCGGCCCCACTGTGTGTTTTTCGATAGTATGCCTGCGCAGTGCTAAAGATAAGAGGCCATTATTTGTGTAGGCCATTATTTCCTGAGAGAGGATAATTTTGAGATGTGAAGACATGATGATAGGTGAAGTTATTGCAAACTGCCGGGTGTGCAGTATTGTAAGTATTTTGAGATGTAAGGATCCATTAACTTACATTGTCATATAGTCGCGCAGAGTTGAGTCGTGAGGACTTTAGGCCATAATTTATGTTAACTGCTGTGTGCAGTCTTATAGCGCAGAAGTGAGTCGTGAGGACTTTAGGCCATGATATTATTTTAACTGCTGTGTGCAGTCTTATAGCGCAGAGTTGAGTCGTGAGGACTTTAGGCCATAATTTATGTTAACTGCTGTGTGCAGTCTTATAGCGCAGAAGTGAGTCGTAAGGACTTTAGGCCATGATATTATGTTAACTGCTGTGTGCAGTCTTATAGCGCAGAGTTGAGTCGTGAGGACTTTAGGCCATAATTTATGTTAACTGCTGTGTGCAGTCTTATAGCGCAGAGTTGAGTCGTGAGGACTTTAGGCCATAATTTATGTTAACTGCTGGGTGCAGTCTTGTAGCGCAGAAGTTAGTCGTGAGGACTTTAGGCCATGATATTATGTTAACTGCTGTGTGCAGTCTTATAGCGCAGAAGTGAGTCGTGAGGACTTTAGGCCATAATTTATGTTAACTGCTGTGTGCAGTCTTATAGCGCAGAAGTGAGTCGTGAGGACTTTAGGCCATAATTTATGTTAACTGCTGTGTGCAGTCTTATAGCGCAGAGTTGAGTCGTGAGGACTTTAGGTCATAATTTGTTAACTGCTGTGTGCAGTCTTATAGCGCAGAAGTGAGTCGTGAGGACTTTAGGCCATAATTTATGTTAACTGCTGTGTGCAGTCTTATAGCGCAGAAGTGTGCGCAGAGTTGAGTCGTGAGGACTTTAGGCCATAATTTATGTTAACTGCTGTGTGCAGTCTTATAGCGCAGAAGTGAGTCGTGAGGACTTTAGGCCATATTTTATGTTAACTGCTGTGTGCAGTCTTATAGCGCAGAAGTGAGTCGTGAGGACTTTAGGCCATAATTTATGTTAACTGCTGGGTGCAGTCCTATAGCGCAGAGGTGAGTCATGAGGACTTTAGGCCATAATTTATGTTAACTGCTGTGTGCAGTCTTATAGCGCAGAAGTGAGTCGTGAGTACTTTAGGCCATAATTTATGTTAACTGCTGTGTGCAGTCTTATAGCGCAGAAGTGAGTCGTGAGGACTTTAGGCCATAATTTATGTTAACTGCTGTGTGCAGTCTTATAGCGCAGAAGTGAGTCGTGAGGACTTTAGGCCATAATTTATGTTAACTGCTGTATGCAGTCTTATAGCGCAGAGGTGAGTCGTGAGGACTTTAGGCCATAATTTATGTTAACTGCTGTGTGCAGTCTTATAGCGCAGAAGTGAGTCGTGAGGACTTTAGGCCATAATTTATGTTAACTGCTGTGTGCAGTCTTATAGCGCAGAAGTGAGTCGTGAGGACTTTAGGCCATGATATTATGTTAACTGCTGTGTGCAGTCTTATAGCGCATAAGTGAGTCGTGAGGACTTTAGGCCATGATATTATTGTTAACTGCTGGGTGCAGTCATTCTAGCGCTGAGATTATTGTTCAATGTGTTCGTGTTGTGATCTAAACTGTAGATGAATGTAAACGTGAAGGTGCGGGTTTTTCGGTTTTATCCGAGCTGAAAAATCTACCCAGCCTAAATATTACTCACGCGCTTAATATACTGAAGCACATTAAAAACGCACCACCTGTATAATCCAGGAACAGAGTGTGAAATGTAAATATAAGTGTGCACAAGTTTACATATTTGGAATCTTTATTCATTTTCCTATGAATCCATGCTGGTCATTAATTTGTACATTTGATTGTTATGAAATTCATTGCATTCTGTGCAGGCAAGGGAGAAAACCAAAAATACAAAAAAATGCACGTGCGTTATCCTGCTGGAGAAGCTGCAAGTCTGGATAAATTGTGAACGCAGGAGCAACCAGTGCATCCAGAAACTCATCTCGATATGTCACAGCATTAACATTTCCACGGAAGACGTGAAGAGGCAAGCGATGGTGAAAACTGAATCCTCCCCAAATGTGAATACTGCCACCTCGAAATCGGTTGACACAGCAATCTGCAAAGCGCTCTTCACACCGTCGCTAAATCCGCATACGTCCATCTGCAAAGGATATGTTGAATCTGTTCTCGTCTGTGAATAGGACAGCATTCAACTGCAGTCTAGTCCATCTGATATGTTGCTCTGCCCATTGCAGGCGCTGCTAACGATGTCTGTGAGTCAAGTTTGGCCCAACATAAGGTCGTCTTGCAGTAAGGCCTGTATCTCTGAGTCGTCGTATGACTGTCATTCGAGAGACTTGCCCATGTCTACCCACTATTGCTCTTGCTGTTTGACTTGCCGGGAGAGTCAATTCCTTAGGTGACTCAGCACAATATGACGATCTTGCGCAGGGGTAGTAACTCGTGGTTGGCCACTCCGAAGTCTATCCCGGGCACTGCCAGTGGTTCCGTAACGTTCATTGAGACGTACAATAGTGCTGTGGTGGCAATTCATCCTTCTGGCAATGGCCAGCGAGCTCATTCCGGTCTCCAACATACCAATGGCTCGTTGGCGGTCGTTTTCAGATAGTCGTGGCATTTCAAGCACATGTACTGGGTGTTTTGTCTCAACGGCCTTTTTATACCGAGTATACTGCCACAACGCGTACACATTTTCAGGGTCATAGCTGTTGAGAATCGTGTTGCACGTGTAACTTTCATCGTTTTCATGTAGTCTGTACACACACCCATGGGTTGAATCTTGCACTTTCCATTCCAGCAGCCATTCGCTCTCTACCGCATGGCAAACACGGGGAAAATCCATTCCCACACTTTTTTTTGCCAGCTTCTCGGCATCAGTATATATAATAGTGGTGCGTTTTTAATGTGCTTCAGTATACAATAAAAATAACCGCGATTATTTTAACAAAGGAAAACCTACGTGATCGCACTTAATTTAGGGAAAGGAAGACTGGTGCAAATCTTAAAATTAAACCCGACCGTCATCCCTCAAGAAACCGCAATTAATTACCTAGTGAAAAAGACTAAACTCAAATACTTACAGAACATAATTATAGGGAGAACGGAAGAATGGGGCCTGTGGAAAACAAAATCACAGTAACTCCTCACACTGCACAAGTAGAGTGCCTTTAATGGAATCTTTCCTTCTGTGCTTCTAAAGCTGCTTCAGTAGAGTGCTGTGCAGTAACAGAAATGATAATAGCAGCTGTTTTGGTTTTGGCACATGAGAATTTGCTGACAATTTCTGAATCTTGGATAGCATTCTTGAGTAACATTGAAGTTCAATCCATTGATCTGAAAGAGTTGTGATGTTTTACAGTATGAAAAGCAAAAGCACCCTCGGCCGCGGCAACTTCAAACCTTCCCTCGCTTATTTCTTTATTTAAAAATGTCTGTTTTTATTGCAAACGTTCAGACGCAAGTGCTTTCTTGTGCTTTTCTGTTTCTATATGTCTTTAAATCAGCTGCACCTTTATTTGCTACTGATACAAATGTGCCGCCTCTGCATACAAGACATTCTGCTTCATACTCTTGTCGACCATTGGAAAATCACTGAAATTTTTGTTTTCAATTCATCCGTGAACACACACTTCCGTTTTGGCTTTTTGATCGGGTATCTGTAACATAAATATAATATAATGCCCCTAATCAATGGTACATTCGATGTTAAAATTATTTGTAAAATGCAACAGACGAGGTTTTAATTTTAACAAACCCATTACTATACTAGTGACTACTCGTGTATTTTTTCATAATAAACAAATTGCAATAAATATAAAAGCAATACGAACTAAGGTTAATATTATTTGTAATTTGCAATAGACAACGAAGTTATAATTGACTAAATCCAGCCCCAAGTTCTTATTCATGCCGTTTTTTCTGTTATATTTTCCCTTAACAAATGCCAATAAACCTAAACAGTGTTTAACCTGGGTTAAAATATGATAGTAATCTGTTATAAACTATTAAACAACATGACAACCTACGGTAGTGTTGGCAATTTGCACGATCCGTCGATTTTGCGGAGACAAAAATTCTTAATTCTGACAGAATTTCTGTGCTCAGAAAAAGTAATTTAGCCAATCACATAAAAGCCGGATATTTCAACATTTAAAAAAAAATCCGGCCGGGCGCTCAGTTTTGTCGCAAAAGACCGGCAAAATCCGGACGCCTGGCCACCCTAGTATATACCTTCAACAAACTCATGCCAAATCCGGACGTCTGGCCACCCTAGTATATACCTTCAACAAACTTCATGCCAAATCCGGACGTCTGGCCACCCTAGTATATACCTTCAACAAACTCATGCCAAATCCGGACGTCTGGCCACCCTAGTATATACCTTCAACACACTCATGCCAAATCCGGACGTCTGGCCACAAAAGTATATACCTTCAACAAACTCATGCCAAATCCGGACGTCTGGCCACCCTAGTATATACCTTCAACACACTCATGCCAAATCCGGACGTCTGGCCACAAAAGTATATATCTTCAACAAACCCATGCCAAATCCGGGCGTCTGGCCACCCTAGTATATACCTTCAACAAACGCATGCCAAATCCGGAACGTCTGGCCACCACCCTAGTATATACCTTCAACAAACTCATGCCAAATCCGGACGTCTGGCCATCACCCTAGTATATACCTTCAACAAACTCATGCCAAATCCGGGCGTCTGGCCACCACCCTAGTATATACCTTCAACAAACTCATGCCAAATCCGGACGTCTGGCCACCACCCTAGTATATACCTTCAACAAACTCATGCCAAATCCGGACGTCTGGCCACCCTAGTATATACCTTCAACAAACTCATGCCAAATCCGGAACGTCTGGCCACCACCCTAGTATATACCTTCAACAAACTCATGCCAAATCCGGACGTCTGGCCACCCTAGTATATACCTTCAACAAACTCATGCTAAATCCGGACGTCTAGCCACCACCCTAGTATATACCTCCAACAAACTTCATGCCAAATCCGGACGTCTGGCCAACCTAGTAAATACCTTCAACAAACTCATGCCAAATCCGGACGTCTGGCCACCCTAGTATATACCTTCAACAAACTTCATGCCAAATCCGGACGTCTGGCCACCCTAGTATATACCTTCAACAAACGCATGCCAAATCCGGACGTCTGGCCACCCTAGTATATACCTTCAACACACTCATGCCAAATCCGGACGTCTGGCCACAAAAGTATATACCTTCAACAAACTCGTGCCAAATCCGGACATCTAGCCACCCTAGTATATATCTTCAATAAACTCATGCCAAATCCGGGCGTCTGGCCACCCTAGTATATACCTTCAACAAACACATGCCAAATCCGGAACGTCTGGCCACCACCCTAGTATATACCTTCAACAAACTCATGCCAAATCCGGACGTCTGGCCACCACCCTAGTATATACCTTCAACAAACTCATGCCAAATCCGGACGTCTGGCCACCCTAGTATATACCTTCAACAAACTCATGCCCTGCCATCAATGGTACCTATACCTTGTAGCGGTATGGCAGCTTGTGTACCCTGACAATCCCCAGAGCTATGCCAGTGGGAGTTTTACTCCTGGTAGGTTCAACCATGCTGGACTGGTCTGCGTGGGTAGGGGTCAGACAAAAGCTGGTACCCTGGTCTTCCAGGTTGGGGGTTTTAGCACAGGGCCGACACCCCTGTCTGTGTAAAAAATCGCACACGTTACGGAAACAGCAATAAATGAAAATACTTTGATGCGGGACGGACATCCGGAGTCTCAGGCTCGTATGACTGACAGTGGTGAAAGCCGAAAGGAAGCCACTGGCATGAAAACGGATGCCCAGACCGCAAAACACGAAACCAGAATTGGTTTTTGGAATGTCAGAACTATGAATGAGGCAGGAAAGCTGAGACAGATCACAGCAGAGATGAGGAATTACAAACTACATATCCTGGGAATAAGCGAGAGCAGATGGACAGGGATGGGGAGAATAAAAATAGCTACAGGGGAAACAGTACTTTATTCTGGTAGAGAGGACGGTCAGCACAACGAAGGTGTAGCCATTATCCTTAAGAAAGGAATGGAAAGGTCTCTACTGGAATGGAAACCCATTAACAACAGACTAATAAGAGCAAGACTGAGAGGGAGATTCACCAACACCACAATTATACAATGCTATGCACCAACAAACGACAGCGATGAAGAGCTCAAGGATGAGTTCTATCAACAGGTACAAAAGGAAATGGAAACTGTACCCAGGTACGATCTTATTATAGTAATGGGAGACCTAAATGCGAAAGTTGGAACACATAATAATTATTACGAAAGAATAATGGGGAAATGCGGCAGTGGAACAGTAAATGAGAATGGGGACAAATTAATAAGCTTCTGCAGTATTAACAACCTGGTCATTGGAGGAACACTTTTTCAACACAAAGAAGTGCACAAGTTAACATGGGAATCACCAAACGGACGAGACAAAAACCAGATAGATCACATAATGATCAATGGCAGATGGAGACATGCACTACAAGACGTGAAAGTAAGAAGAGGCGCAGATGTGGGAAGTGATCATCACCTAGTAGTAGCAAGACTGAAGGTGAAACTCAGAGCTGCTGGACCAGTTGCAGTCAAACAGAAAAGATATAACATCACGAAACTTAAGGACCCCCTCACCAGAAAAGCGTTCATGGTCGACGTAAAGAGACGATATCTGATTACCAAAAGCCAGGAAAGAACAGAGACCGACGATGTGGACCAGAAATTCAACACCATCTCAACAATATACAAAGAAAGCAGCAAGTCATGCTTGGGATTCCAGGAAAGAAAGATAACACCAGAAACGCTAAACATCATAGCGAAGAGAAAGGAAATGAAAAGGAAGAAAACAGAAGCTAAGTCTCCCAGGTTAAAGGTAATATATAGTGAACAGTACAGTCAGCTGGACAAGGAAGCAAAACGTCAAACCCGTGCTGATAAAAGGACATTTCTGGATGACCTTGCAAGACAGGGCAGAAGAGGCAGCACTGAGAAACGAACAAAGCACAGTTTATAAAATACCTAAAGCTATCAGTGGAAAACGAGGTGCAAACAACATAACGTTAGTAAGAGACAAGCAAGGAAATCTCATCACCACAGCACAGGGGCAGGAAACAAGATGGGCAGAGCACTTCAGAGAAACACTAAATAAGGAACCACCAGAGACTCAGCTGAATGTTCCTGAGGCTGAAAGGGACTTAGACGTAAATACAAACATTCCACGAAAAGAAGAAATTATCACAGCTATCAAAGGGCTAAAAAATGTAAAAGCGCCTGGTCACGACAATCTGAATGCTGAGCTATTCAAGACAGACCCTGAACTAGCAGCAGAACTATTAGAACCACTATTTGCACAAGTCTGGGAAACTGAGACAACACCAACAGAGTGGAGTAAAGGAATAATTGTCAAATTGCCCAAGAAGGGCGACCTTGCAGACTGCAACAACTGGAGAGGAATTACCCTCCTCTCAGTTCCCAGCAAAATACTAGGCAGGATAATCATCCAGAGAATTTCAAAAGCAGTTGATCATAAACTGAGGAAAGAACAAGCGGGCTTCAGAAAGAACAGAAGATGTGCAGATCATATATTTACCCTCAGGAACATTATAGAGCAGTGCTCAGAATGGCAGAGACAGCTGTACATTAACTTTGTTGATTTTGAAAAGGCTTTCGACAGCATACACAGGGACAGCCTATGGAAAATTCTGAGGGCTTATGGAATTCCCAGCCGCATTGTTTCCATTATAAAAAGCCTCTATTCTAACTTTACGTGCAGTGTTGGATCGAGTAATGTAACTTTCGAAGTAAAAACAGGAGTACGACAGGGATGCCCCTTATCAACAACATTATTTTTGACAGTCATAGATTGGGTGATGCGCCAGACAACAGAGGGCAGTCCAAGAGGAATTAGATGGACAACGTTTTCTACACTGGAAGATTTGGAATATACAGATGACATTGCACTACTCGCGCATTCACACCAACACATTCAAGACAAAACCGATAGACTGAATAAGTATGGCCAGCAGGTTGGCCTGAACATCAATTTGAAGAAGACAGAGGTCATGACACTAAATGTGGGCAATCCTGAGCCAATAACAGTAAGGAACCAGAAGTTAGAACAGACAGACACATTTACTTACCTAGGATGCATAGTAACACCTGACGGCGGAACAAGCAAGGACATTAACAACAGAATAAATAAAGCGAGAACAGCCTTTGCTGTTCTCAACAACATTTGAAAGTCTTCCCAGTACAGCACAAACACTAAATTAAGACTGTATGAGAGCTGTGTACTTTCTGTGCTTCTCTATGGTGCGGAATGTTGGAGAGTAACAGAGAAGGAAATGTCGAAACTGTCCTCCTTCCACACAATCTGCCTAAGGAAAATTCTCCGAATCTTTTGGCCAAACACCATCAGCAACCAAGAACTACTTATTCGGAGTAACAAGGAGGACATGCACACCATCATAGCTGGCAGACGCTGGAGTTGGGTTGGCCATGTCCTCAGAAGGGACCCTGATACCATCACAAGAACAGCTATGCTATGGACCCCCGAGGGAAAGCGAAAGAGAGGCCGACCAAAACCAACTTGGCGGAGAACTGTGGAAGCTGAGATGCAAAGAATGAACCACAGTTGGGGCACTGTACGAAGGATGGCCGCCGACCGAGCAAAGTGGAATCAATTTGTTGCTGCCCTACAAGACGCCACCAGGCGTGATGGCCGCTGACTGCTTTGACGGTTGGCGGTTATGGATCAAAGAAGAAGAAACTCATGCCAAATCCGGACGTCTGGCCACCCTAGTATATACCTTCAACAAACTCATGCCAAATCCGGACGTCTGGCCACCCTAGTATATACCTTCAACAAACTCATGCCAAATCCGGACGTCTGGCCACCCTAGTATATACCTTCAACAAACTCATGCCAAATCCGGACGTCTGGCCACCCTAGTATATACCTTCAACAAACTCATGCCAAATCCGGACGTCTGGCCACCCTAGTATATATCTTCAACAAACTCATGCCAAATCCGGACGTCTGGCCACCCTAGTATATACCTTCAACAAACTCATGCCAAATCCGGACGTCTGGCCACCACCCTAGTATATACCTTCAACAAACTTCATGCCAAATCCGGACGTCTGGCCACCCTAGTATATACCTTCAACAGACTCATGCCAAATCCGGACGTCTGGCCACCCTAGTATATACCTTCAACAAACTCATGCCAAATCCGGACGTCTGGCCACCCTAGTATATACCTTCAACAAACTCATGCCAAATCTGGACGTCTGGCCACCCTAGTATATACCTTCAACAAACTCATGACAAATCTTCGTGTTCCGCGTGCCATAAGCTCAAAGTATTTCCGTGTCTTTCTCATCCGTTTCATTTCAGTTGCCAGTTCTCTTCTCCGTGTGTTTTTTGCCCCCCGACCAATCTCTATCTCTTCTCCCCTGGAGGATTCCAGAGCAAGGACTGTCTTGTATTTCTATCAACTGATTTCCTTAATGTGTGCCCTATCCATCTCCAGCATTTTCTCATCTTTTAGTTCCTGGAGTTCCACGGGTTCTTGTCTGGTTATTATCGTCAGTTCTCCATTAGTGTTAAAGGCCTGTGCCCCTTGAGGAGCAATAGGATAATGAATGGATCTGTCATTTTTGTTGTTCCTTCTTTTGTCTATTAATTGGGGCAGTTCATCCTTCGACCAGTTCATTTTAGCAGATTTGTTTGTTTGTTATTGTTTGTTTGTTTTTGTATTGTTTCTTTCTGTTTCGTGAATTGAGTATTTAAGTATTTTGCACTTTTGGTAAAACGTTATAGTTTTAATTTATATGAAACAAATATTATAAAAAAGACAATTAACTGCCATTTATTGTTAATGTTGAACAGAATCGACATCATTGCACTCCGGGCAAACCCATAGGTGCTCAGTCTCCATCAGTATATGTCGAAGAGTGTGAATGCTAACTGTACCTATAGCTCACTGGTTATAAACGCGACGGGATGCATCCTCTCATACGTCCATCTCTGTAGCCTGACGTTTGATGCCAAATTCCAACAGACTTAACCTTGATGATTTATCTATTGCGGTGTCATTTTCTAACAGGTAATCATTCATTGTTCTCAGTATATCTCCCTTATCTATATCCAGTGTCCCCACTGTTGGTGCTCTTGATGCTAGTCTGTCAGCTCTCTCATTACCACGTACCCCTGCATGGCCAAGACAGTAGATCCTCACCAGTTCCTGGAGATTCAAAGCTTCTTTGGATGTTTTCCAGTTATGCCGTAGCCATCAATTTTGAACCTTCCGAAGCATGGACTGAGATATTTGCCCTGATTGACAGAGTCTCAGACAGCCACCACAGAGCTGCAGTCACTGACTGTATCTCTATTCTCATGTTGGAGGTTGTTGTCATGTGTGGCGAAGCATGTGAAGGATAAGAATTTATTAGAAGAAATAATAGATATGAATGTGGAAAATTTGGCTCAAGAATCCCTGTTGGGTTTTCCCACTTCTGAAGGGTGACGAAGAGGGTAAATTCTCCTAACTAGACAAGGTCTGGAAAAGGTTGTAAGGAGATATTTAGTCTCTCGCTACCATAGTCCCCTTCTCGGTTATCTATTCCCCCCCCCCCCCCCCCCCCCCCCCCCCCCCCCCCCCCCGAGCCCCCCCCCCCCCCCCCCCCCCTTATAAAGGAAGCTAAACATCAGACAATATTCAACGTCTAATAGAAGGAACAAAGCATGGGGTACATTATATACACCCAATTGGTTTATTGCAATTAAAATGAATAGATGGTGAGTGATAGTTTTGTCGATGGAATTAGTGTCTGCTGTATGTACTATGTGTCTCACATCAAGTATTTTTCATCATGGATGACTAAAATATGGCATTGATATGGTGAGTTCCCTTTTTCGAGGAACTTATCTGTTCAGCCCCTGGCTGATATTGAAGCGTGGTTAGTTCTCCGGTCTCCTGACGTTGCCCCAGGTAGGTCTTGAATGGTTCGGATTTGCCTTCTCTGTGCTCGACTCCGTATTCTGCTCTGAGATTGGACTGTCGTGCAAGGCTCCACCATAGACTACTCAGATGGACGCTAACCCGCAATTTAGACACGTGGCTTCAGTGCTTTTTTATGCGTGAATTCACCGATATCGGGATTAGGTCTAGCGGTCTCGAGGTTTCCTGGGCAAGTGAAAAATGGCTGGAATTGCCGCACTTTTAGAGGGTCATTTCCGCTTGGACACGTGATCCGAAGCGTGCATCATGTGACCTTAGCATCATATAGACGCTCCAATCAATAACGTTAAAAGTCACGTGGGGGGTTCCGAAAGTGACATAAACTGGTTCTATCTAAGTTTATGTAGTCGGTCCTAAATTAAAGCGGGTTTCTAGCTACCGAGGTCAGGGGTCAACAATGACGTCGTATCTAAAAATAGTATTAGACTCGAGGAGAAAATCACTGAACGCTAGGAGAATATCCGCAAGTGGAATTTCCCATGACTTTACGGGCTTCTCGATCATGCATTGAAGATGATAAAAAATGGCGTCTCGTAATTAATAAAAATAAAGAAGTGAAGATTGGGCAAGTCGTCACACAAGCCCCTCCTTAAGTTTGACGTTCCGTCCAACTCCTCTGGTCCTGTCTTCCTCTTCTTTTAATGCTTCTCATTTCATCTTCATCCTCAATATTCTCTCCTATTTCTCCTCGTTTGCCTAAGGGTGTTTACTAAAAAAATCTGCCCCTACGTTGTTCTTCCTAGGTAAGTATTCTGGTTTTCTTCCTGGTTTTCTTTGGATGCCTACGTCTGCAGCAATGCTTTCCTAGGTCCTGTAACTGGTCTACCCTATGTGTTGAGGTTACCTGGTTACACTCTGAACATGACTTCACATATCGAGCTATGTCTTCTGTGATGCCGGGCCAATAATAACGGGTGGCTATCCTTTGATTGGTGGCACCATTACCCAGGTGTTCACTCAAAGTAGCACCGTGCCCACATTCCATAACTTTATTTCTATATATGGATGGCACCACAATCTGTCCATGACTTTTTAGCCCTCTGCCAGCTTTCCTGTGCAAGAGTCCATGTTCCATATAAAAGTCACCCTTTCTTCGAGGGTTATGTGAGTTTTTCAATTTGCCAAAGCAAGGCCCCAATGTGCTATCAGCTGCTTGAGCCCTTTTCATCTTACTCGGATGAATTTCTAATTTAGAGTCCCTCTCTATGCATTTGGAGTCAGACCTGGTCTGGATGGCAGCCATAACCACAGGCTTTACTGGTTCTCCTAAAAAGACATATCTACGCCCTAACATCAGGGGGTAGAAAGGATCCTCTAAAACTGCAGCATTGATTTCCCCTTCCACATAGCGACAACTGACCTGAATCTTCGCTATGGACAAAGTTAAGGGTAATGCTCTCTTGAGTGGCCCCTGGATATCCACTGTTTCTGTGGTGAGTTGTTCGGGGTGCACCAGATATGCAGAAACGACCGCGTCATAGGACAAACCTGTGTCATACATCCCGATGACTTGTTTGCCATTCACGGTCACTGTCTCCTGTATAGGTGGGTGATGGAGGCTATTCTGACTCACTGTCAGTTCCTTCCTGTCAACTGCCCTCACCTGCAAATATGCAACCTGATGTGGAGGGTTTTTCCTTCTGCACTCGGCAGTATTGTGGTTGCTCATTTTACACGTCTTACACCACTTTTCTCCTCGCCTCTGAGGCTGGAAAGCTGATCTCTGAGTAGTCTTATTTTGCCTGTCATGTTTTCTGAAGTGGTGGTAAGGTAGATTCATTTGGGGGTCCAAGTGTGCCTGAGGTGTCGGCCTCGATAATTCTTCCGGTTGGTTCCACCGGGATGGGTCATTCTCTGTTAGCGCTGCCTGATAACGTTCCGCCAACTGGACTATGGTTTCTAAAGTGCTGGCCCCATTCTCTGTCAGAAATCTTCTCATGTCGGAAGTCATGGTGTCCTTCAGTTGTTCAATAACGACCATCTCCTTCAGACCTTCCCAATCTTGAGAAAAGTTCCCTAGAGCACCCCACTTTTCCACGTACGAATCCAGTCTAGCAGCAAATTGAGCAAAGTTCTCTCTGACTTCCCAACTAGAGTTACGGAACCTCTTCCTATGTGCGTCAGCATGTAGCTCATAACGTATCAGGAGTGCCTTTTTCAGAGAGTCATAGTCATCCTGTAAACCTGGAGGAAGCTTGCTATACACTTCATAAGCAGTTCCTCTAAGCCCTTGTGACAGTTTCAGGTTCCACTTGCTCCTCTCCAACCCAAATGTGGTGGCAAACTTTTCAAATTTGTCCAAATACATATCGATAGAGTCGGCTTGTTCCGAGAAAGCTTCAAATGGAAACGTCAAGGGTCCCAAGTTCGACATGTGTGAGGATGGCAAAGGTCCTATGCTCCCCATTTGCAAGGAGGGCATATGGTTGCCTGATGATGTAGATGCTGTTGCACCGGCTACTGGTTCAACTCTTTGAGCCTGTCCCTGCATCTCTAACTGCTTCATCTTCAGTGCATGCTCGCGTTCATCTCTCTCGCTTCTTTCTCTAGCGTCTACAGCTTTTATCCTCTCATCTATTTCTGCTAACTTTATTCGCTCTTCTCTTTCAGCTTTCGCTGTTTCTCGAGCGTAATACTTATCAGTCTCGACACTGACATAATTCGCAAGGTCCAGCCCACTATAACCTAGATCTCGACCGGCCTCTGCTAGTGCTGCCTTAAGCTTAACTATTTCAGCCATCTTTTGCAGTTATAGTCCACCTGAGTAAGCTAGTGCTACCTTCCAATAGTATTTCTAACAACAAGCAAAAACTTACTAATTATCAGACTGCTGTAGAATGAAATCACTACAGTTATGGAGACTTAAGGTCTGTAATTCAATGAAATACAAAATCATGAACTAACTTAATTAAATACAACATATATAAAGGGATTCACCAATCAATGCCTGAAATTCTAGAAAAAATGTTTTCTGTCTTTCTAGAGCTCACTGTGTGAAAATACATGTGTTAAAATGGTATACTGTAATGACTGAATGAATGATACTATCCCAGAGGTATGATAAAATACATAAGTTCAAATCCCGGACGAGCCCCCAGTGTGGCGTAGCGTTTGAAGGATAAGAATTTATTAGAAGAAATAATAGATATGAATGTGGAAAATTTGGCTCAAGAATCCCTGTTGGGTTTTCCCACTTCTGAAGGGTGACGAAGAGGGTAAATTCTCCTAACTAGACAAGGTCTGGAAAAGGTTGTAAGGAGATATTTGGTCTCTCGCTACCAAAGTCCCCTTCTCGGTTATCTATTATTGTTATCCTTTAAATTATATTATATTTTACCAGCCCCCCCCCTCCCCCTCCCTCCATTATAAAGGAAGATAAACATCAGACAATATTCAACATCTAATAGAAGGAACAAAGCATGGGGTACATTATATACACCCAATTGGTTTATTGCAATTAAAATGAATAGATGGTGAATGATAGTTTTGTCGATGGAATTAGTGTCTGCTGTATGTACTATGTGTCTCACATCAAGTATTTTTCATCATGGATGACTAAAATATGGCATTGATATGGTGAGTTTCCTTTTTCGAGGAACTTATCTGTTCAGCCCCTGGCTGATAGTGAAGCATGGTTAGTTCTCCGGTCTCCTGACGTTGCCCCAGGTAGGTCTTGAATGGTTCGGATTTGCCTTCTCTGTGCTCGACTCCGTATTCTGCTCTGAGATTGGACTGTCGTGCAAGGCTCCACCATAGACTACTCAGATGGACGATAACCCGCAATTAAGACACGTGGCTTCAGTGCTTTTTAATGCGTGAATTCGCCGATATCGGGATTAGGTCTAGCGGTCTCGAGGTTTCCTGGGCAAATGAAAAATGGCTGGATTTGCCGCACTTTTAGCGGGTCATTTCCGCTTGGACACGTGATCCGAAGCGTGCATCATGTGACCTTAGCATCATATAGACGCTCCAATCAATAACGTTAAAAGTCACGTGGGGGGTTCCGAAAGTGGCATAAACTGGTTCTATCTAAGTTTATGTAGTCGGTCCTAAATTAAAGCGGGTTTCTAGCTACCGAGGTCAGGGGTCAACAATGACGTCGTATCTAAAAATAGTATTAGACTCGAGGAGAAAATCACTGAACGCTAGGAGAATATCCGCAAGTGGAATTTCCCATGACTTTACGGGCTTCTCGATCATGCATTGAAGATGATAAAAAATGGCGTCTCGTAATTAATAAAAATAAAGAAGTGAAGATTGGGCAAGTCGTCACATCATGTAAGCTTCGCTCTGTTCGGCGACGATCTTACCCTTTACTCTAACCGAGAAGCCCCCACCTGATTTCTCACCACGGTGTACATACCCATCGGTGTACACTGTATACAATGGCATCATCGTCTTCCGTATGATCATGTAGTAGTTGATAAATTTCAAGCTCTGCTTTCCCATCGCCCCAAGCTCTGCACTCCCTGCCAAGGCTGATAATGACTTGCTGGTAGTTAATTCAGTTATCACGACTTACTTCACTCTTTTGCCTTGGATATATTTTCAACTGTGGTCACCTGTCTAATCGTAGACTCTGTTTGTGATATCTCTCTCTCTCTATTATTTCTCTCTTGATGTCAACTATGTTTCTATGCAGGGGGTGACGTATGTCTATGGTTATTCTTCTTCTGCGTTCGTCCTGAAAAGGACGTTGGTTGCGTTGTGTCTCCGTTTACAGCAAAGCTGCGATATCTGCGCCTTTCGGCCCGACACATCCGACTTCGGCACGGTATTTTTGGGACCAGGTTTGCCTTCCCAGTTCGATCCCTACTCTCTCAGCCAGACTGCAGTGATGCAACCTGTTTCCAGGACCACCACTTGGAGGTGGAGTAGGGTCTTGGTCAGCTCTGGTTCACTGACCTGACGCAAGCAATCAGCTATGGGTCGCTGACTGCATTTATCACTGTTGCTGCTTCTTGGGGTCCCCTGTGGTTATTCGCATATATTCTTTTGCATGGGCCATTGCATATCTGGATCTAATCGACAGCACTCCAAGCATGTACACCATTCTCAAAATATGGGTATCTCGCGTACAGCCAAAGACTATAAGCATCCCTTCAGTTTGAATGCGTTCCACATTGTGTTACTGACAGCGTGAGTATTCCCAGCTTACCGAAATGACTAGGCCATGGTACAGTGGAAATAGCAATCTCTGCTGCAGAAGCACAGTGGTCATGGTTGTTAAGGCTGCCAGATCTCGCTTGCATTTCTGCGTCATTTGCTCAACGTGGAACTTGTACGATAGCCCGCGATCAAACGTTACTCCAAGATATTTCAGCCTGTCTTATCTTTCAATTTTCTGCACATTGAGAGTAGAGTCTGGAAGGTATGCTTTCACTATATAGTTGTTCAAGGAGCACCACATCACACATGCTTTAGTTGTGATTGACTTTGGAGTCAGTTTCCTCGCACCATTTAAACGCCTCATGTAGTGCCCCATGTGGCTACAACTGTTGTAAATCCTCTTTGCTTTTGTGCGCTCTCTTCTCCTCCCCGGCAGTATTGAACTGCATTTGTTGTGCGTACTGAATTAGGTGCATTATTCAATTGTTAGCAGATTCTTTTTCCCTACTGTCATTGTTCACGTTTCACGCTTCGATGCATGACAGGGCCAGACAAGCGTATCGCCCATCTCTGAGTGATTAATTGAATCTCTAAAACGTGTTAATACCACATTGACTCCAGGTAAATGCGAGCATGAAGCGTTTGCTTAAGATTGTATAATCACTTCCGACTCGACAGCAGGGTTAGGTGATTATGGATAAACGCAATCTTGGAAGACATTTGGAAGAGTAAGCAGGAAGTGTGATATGACTAGACTTTGACCATATTTCTTGGATGTAGCAATTCCTTATACGGAGGATGACTGTTTGAAATTTTCAAACGCATGAGTCATACAGAATACTACATGAGGAAAAGTTTTCATAACACGAACTTTTAATGTATTAGCTGGCATTTGAGGCGCCAGTAAACAACCGCGCTGATTGGGAGTTTGTCAGAAAACGCCAGGTGGAAACATAGAAAAAGTTTGACATAAGGAACTGCATACCCCAAAACGTCAACGTAGACAGCACGGACCTTGCCACAGAAAAGAATAAAGTTGGATTCTGAATTTATAGGACCGTACAAAAAGTATTAAGAGCATCTCTGTACATCAGTAGAAAACTCGCCAACATTAATACGGAACCCGGAATTCTGCAGGACCACTCACAAGTCACAGAGGGATTCTGAAATAGAAATAATACCCCAGACGTGTGTTCAAGTCATCAGTGTTACATAGTGGTGATTCTTCATCATATGTCCTGAGTGATATGATATACGCTCAGGGAGAGTTAAAAAATTTGAGAAAACAAATGGCTGACGGACAGCGGGAAAAGGCGCCTGATTAATGTCAGGCAAAGAGATATTTAGCAGCGGAATTTGTTCTTTTATTCCCTCTAAAGTTTGTGGTACCAGTACGAGGCGACCCGACTAATTGTGGTACGA
The DNA here is from genome assembly GCA_024509875.1 of Oreohelix idahoensis. NCBI lineage: Eukaryota > Metazoa > Mollusca > Gastropoda > Stylommatophora > Oreohelicidae > Oreohelix > Oreohelix idahoensis. Next base: position 184,015 of record JAMPIV010014831.1, read on the forward strand.
TCCGGAGAGACCATTTACTGGACTACTAGACTGTGGTATCGACACCTGAAGATTCTTGCCTTGACTACTAGACTGGTATCGACACCTGAAGATTCTTGCCTTGACCCGAAGAAGTTACTTCCTGAACTGATCTGAAAACGTGCCTGTTAAGTCGTGTTTTATTAAGGGGAGTTAACTGTTAAAAGATTTGTAGGTACGGGTCGGTTTTCTGTACACGCCTGTAAGCTCACTTTTTGTGGCGAGATGAATTTTTTAGCTGAGGGCTTTATGCTCGGTAATTCTTGTATACAGCTCAACTGAGTGGCTGTTAGTGTGTTTTAAAAATAGGACGGGCTGCGAGTTCGCGCTGGAATGAATTGTACTGAGCTGTTTTAAGCAGCTGATTTTTCGTGACAGTACTTTGCTGGTAGAGCTTGGAAATGGCAGTTTTACCATTTCTCTAGTGTGTTCCAGTATATAGCCTTTTGTGAGAGGAATATTTAATAAGTTGCAGAATATACTTTATTGAAGTTATTATGAGGCCATGGATTATACCTGTGTTACGGTGTTATTTTAAATGACGGCGTCTGCTGGGGGTTAGTAGTGCGCAACGTTTGGGGTCAAAAACATTAATAGAATATGTCGATATTTTACGGTATACTGAACGCGAAATATTTGCTAAGATTATGACGCATTCGCGTTGGGAAGGTTACGCTTGGTGACTTGGTTACATGACCCTTGTTACGCTATCCGTCAAGCAGAGAAGTCGTGTCTTGTATGTCTTCCAAGGAGAGGCTTAGTATATAGCCGATATATGAATTCAATATAGAACTCAGGGTCAGTTCAAATATTAATCTAAGTATGAGATTATTAAGTAAATTAAATGATGGAAGGAGAATCGTATTATGATTCAATTTGTAGCTGTCAAGAACTCATGCGCTCATTTCTGGCTGTTGACTACAGCAGCGCATGTACATAGCCATGATGTTCATCTGACATATTGTTTTGACACGGACGGATACTTACTGGTATTATTTGGAATTTATTATTATGCTGAACTGTACATGAAGTTTTGTGAATGTCGGATATCTTTTGTATGAACGTCAATACATGTGGACTCAAAACAGAAGGCTTGATATCTTACTTACGTTTCGGGTTTGGTTCCACAGCTGTTAATGTTTACGTTTTCTCAGCACGATAACTCTCCCACAGGAGAAATCCACTAATGTACAATATGCAAATCAGAACGTCGAAGGGATGTTCTTACGGTCAGAGCTAACCATCAATAACAAACATTAACCACGTCAAGAGAGTGACTTTAATATTCAATAAATAATATAAGATGAAGGAACCGCAACACCCGTCACAACTGGTGGCCGATAGTGGTCTTGAAACTTTTCAATAGAGCGAACCTCAAAAATAAAACATTTTTCCTTTCGAGCCGAAATGGACATTATTATGCGAAACACCGGTGACGTCATGCCCTTGACAACAGTATGAACGTTTGCAAAAGCCAGCAACAATCAATGCCCTTCAAAAAAATGTTTGCAGCTCTCAAACAGCGGAGTAAACGAATTGCTAACGTCTTCATTATTTCTAACAAGCTTACGAGTCTGTTGGCGAAGCAGATAATGTACTGAATTACTGCCACAAAAAGATAAGTAACTGATTTTAAACGTTACAATATTTCGTCCTTTTTGTCCAACCACGCCATGTTCTTTTTTTTTAGCCATGTTAAATATTGTTTCTGTCTTTTTACATGTAGTGAGAGGTAGGTTGGGAATCGGAATTGAACTTATGGCTTTTCGAACGTCAAGCTCAATTCCGATCGTTCCTTAAGGCCGTGAATTAATCGCATTTCGCGAAGAACGCGTCGAAGACATTACCGGTGATTGTTTCGTTCGGACCTGCATTAATTCACCTTGTATGTTAGGTGTCTAGTTCTGTGAAATAACCGTTGTATTTTACCGTATTCAGTTTGATTTTTATTCAGTTACAGTCATATGTTCGTAATCTATCCTGTTTATTCTAATCTGGCTATCTTTAATTTTATTTAAATGTATTGTATGATCGTCAAATGAGTCCTGTGACGTCATTATTCGTAGTGCCAAATATGTTCTTTTAATTCATTTAACCTTCACCCTTCTATATTTCCGTTTAGTAGACTTGGTTTTATAATATCACTTATTTTTGTGAAAATGTCACTTTTGTATTGTGCTACTGTACTGTAAAGCCTTGGTTAATCATTTGTATTGTCTTCATTAATGTTATGTAATAATAATATTTCTATGAATTGATTTTAATAATATATTTAATTAATTTAATTATTTTTTGGGAACTTTGATGATGAATCATGTACATTGCAACAATTTGCAGTGGTGGTTCCAGAAACTAGCAAAGCACTTTATACATGATGAGTAAGGCATAAAATCAAAACTTTATAAGTGCAAGTAAAATTTTATATTAAAATAATTTATTGAATTATTTTTTGGTATTCACACCATGGATAGGTGTTGAATTAAAAAACTATATATATAACATAGTAATTGGTACATTTTCATAGTACTATATTGTTGACTTCTCACATTTCTTTAATTAAATAAAATAGTTCATGGAGGAATAATGCCCATGATTATTTAATAATTATATTAGGTGCAGAATATAAACACAGCATCTGATATAAATAAATATCATAATTATTTATGATATATATTATTGATTACATATAATTTTATTATAAAATATTGAATAGTTGTTGAACTTACAACTATTATTAAGAGGATATTACAGTTTGGTATACTGAGTATTCATACTTGAGCTGTTACAAATAAGTACATAGATTTTAACGTCAAGATGCTTGCGTTAGACCATTTTGTTAAAATTGGAAAGGATTATGGCTACAAATCACAGGAACTTCGTCAGTTTGCAGAAGCAGAACTTGCTAAATATGAAGCCAAAGAAGCAGAACGGATAGCAATCTTAAAAAAAGAAGAAGCAGAACGTGATAGAAAAGAAGCAGACCGTGAAATTAAAGAAATAGAAAAAGAAAATAGGCACAGAGAAATTGCTAGACAGGAAAGGGAAGAACGAAGGCGGGAAATGGAACAAGAGATGGAATTAACACGTCTTAAGGTGGAAGCAGCTAGATTACAGGCACAAGGTGCTGCTGCAACCCAGAATGATAACGCACAAAATGGATCGTCATCCAACCAGAACAAACATTTTTACAACTTTAAATTACCCCATTTTAAATTAAATTTTGATGATTTATCATCATTTTTATCAAGATTTGAACAGACATGCAAATCAAATCACTTGCCTAAGGATACATGGGTACTTAAGTTAAATGAATTTTTAGATAGGGACCCAACAATAGCTAATAATTATGATGCTATTAAAACCTTACTTTTACGAAGGTTTCATTTGGACGAAGAAAATTGTAGGTTAAAATTTAAAAATATCTTACCTGACTCTCCTAAAGACTTTGCAGGGTTTATTGCGAACATTCGCAATACATTTAATAGATGGCTTGAACTGGCAGATGTCAACAAATCATATGACAAATTAGTTGATTTGTTGCTACGGGATAAGGAATTATCCTCTGTCAGCCCACCATTCTTCGCATATTTGCAAGAACGAAAGCCAGATACCATTGACGAGTTAGAAAAAAGTTCATTGAACTATTGCAATGCGCATCCGAATGCGAACATTTCTAACTCTTTGATAAGGGAACCTCTACCTGTGGCTTCCAATATGGCATACTATAACAATAACAAACCAAGAACTCACAGTGTAGACAGAAGTAGGTTCAAGGGAAATTACAATGTTAATTTTCACAAAGGACATAATAATAATAATTTCAACAATAAAAATGATTTGAACAGAGGTAGATCAAGGAATAGGAATTATTCACCTCAGTCAAGCTACAACAACAGTCAAAATAACACTAATTATAATAGACCAAATAACCACAATAATAACAGCAATTGGAATGGTAATAATCATAGCTCGAGACATCGAGATAACAGTTACAATAGGGGACAACAGTATAATTCAAATGATTATTCTCGTAATAGGTCTCAGTCACGTAGACCATCACAATTTGATCACAATGCAGGGGCGGCACTCACGGATGGTACGACCCCTAGTGTTTCTGATAATAATAATCAGTCACAATCTTCGTCTGCATGTTGTGCTGTTAACTTTAATGTGGCAAATAGTTGCCAAGATTGTAATGCTATTTTTCAGAAGGCCAAAGAAACTGTGCTGAATTGTGGACACCTTTATACAGCAGTTGGTCTTTCGGCAAACGACGGCACAGGCACCCTGATGTTCAATAGAGGATTGGTAAACGGTACTGTGGTCTCAGTTTTAAGGGATACGGGATCAACCATTATCGGAGTCCGACAGTCCCTCGTTCACCCCAGTTATGCTACCGGGGAACACATCAGGTGTATGACCTTCGGGGGTACTATTGAGTACTACCCCACTGCCATAGTATATGTTAACACACCATTTTTTACAGGTAATGTCAAGGTGTGCATGTTACAGAATCCATCAGCTGATCTTACCGTAGGACGCATCCACGGAAGTAAGGATTGCACTCTTAAGGAGATTAATGAATGGGAGAAAAAAAATTTGCAATCTTTTAGCAACGCTAACGCTGTTGTTGCGATGGCTACACGTCGTGCCAACAAAATGAATACATGTGGCACAGCAGTTTCCAACTTCACTCTGAGTACTATCCCGGAAACTGATGAGAATGATGGATCTATTGTACAACATTCTAAGGATACAACTGATCCAAATAAAACTTTTGATGTTGTCGACATTAAAAATGAGAGTACTAAACAGTATAATAAGTTGAAAAATAATGTTAAGGTTAGAAGGAACTTGAATAAGAAGGTTGAGACAAATAAGTCTAACGGCAAAGGTTTTACTTTGCCCAACCAAGACATGTCTACGACATGTAGGAAACCTACTACCTTTAGTAATGATAGGTATCACCATAAGTACAGTCAAGATGATACGTCATCCATTAAAAATACTTTGTCTATGTTGCGGGGGAAAGTTAATTCTTTGACAAAGAATACATTTCATCATTGTGCACAATTTCGTGACAATGATACTACTTATATTGGGAAAAGTGCATATTCTCGCACATTGTTAGTACGAAATCTGCCGCAGGATACTACCTGGCAGGCACTTGGAAATTTCTTTAATTTTACAGCAAACGTTAAGTTTGTTCGTCTTCTACCATCTGTTGATGGTCAGAATAGTCAGGCTTTGGTTACATTTCGTAACAATCGTGACGCTCGTTGGGTTATTGAGCATGATAACGGTGTCTGTTTTCGTCACCATCATCTACACTTACAATTAGTACCTGATTCTGCGCCACGCAGATAATGGTGTACGCTCACCCTTTTGTCTTATTTCTTGATGACTCAGCATTGTCAGTCATCATTTCTTGTCTTTCTTAATCATCTATCCTAATATAGATTGATTTATTGATTTTTTTTCTTCTCGAAAAACATTTTTGATTCTTAACATCTTTAAATTTGTACACGTTTTCTGTCTTATTTGTTTTACCATGCCTACAAGAGACAGTAAGTTGTTTAAATGTCTCAACTATGCTCAGCCCCATACAGCATAGATTTATTTGTCATCCATCACGGCTGTCTTGTCATCTTTATTAAAGAAGAACATGCCGTTAAGGATAAATTGGACAGACGAATGTGACAAAACTTTTCGCAGTGTCTTGAACATTTTCTCATGCCCACCTGTTTTAAGATTACACTGACAAACAACATTTTTCTTTCTTATATAAGAATACGTGTTCTTAGGTCAGTTTCTTGCGCTGATTTCAAATTTGAAATCCGTTTATCTCTATCACGTCGGGTTCTTAAGATATTTGTGAATAAATATATTTTTGGGAAACCGTTATTTGCTCCGTTTCATTTTTACTATATAACTTATTAAAAATTAATAAAATGCAAAATAATTCTACTTTTTATACTGCTAAAAGATGCATGACATATGTTATGCTATTTTCAAATAGTTACTGTATTTTGAAATAATTTTGAGCGAAATATGGCTTCTAGAAGTTGTAGAAATTCGGCTGATCTGTTCTGTTACGTGTGCGGATATTTTACCGATCGTGTTCACCAGAAAAACTTTACACCATTACTAAAGAAAGCAAATGAACTTTATTTCGATTCGAAAGTTGATGATGCAAATAAATCTTGGAAGCCAAATGCAGTTTGTTCGACTTGTGCAAATAAGTCATGCCTTTTGGAGTGCAGTAATATGGCGGTTGTTTCGAAACCAGTGCCTCATGATCCAATCACGTGTCCGATCCCAGTTCCACCAGAACATATCCGTTGGACGTGAATGAACCATCAGAAAGTGATAGGTATCATAGTTTACCTGCTTTAGAAACTAATTCTGACTCGGATTATATACCGGTGAATGATGGTGTTCACTTAATTAACCATTCAGAACTTTCAGATCTAATACGTGATCTCGCTCTTACCAAAGGACAAGCGGAATTACTCGGTTCGCGACTCAAAGAATGGAATCTTTTAGCGCCCAATACTCCGATATCTAAATTTCGTCATAGACACAGAACTTGTTCAATACTTTGAGATGGATGATGACATTTGCTATTGCAAAGATGTAAACGGTCTAATGGTGCACCTCGGTCATGAGCACATAGTCAACGAATGGCGACTTTTCATCGACTCTTCCAAGACTAGTCTAAAAGCTGTGTTATTGCATAACGGAAATTTATTTTCATCAATTCCAGTCGCCTACTCTGTTCATATGAAAGAAACTTATGACAATATGGCTATACTTTTGGCAAAAATAAAGTACAATGACTACCAATGGCGGATTTGTGGAGACCTAAAGGTCATTGCAATTCTCACGGGCATGCAGACTGGGTATACTAAATTTTGTTGCTTCCTATGTGAATGGGACAGCCGCAACAGACAGGAACATTATGCAAGAAAGGTGTGGTCTATCAGGGATCGTATGCAGCTCGGGCATAAAAATGTAATACACGAGCCATTAGTTAACAAAGACAGCATCATTTTACCACCGTTACATATAAAGTTGGGGCTCATGAAGAATTTCGTAAAAGCGTTAGATAAAACGAGCAAAGCTTTCACTTATCTTCGAGAAAAGTTTCCGCAAGTTAGCGATGCAAAGATAAAGGAAGGTATCTTTGTAGGACCTCAAATTAGGAAAGTTATTGCAGACAAACAATTCGAGAACTTGTTACATGGTAGTGAACTTCGCGCATTGATGGCATTCAAATCGATCATCGATAACTTTCTGGGAAATCACAAATCTGTCGACTATGTGCATATTGTTAAGCAGTGCATAGATGCATACAGAATTATGGGCTGTAACATGTCCCTCAAAATCCATTTGCTCGATTCGCGTCTTGACTTTTTCCCTGACGACCTTGGCGAAGTCAGCGATGAACATGGAGAACGATTCCATCAAGATATCGCTGTATTGGAGTCACGTTATCAAGGACGGTGGAGTGTGACCATGCTTGCCGATTATTGTTGGAGGCTTCATCGCGATGTACCACATGCCATTCACCGACGAAAGTCGACTGCAAAGAAATTCAAGCCTACATAACTGTTATACTTCTTGTACGAATGATGTTGTAATACTGTATGCGTTGTTAAAAAACTTCAATTGCGTATTTCTAGAGATCCCGACCTGATAGAGAAAAACGGTTTGCAGATTTAAAAACAGCTCATTAAAATTGACCAGAAAAACATAGAAATGTTAGAGAAAGAAAAAAAAATTATTTTTTTGTTAGCCAGTGTTATTAGATGCCTCTAAAAAGTTTGTTCTACGTACAGATGCGAGTAATTACGGACTCGGGGCTTGTCTACTCCAATATCATGATGATATCCTTCATCCTGTATTGTATATCTCACGCAAGCTGAAACCTCCGGAGACTAAATATTCAACTGTGGACAGAGAATTGCTCGCCGTGATATGGGCAATTACTAAGTTGGAAAAGTTTTTGCTCGGATCACCATTTCTGATCCAGACAGATCAGAAATCTGTTGCAGCATTACGACGTTCTAACCATAAAAGTCCAAAGCTTGCACGATTTGCTATCGCGCTGCAACCCTATGATTTCGAAATAGAATCGATACCAGGAACTGAGAACATAATGGCCGATACGTTGTCAAGACATCCTACGGATTCTGAATGAATATTACTATTTCATGAAAATTTGCTGACTAATCAAGCATTACATTTGCAATGAATGGTATTAAGGCTACGTCAGAATATACAACACTTCAGTTGGACTTCCCACTTAGATGAGGAAATTTCGAAATAAACTATTGTGATCAAAATATCAAGTTTACAGATCGGTTGAAAATTTGGACTTCACTTGGACTTTGCGTATCACTCATTTCGATTGCAAAGTAGTAAAAAGGAACAATCTCTGATATAGACTGGACAAATACGGTGATGACTTATTCAAATTACGTTCAAAATTTCAATAAAGGAACTAACGACGATTGGATCATCATATCAGAATTGGATAAGATGAACTTTGTTTCTTAAAGAAATTTCACACAAGTCAATAGGATGTAACAACGATTGGATCTTCATGTCCGATATTGTTAAATTTGCTAGTTATTAAATTAATATATAATAAAATAAAGTTGAAGTGTGATGAAATAAAAAAATAAAATATACTAAGAAAAGATGAAACAAAAGAATATCACACCAATTAAACCTTTTAAATAGTTTAATTATTAAGGTGATAGATATTAGATTATGATATTTCATATGTATAGTTAAAATGTATGAATTTTTTCTGTTCTTTTCTTTCTGATTGCTTTAATTTAATTAGGTATCTATCCTTATACTTCATTTTCACACGCATTACTAATTTAATGTATTCTTTAATATTTAGTTTTAATTGTCCGTACTTCTCAATTTTTATTTCTTTTTCTCTCTGATACTATTTCTTATTTTCTTTAATTAGATATTAATTAGTTAGTACCATACTTACATATTATAATTAATTATTTTAATTTTAATTAGTTAGAATAATTTTAATAACACCTGACATTAGTAGTTAGTCGGAAGGAGGAAGGGGATATATACAGCAGAGATGACCCAATCCACCACCTAAACAGACACCAACAGACGACAATTTTCCGCCTGAGAACTGGACACTGTAGATTACTTGGACATCTCTATCGCCTCAAGATATCCCACACGAATGAATGCCCTTGTGGAACTGATATCCAGACTCCAGAACACATTCTCCAGAACTGTCCAACCCATGATAAATTGCGACGTGCGACCTGGCCAAAAGGTGATGAGCTCCAGCAGAAGCTATGGGGCTGCCGCGCCGACCTGGAAAAGACTGTGGACTTCGTCCTGGCGACAGGCCTGCAGATTTAGCATGACTACAAACCGAACGCAGAAGAAGAAGAAGAAGAGTAGTTAGTCAATACATACATCAAATTAATTAGTTAATTAATTAATGACAGTGACATTTCTTTATTTAATATAAGTTATATGTATGATATGACGTTGATTTTATTATAAGATATTACTGACATGACCGTGACACTGTTCTAGATAGAACATCGTAGGCCATACGTCGGGTTTTGTTAAATTTTTGATAATTTGATTAATATTGTTCAAGAGAAAAAAAAAATCTATCTAATAGATTTTTTTCCCCCGTCTGACAGGAAATCTGTTACGGTGTTATTTTTAATGACGGCGTCTGCTGGGGGTTAGTAGTGCGCAACGTTTGGGGTCAATAACATTAATAGAATATGTCGATATTTTACGGTATACTGAACGCGAAATATATGCTAAGATTATGACGCATTCGCGTTGGGAAGGTCACGCTTGGTGACTTGGTTACATGACCCTTGTTACGCTATCCGTCAAGCAGAGAAGTCGTGTCTTGTATGTCTTCCAAGGAGAGGCTTAGTATATAGCTGATATATGAATTCAATATAGAACTCAGGGTCAGTTCAAATATTAATCTAAGTATGAGATTATTAAGTAAATTAAATGATGGAAGGAGAATCGTATTATGATTCAATTTGTAGCTGTCAAGAACTCATGCGCTCATTTCTGGCTGTTGACTACAGCAGCGCATGTACATAGCCATGATGTTCATCTGACATATTGTTTTGACACGGACGGATACTTACTGGTATTATTTGGAATTTATTATTATGCTGAACTGTACATGAAGTTTTGTGAATGTCGGATATCTTTTGTATGAACGTCAATACATGTGGACTCAGAACAGAAGGCTTGATATCTTACTTACGTTTCGGGTTTGGTTCCACAGCTGTTAATGTTTACGTTTTCTCAGCACGATAACTCTCCCACAGGAGAAATCAACTAATGTACAATATGCAAATCAGAACGTCGAAGGGATGTTCTTACGGTCAGAGCTAACCATCAATAACAAACATTAATCACGTCAAGAGAGTGACTTTAATATTCAATAAATAATATAAGATGAAGGAACCGCAACACCCGTCACAACCGGCCAGTGTTATTAGTCATATTTTCTTCTTGATGGATTTACTGTTATAATACTAGAACTGCGATGTATGCAGTCATTTGTTGACGGATATTTTCACTGTAATACTATGAAATGAGAACTGTGATAAACTGCAATGTAGGCAGTCCTTTTGATAGATGTTCTTCCTGTGGATTTATATTATACTGGAAAGTTACGACGTTCATTGCAACCTATGTGCCATGGATTTTTGTATGCTATTGTATCCTGTGAAGTGTGCTGTTAATGTTAATAAACTGCGAAACGTTACAGCTTGTTCCACCACTTCCTGACTCCCGCGTGTTGCTGTAGTGCATGAGTGCAGTAGATGTGTAGTCAAGAACATATACACATTCGCGTAGATATATTTACACATCTGTCGGCCATCTGTAAGCCCGACTAATGCTGATCGCATCTATCAGCGAAAATATATTAACTTTGTCCTGCCATCCCGCCTGCAGAAGGTGTTACAGCAAATACATCTGTAACAGTGCCCCTCACCACAGAGACGAATCTACGGAAAAGCAGCATCGGCACTACAGTATTTTGGCAAGTCGTAATTTTAATAAGCCAACAAAACACCGAACTTTATTTTGCTAAATTCATCAAGCCTAAAAACTTTTCGGTGAAGAAACCTAATTATTTTTCACAATCACCAATCACATTTGTTTACATTTTTTCAAAGTAATTGATCATTAAATTTGTATATGTTCATTTTGACAAATTCATAGTTGAATTAATCATTACAGAGAGAAAGGCATACGTATGGTCCAGGGCCTCTAGTATAGATAGATAGATAGATAGATAGATAGATAGATAGATAGATAGATAGATAGATAGATAGATAGATAGATAGATAGATAGATAGATAGATAGATAGATAGATAGATAGATAGATAGATAGATAGATAGATAGATAGATAGATAGATAGATAGATAGATAGATAGATAGATAGATAGATAGATAGATAGATAGATAGATAGATAGATAGATAGGATAAGATAAGATGATAAGATAAGGTAAGATAAGATAAGATAAGATTAGATTAGATTAGATTAGATAAGATAAGATAAGATAAGATAAGATAAGATAAGATAGATAGATAGATAGATAGATAGATAGATAGATAGATAGATAGATAGATAGATAGATAGATAGATAGATAGATAGATAGATAGATAGATAGATAGATAGATAGATAGATAGATAGATAGATAGATAGATAGATAGATAGATAGATAGATAGATAGATAGATAGATAGATAGATAGATAGATAGATAGATAGATAGATAGATAGATAGATAGATAGATAGAGCTAATAAAAGGAATTTCGCTGAATTAAATCAGCTGCGGGCTTGAACAAGCTAAATCATACAATTTTTATACATCTTCACAAAAGGCGACGGGTCAGATAAAAAGTTAACGTGCTAAGACTCATTCAGCGTTGTCCTTGACTTCTGAAATATCTTGTGAATACACCCTCGAGGTAGAAGCATAATTATGCGTCTATCTACAACTCTACCAAGAGTAATCTTGTGCGAAGGTGGACACCTTTGAAGACCCACAATAGATACTCTAGTTTTGGCCACTGTTAGACCACTACTGCAGAGCAAGGGGAGGCAACCCGTGACAACACACACACACACACACACACACACTAGAGGCCTTACCTGTTCTTTGCACGAGGAATCTGTAAATAACTTCTTTTCTTGTTTTCAAACATAAAATTAAATAAAGGAAAAAATAAGCAAAGCTGAAATTAATCATGTATTTATTTAAACTGTGTGACATACCATTATATAACATACTTTCCTATCTACAATACTATTGATCAAATCGGTTGTTGACTTCTTTCCATGCCATAATTTCAAACTGTCCGGATTCTTCTCTCTTTGTCGTCCCCTATCTTTCCTATTCTCCGGATATACTCCAGCATCCTTCTTATAACATGCCAAAAAGAAAGTGGATTGCTTGTTTCTAACCTGAGGAATAAATTTCCTTTGCACATTGGCATCTTTCAAGACATCCCCATTTTAGTTGCCCATGTTATTTTTAACATTCTTCTGTAAAACCACATCTCTGTGGCATATGGTGCTTTTCCTACTTGTTTACTAATTGTCCATAACTCACTTCCGTATGTCATGATTGGTCCTATATAAATTTGAAGAGCTCTCTATCTTACTTCCACCGAACAAAAAGCTGCTGCATAAAATGCTTTTCATTTTAAATAGAATACTGCTTTTACTAGGTATATTCTTATACATCACTTCTGAGATACAACATCCATCCTTTTTGATGGATCGTTCCTCTTCTACCGTGAGGTGTAGAGGTTTGTAAGAGAGAGCGCCATACTATTCTATCGGCTGTCTTTCTCCTGGCTTGGTTCCATTCTAGTCCTCGGTCCTTCAAAGATTGTCTAATGTTGTCCTCCCAGCGGACTTTGGTTCGTCCTGGAGGTCTGGATCCCTGGCTCTTAGTTTTCCATGCTTGCTGTGGTAGCCGATCTTCTCCCATTCTGCAGACATGGCCAAACCATCTCAGTTGGGACTGTTCTACTTGGGTCTGCAGGGGTTGGGTTTTTAGGCCTTGACGTATCGTCTGGTTGCGGACCATGTCTCTTCTTGTTACTTCAACCACCTTCCTCAGATACCTCATTTCTGAGGTTTGGATCTGGCTTTTGGGGGTTGTAGTCATTGCCCATGACTCGCATCCATGTGTCAAGACTGGGACATAGGTGCAGCGGTATACAGCCATCTTCGTTTTCTTACCAACTTCTCTTCTGCTGAGGAATCCTCGATTTATGGCTTGAAAAGGTCTCCCAGCTGCTGCTCTTCGGGTAGCAAACTCTTCTTTGATGCCTCCCTTCCGGTCTATGACAGCTCCAAGGTATTTAAAGTGGTCGACCTGCTCCAGGACCTGTTCTCCCAGCTTAATTTGATGTCTTCTTTCCTCTCGTGATATCACTATGGTGTTTGTTTTCGAGCTGCTTATGATCATCCCGCTCTTCTCTAGCTCTTCCTTCCAGATTTGCAGGTTGGATTGAAGATGTGCCTCTGATTTACCAATCAGGGCAACATCATCAGTAAATGCCAGCTCTGAAATACAGATTTGTCTCATCTTCCAGTACCTCACTGAATACTTTCTTGTCCTCTCCTTACATGCCTTAATAACATCGTCAATGAGGAGTATGAAAAGATAAGACGACAGGATATCACCTTGTCTTACACTAGTGATGGTCCTGAATTCTTCTGACTTATGGTTCACAAAATTTCTGCAAGACTTCAACATCCATCTGATTTTATTAATGTGCACAGGTATTTGAATATATGAACCTGTTTTTAAATTGTTCCATTTACTTTGAAAAAAGCATTCTGGAGAAATCGTTGTCTTCGAGATGACTATAGCATCTTGTTACGCCATTGTTATGGGCGTGTGGGTATCTTCTTCTTCTTCCTCGTTCGTCCTGAAAAGGACGGTGGTTGCGTTTGTCTGTTTACGCCTGAGCTGTGATATCTGCACCTTTCGGTCGACACATCCGACTTCTGCACGGCATTTTTTAGGACCGGGTTTGCCTTCCCATTTCGATCCACACTCACTCAGCCAGACTGCACTGCTGCAGACTGTTTCCAGGACCACCACGTGGAGGTGGAGTGCGGTCTTGACCAGCTCTGATTCGCTGGTCTTGACGCAGGCAGTCAAGCTATGAGTCGCTGACTGCGTTCTCTATTGCTGCGTCTTTGGGTCCCTGGCGTGTGGGTATATCCTCGGCTGAAGATGTGTTTTATTTGAGCAGGGTATTTTATTAATAAATTGAGTGTCATCGTTTGGTTTTCCTTCCGAACCCTGTTTACAAGTTCATCAATATTATTGTTCTTTGAAGAGCAGTATCGTGCTTAAACAAAACCATAGGATGAAAACATAATGCGTTAATAAGTTCCGCCAACTTGAGGATCAATCAATTAAATCAGTTGATAATCCCAATTTCTTCTGAATCCATCTGACAAATTTATTACATGAAAATTCACGAAGACATCATATATTATGGCATTGGTAATAGATTCATTGATACAAATCATTTCAACTCGGTGCAAGTCCAGTCCACAATTATAGAACAATAATTAATCGTCGTCAGAACGGGGTGAGCTGTGTATACGCGTTACTGCAAGGCAGTAACCGAAAATGAGACTCGCCCGTCTGCAACTATAGATCATAAACACATGATCAAAAAATACTCCCGTATTTTGGACTTCAGTAATTCCTGGTTTTCTCTTTAATCGTCCTTACCTCACACATAATTAGGCCTGACCCTATAGCCAACATTTTTATAACGAGAATACTTGCATTATCAATAATTTGGGAGTTGAACAGAATTGCGTCCGTCTCGCTCGGAGCTTATATCAAAAGTGGATGACCGTGACTTGTAGTCAAGCGGGACCATAACAATCTTGACACGTCATCAAGTTACTATATACTTCGCGTTCACTAAATACCGTGAAGCGTGAAAACCATTCAATCTTTTAACCAACATCTCAAGCATCCAATGTGCAATCCTACAAGTGCTCACACTGTAGCAGACGACATTGTTAAAACATGTCGTAACACATGACTTTTTTTTTTTTTTTTGCCATTAAGGCTAAGGCCTTTATTTTAACTTTCTGTCTTCTGTTACTTCTGTATCAATCATTTCCTGCAACTCATTTTCACTATTTGCTATTTAGTGTCTCATCGGCGTACCTCAGTTTAATTATAATATGTCCACCCACTGTTATTTCTGGCATGTCCTCTATGGATTTCATTTTTTTTTTTTTTCACTGTGAACATTGAACTCATCTCCGTGACAAGCTGGTGCGTGATGAATGAATAAGAAATGTTTAGTTGTTATCTCGGCGGGCGGGGGGTTGAGGAGAAAAAGAAAGAATAGGACTTTTGCTTCCTCGGGCATTTCGTAAGAAACGTCTGCTAGACGTCTGCTAGAAGTCTGCTAGAAGTGTTATACCTTGTCAGTAGCTGCATTAAGTTAGGTTGCCTTTCTTGAATAGTTTAATAACGTGCCCTTCCTTCCTGCTCTTGAAGATGACCTGTTGATTCCAGATTTTCTTACGAGACGGTTTAATATCTCTGTTGCTGATGGACATCAACTTTCATTGCTTCTGGTAAGATCCCATCCAGCTCTGAAAGCTACCTATCTTTCAGTAGTAGCTTACATTAGATCTTGTTGTGGGTGAACTTTGTGTTTAAATGTAGGGTGTTCTGTGGCTTACTTTATTATCACTATCATCATTATTTCTATTTTTGCTCCTTGGTGAGTATGGATCCACCAACCCAGCTGATCCTTTCCTGGGTACTCTATGATGGTATGTTGTACTGGTTGGCTCAAGATTATAATTTTACCCATCTGGGTCGTTGTTTCTTTTTGTTTCTAATGGTTTATACTTCAGGGACATATCTTGTTTCTTTGGTATGGTTCTATTGATACTGTACAATGTTTCAAATCTGCGTATTTAGTTGCCTTCTCAGCTTCAGGTCAGGTTTTCTTCAGGATATTAGTCTCCATCTTGCTCGCATTTTCACTTTCTTACTCATCTAAGTACATTTTGCTCTATTGTGCGTTTGTTACAGTTATTTTTTAAATTTATTTCTCCTTCATTTGTCAGGTTTCGCGTTGTCTATGTCAGTCATTCTTTGTTATTTATTTTGTTGTTGTTGCCTCTTCAAGTGTGTTCTAAAATGTTTCGTTAATGTTGTGCCAGTGTTTAAAAGATATTTTCCTCTATTGCTTCTTATCGGTTTCCAAAATTCAGTTTGATTTTTTCTTTTCTTTAGGTTTTATGTGTTGTGCTTGTAACTTGTTCTTACTGTTTTCTCTGATAGCTTTAAAAAAATAAATACTAGAGTCCATAAGAAAAGGTAGTAATCCGAACCTCCGTCTGCTATTTTTTAAAGCACAACATACCGTAGTCTGCATTTCTTGTCCATTGCGAAATGGTCTATCTGGTTTTCTGTGTGTCCCTCTGTTGAGCCTTGTGCGCCTTCGTCTGTGGAAAGATGGTTCCTAAAATGGCCAGCTCATTGAAATCTCAGAAGCTAACAACGGTTTTTTATTTGTTTCAAATGCCTTTATATCCCATAATAATTTTATAGTTACTGTCTATTTCGACCTTTGAATTTGTATCTCCCATGACTGCCTTAATGTCTCGTCTTGGTACTTTGTCTCATGTTCCATAAGGTTTGTCATAGAAAGTCATGTTTGGTTTTATTGTCTGAGCTGTTTGTTGTTGCATATCCTTTGATTATGGTGATTCTTCTCCTTTTGGCTTGCAATTTTGCTCTCATGAGTCTGGGTGATATTGATTCCCAGTGTATCCGTACCTTTTTATGCTTCTGGTGTCATGTATATCCATGTTCTTCGTCTATACATCCTGAGCAGAGGGGGCTTTTTTGGCGTTAAACGGTTTGTGTCGTGCACTAGTCCATTTTGTCCTAGCTAGTCCCAAGAGTTGTAAAAATCTTGCAGCGTTTCTTTTCATTGCCATTTGTGCTGTTTATTCGTTTAATTCAGCGTTCTGACATTCTATGTAGCTATTTTCGATTTAGCAGAAGATTGGTCGGCGAAATGATTTCCAATGTCTGGGCTCCACTGAGCCGCATCATTTATCTTATTTGTAATACATCTTCTGAACTCGAATTGGTAATTATCATTATCATAGTCACAGTTTCTGCAACTCATTTTTCCCCAGAGGCTTGTGTAGTGGACCCTAGTGCAAACCACTTTTTAAAAAAAAAGGTATTTACTACTTTTGCTTGTAGCACGCTGTGGCGCTGGCTATTGCACGCCACACGCTAGAAAATAAACAAGATTTTGGGTGCTGATGAGCGCGGCACAATGATGATTTGTCGCTATGTGTATTGCGCACACGACGTGGAGATTTTTGAGAAATAACAGGCAGAGCTTGTGTTTACCCTGAAGGGGCAGCTTATGTGTTTTCTATCAAATGGTAGATAGATGGGAAATGTTAAATGGAAAATGTCTTGAAAGATATTAATGTTTATCAACTACAACTAAAAGTTGAAAAAGGAATAAGATAGTGTTTATTGGGACATATGGATTATAGAAGTTGCTGAATCTACCTAATTATTAATGCCGTGTAATGATGTATAGTCTACGTGAATAAATAATGGGATGTTACCAAAGTCTCAAGTTGATATATCGATCGTTATGTGGGAATCTTCAAGTTATTGAAGTTATTGTTAATGAATTATTGTGGCTGTCCTGAACCTTGTGGACCTATTATATATGAACCTGGACACAGTGTGAGAACGAGCATAATTAATCAACTGAATAATATAAACAAGTAACGCCACAGATATGGGAGGCTCAGTCCGTTGAAGATGAATTAATTGTTTGGAATTTATACAAGGCCGTACTGTGGAAAGTACGCAAAATATCACGAATTTATAGAATCCATAGAAATCGCAATTTTTCGTGCGAGGTCATGCCTTGGCAGCTTATATGTTGAAGATCCACATTCACGTCAGTCGAACACGACACATAATGAAGTGACTGGGGACAATTCCATTCACTCCATTATAATGGATCACAATTTTTGTATCCCTTGGACTGTTTTGAAGACGTTAATGCCAAACAACATATATTCTATTGAAGTCGCTAAACATGCATTTGTCTGCCTGGACATATCTTAAGATTATCGGCACCATATATTGCTGTCGCAGGTAGTTTTGACAAATATTTTCACCTCGAGGCCATTTCAAGTTTAATCGCTGTCAATAACCGTTACAGCAAGGTCACCTTAACGGACTCTAACATCTTGATGTGAACTTACCAGTGGACATTTAATATACGAAGAATAACTGTCTTAACATGAATCATGATGATCGGTATGGTCTCCAGAACCAGTCTTTCAATTCTGACGCCGCATCAGGCTTTTGATGTCCGAGAAATCGTTCCTTTTCATCAACGTGCTGATGTTTCGATTACATACGTCATCAACAGATCTGCGATCCGCATCGATTTCATTATCAGGATGGTGTAACGTCTTGAACAGGACTCTCAGACGTTGTCTTGGAACTCATACTTTGGACCTACATTCTTTCGTTGACCCTGGTGTATTTCATGGATTCAATGCTACTTTGCGAGGATGAATGCTTCTTGTCTACAGCGAGGATTGGCGATCGTGGATTTTTAATTCAGATAAGTGAATATATGTTGTGTAATGTCATGGTCTCCAGTTCCTATAAATGTCAGGCACATCTTTTTTCCTGTGTATCTTTCATGTTTTATGTTTCTTGTGGGCGGTAGGTGGGAACGACACTCAATTATATCCTCGGATGAATTTAGTTGTCGTCGTTCTTTAGATTTTGATTATATTGATCTCTTTCAGGGATTCAGCATTCGGGGCTGTCGTATTCCCGCTCTGACTGAGATTAATATTTTCGTAGTTATTTAGTTGTGCTGTCAAGTAATATACTGTCGTGTATTTGTTCAGTATGATTACGTTTGTACCCGTAGGTCTCCTCTTTCTTTTTATAATGTACAGCAGTTCTATGTGATTGTATCTCGTCCTGTACTGTTCATTGGCAGTGGAAACAGTGTTTTATTATATTGCAGAATTTATGACTTTTTCACTTGTCTTTTTCCTTATTTGTTTCCCTCCTTGTCTTTTGGTCCTTTGTCTAATGTGATATTATGGCATGCTTTTAATTAGGTATTAATGGCAATATTTATTATTTGCAGGTGATTATATAAGATTTTATTTGCTGACATATTTATACGTAAGATTATTACGGATACATTAGGAGATTGGTTGATAAGTATCATATACTTCATAGGAAAGTATATCACACTAAACGAAAAAATACTGTAAATACAGTGGGTTTTAAAAAGGTTTAAATTACCTTACGACTAAGTATAGTCATTTAGCAACAATTGTGAGCGATATTTTGCATCTCTATCCCATTACTTTTGACTTTATAATGGCTGACTTTGTAAAAGTGAAAGCAGGATTTATACAAAATGGGAAGGACTGTGGTTTCTCGGGTGATGATTTGATATCTTATGTAGATAAAGAAATTGCAGAATACAAAGTAAGAGAAGAAAGAGAGAGAGAAGAAAAAAGAGAAAGAGAAGAAAAAGAGAGAGAAGAAAAGAGAGAAGAAAGAGAGAGAGAAGAAAAAAAAAGAAAGATAATAAAAAGAGAGAGAAGAAAAAAGAGACGAAAGAGAGAGAGAGAAGAAAAAAGAGAAGAAAGAGAGAGAGAAGAGAGGGAACATGAGAGAATGGAGAGAATTCGTTTAGCAGAAATTGCTGCAGAACAAGCGAAATTTGAAAGAGAAAAAACTTTTGAGTTAGAAAAATTGCGTTTACAATCTTCTTGTTCTAGGGAATCTTCTGGTACAGGATCGTCGAAGATCATTAATTTAAAATTACCAAATTTTTCTTCATTACATGACGATATAGGATTCTTTCTTTTGAGATTTGAATCAAGAGTTACGGCTTTAAATTTACCTAAGGCCTCATGGCCTGAACATTTTGTCGGGTTACTTACTGGTGAAAGTTTACAGACTTTTTTTTAACATCGCCGATGACAAAAGAAATGACTATGAATCCATAAAAGCAATATTCCTTCGCAAATATTGTTTGGACGAAGAAGGATATCGTCTAAAATTTAAATCTATGGGTCCTGTGGAAGGTAAGGATTTCGAAGACTGTGTCTTCAGTGAAGATGTGTCTAAACAGATGGATCTAACTGTCTAATATTACTAAATCTTTTGAAGGTCTTTGTGATCTCGTCTTAGAGACAAAATTTTATCTTCTGTAAATACTGAAATTTTCTCATTTCTTCAAGAAAGGAAGCCTACCGATATAGGAGAAATGGAAAAATTAGCTCAACAATTTTCGGTCGCACACCCAAACTTGCCTTTAGGTAAGACAAAGGTACTAGAAACTTTGCCAGCGTGTGCTGTTACTCGTGATAGATCACGCACGCGCAGCATGGACCGACGGTATAGGGAAGACTATCAAAATTCATACAGAGGGAGAGATAATGTCCATCATAATCGCTCGCCCTCACGGGTTGAAGATAGACGCAACTTTAACCATAATAATAAAAATGCATGGCAAAGAAATAATCAATATTCAAATAATAATTACACTAACAAACATCTTTTCGCGTCACCTGCGCGTAATGATTTTTCTCGAACGGATAATAAGAGGTACTCTCATTCTGACCGTCCAGTAGATCGGAGAGAACCACATTTTTCTAGAAGTCAAGGTAGAACAAAATCACAAGCTCATGCTTGTCAAATTGATGTTGGAAATGGTAATATTGATAATAATGAGAATAATCCTCACGCCAATGCGTGTAGTGTTGATCTCAAAAATGGTAGTAATTGCCCAGAATGTATGACTCTATTTCAACCTGGATCTACTCCACGCCTGAGATGTGGACATGCTCTGCCAGTTTTGGCTGTAAATGATGGGGTCGGCTCCCTCGTCATCCATAGGGGTTTTGTATTTGACGGACCCGTTTCTATTTTACGTGACAGTGGATGCTCCACCATTGGATTAAGAAAGGAACTAACTCCTCCTTATTGTTTTGCGGGGACTTCAGTGAAGTGTGTAACTTTCGGTGGAACTGTTGAATGTTATCCACTGGCAGATGTGGAAATAGATACTCCTTTCTTTTCGGGAAAAGTAAGAGTGTGTGCTCTCGATCGACCTTGCTGTGATTTAATTGTTGGTAACATAAAGGATGTTAAAGAATGTTCTGAACAGGATATTCTTAATTGGGAGAGAAATCACCCTTCTTTGGCTAACGCTCGAGCACAGCAAGCTGCAGAAACAAGTAAATTAAATTCTTCTATTCACACACAACTCAGTGCAACTTGTCTTTACATTGACAAAAATATATTTATTTCTCAAAAACAACAGGATCCTTCTTTGGGACATTTATTCCCAGTAGCTAATGCTAGAAAGTATGTTAAAAAATATACACATGATAACAAAACGAAAGTCTCTTTTCGAGGGAGATATAATTTCCATCCATCCAGTGCTTCATATCGTAAGCATGGTTTTTCTGATGGTTCATTGAGGCGACATGCCAGTGACATTGATATTGATTTGTCAGATCATTATATATCTATTGAGAAGAAAGAGTTATTTGAACAACCTGATCATTATAAAGTATGTCATAAAACGATAGAGAGATGTGATAAGGATGACACACATTTGACTAACAATAATAACGTTGGTTCTTCTTTTAATGAGGTACTGCATGCTAAACCTATTGTTAGATTGGGTACGACATGCACAAAGACTGCATGCTCTGGTAATATTCATTCTAGTAATATTGAAGATCCACATTCACGTCAGTCGAACACGACACATAATGAAGTGACTGGGGACAATTCCATTCACTCCATTATAATGGATCACAATTTTTGTATCCCAATTCGCTCTTGTCGAAATTGTTTTGGGGGTGAAATACTGCACACATCCGCACCGTGCAGTTGCGAAATTTACCCCATCGCACAATCTGGTGCGCACGTGCATATTTCCTGCACATGGCTGATGTTCTTCAAACGCATCTTTTTCCTGTGCATAATTCTATGCTCATTTGTTTTCTTTTATCTTAATCTCGATGCGCACGAAGCTATTTGTCTTCCAAATGGATCTTTGTGTTTGTATTACTGCCTAGATGTCAGATTGGTGCACGATTTCGCACCATGCGTCTGGCTACATTCTTCCGGAAGCTGACTTCCTTTATTCAGATAGATATTCTGGTAAATCATTTTTATTACTTTTTTCGATACTTTGGTACTTTCTTATTCATTCTTTTTGTTTAACCTTCAGATTGGTATAGTCTTCGGAACTTTTGTTATTACTTTCACACTTCGTGGTTTTTTGCAGAGATGTATCTGTGTATTACTATTTGCTGTAGTAGTAAGTACTGAGAAGCATGTATAAGGCTTGTTGGGGCCTGTACCTTCTATCTTAGGAGTATACAGATGTTTTCTTCTTTGACTTATGTCCTATCTGCACCATTGAAGATATGCCTGATAATATAGAATGTAATGAATAGTGTGACCATGCATTATATAACATAAAATCACAATTTCCATAGTACGAATACAGGTCTTATATTATCAGGCTTACGACGACCTTTTCTCGTTGTAACAGATTGCATCAATCTATGACATAAGTGGAGGTCTGGAACTTTGTTGGCGAGTACTGTCGTAGATTTTTGATAGGAGAATTAAGACTTGGGTTGGTCCCTTCTGATTAGATTTGAATAAGTGATAGTCACAGTGAGAGATAGTAATAGCAATAGATTTCCACGAGTGAGATGGTAGACTGTGATAGAGGCTGTCTCTGAAATCGAGAAATCTTCTCTCTTTCACCTATCTTCTACGACAGATTTAGAGGAGTCAGACAGTCTGAACACATATATATATTACATGTATATATAGTTCTATCCACTCACGTGCACGCACATACAAGACGACAGTTAGACGTACAGACGTGGGAAACTATAACAATGATTATACAGATAATTTGGAACGAGCTGACCAACGCGCTGATTAAGTTCTCGAGAAATTTTTAATTATCGTAATAAACTTCTATCACAACATAAAATATTACATCAAGCATATACAAATAGTCATAAAAATCAAGGAATTGCTACAAGAAATGATAGACCCACAGTTATGATCTTTCCTCGATGTTTAGCCCACAGTCCCGTTAGGAGAAAGATGATAGCCCAAAGAGTCACCGATACATATGATTTGGGTCTAATATTTTCCTTTTTTGAAGGTATGAACTGACTTTGATAGCAGTATCTATTCTAAGGAGAAAATATTGTTAGCAACAAACTTGCATAAAGACAGTTAAGACAGCAAAATGGGTGCCAAAATACAACCATAAGAACCACTCAGACCTGCGTTCACTCTATTCATTCAGCCGTGGCCACGTGCTCTCATGCATACTTACAGCTTTGTTCCTAGCATCTGGAAACATAATTCTTAGGACATTCACATACAGACTCGTCAATTGCAGTCTTGACCAAGAAATCCCCAGTTCCAAACAGACGGGTTGAATTCTCTGCTTCAGGGAACGATTCCTTGGGTGTTCTTATTTTTCGGATGTCTGTTTAGGTCACATTAAAATTGTCCAGGAACGAACATCAAAACGAGCACAGTGTCAATAGCTTAGGTTTCTAGAAATGAGGAATGTCAGATCGGTGTCTACTTTCAGGATAGGACTATATTTGGTCACCACATCACTAGTCAAAACTCCGTCGGAATGTTACTGACGTTAATATGTTACTTGCCACACTGGCTAAAAATGTACTTGAGTTGTTTCTCAGGAAGAATTAAATATGGCGCGATAGGCCTGTTACTTCATTTAACCTTTAGAGTACTTGTAAAGATTATGCACCAAGGCTTTTAAGGAAAATGTTTTAGTTCTTCACAGATATCACTCATCAGTACTTAAACGCTGGCAAAGTTTGGGTTAACCCCAGTATTCACTGAATAAAGGAAAAAACACATAAAATAATTATACATACTAGGTACTCGTTATAACTTACATTTTTAAACTGCAAGCGTACAGCTTGACTTATCATTTAAAACTTCCCGTAAAATAAGTTATATACATAAAATCAATCACTATTAATTAGGAATACATACGTATCCCGTCAATACTCACTGATGTAGCATTTCAGTTATAAGTTAATTTTAAAATATATTCTCGTCTGATTATTTAGCAGTTAAGTTTAATTCCTTATAGCTACCTGGTTTTAAGCTAGAAATTATACTTTATTCTGCTTTCCACTGAAACACGTCACTAGAAAATAATACAGACTATATTTTTTAAGCCTTCTGCACAAAATCTAACTAGTGAAATAAGCGATTTAACACTTTAAACACTTCACAAAATTACTAGATATCTAATATATAATATTTACCTCCGCACAGAACTACAGATTAATACCACGAACTAGAATCATTCAATATAATAGTAGTCTAGAACTCGGCAAAATTGCCCAGAAACTAAAGACTTTTCAATACACAAGATATTTCTTCTAGCCTGGCGATCTGTCTACTGCAGATTTAGGAGTAAGAATGAAAATCTAGTTTCAAACTCTGGTTAATATCTATGAAACGGACAAAGATGAGTGCTATTTCCAAAATCACGTCCAATGCCCAAGTGTAGACCCTAGCGTGAGAAAGAGATGCCCTAAGATAATAGATTAATTATGAGAAATGACAGTGAATGTAGTAAGGTGAGTCTGTTGGCCCGAGGAGGATAACCGAAATTAAATCTTCCTCGCCAAATCGTGACTAAAGAAATGCTATAAACTCACCACCTCTGGCTACCTTTAACAGACTAAAGGAGATAAGGTTAAACTAACACTACAGACACCACTGTACAGACAACAGTTAAGGACTATACAGTGACGAAGCTGATCCAGTGAACATTAAATAAGTTTATTATACAAATCAACAGAATTTTCATAACATAGTAACAAATAAAGAAAAGCATATATCGTGCAAGGTTGCACCGACCTGGAAAACAAAGAAACTCAAATTTGATTATAAGCACACCAAATTTAAAACTCCAACCACTTTCACTCCTTCATACACCCTGCTGGGGACAAAATTTAAAAAATGATAAGTGATCTTAACTACAGTCTAATTTAGTGGCCCTCAACTGTAGCCACCACTCTCTATTACACTACTATCTCTAAAGTCAATGGCTGCTGACCCTTCATGAAGACTATCTGCACAGCTGCTAACTCTGTCAGCGGTATACGCCACTAAGTCACACTCTGCACTGCTATGTAATAGACTTTTTCTAACTCTAA
Source organism: Oreohelix idahoensis (assembly GCA_024509875.1). Taxonomy (NCBI): domain Eukaryota; kingdom Metazoa; phylum Mollusca; class Gastropoda; order Stylommatophora; family Oreohelicidae; genus Oreohelix; species Oreohelix idahoensis. Next base: position 209,457 of record JAMPIV010014831.1, read on the forward strand.
GGCTCAGAGGCTATCCTCTAAGAATATTATGAGACTCTGCAGGTCCCTGATCTATTTTTCACCATCTCTCTCCACTTCTGCCTTGCTGCTCTCGTTTCATTTCAGCAACCGGGAAATGATATCCCTTTCTTCCTGGTTCTGACGACTAGGCACTTGCCGTAGACTGTAGAGGCTTCTCTATTTGGCGAAAAGAAAGCTGATTTTCCCTTGCTATGTTACCCCTCATTTGGGTTTAGGCCCTTCGGTATTGTTACCGAAGCTAAAAAAAAACGACACACCAACCCGCTTGCTTGGGTTCGATGGGTGTGTATATGAGCTGAGAGCTCCGGGTCTTAAGAAAACCCTTTTCACTGAAGACTGCGTCGCTGTCTCGACCTGCTCTTCCTCGCTCCCTCTCTCTGGGGCCACAAATACTCAGAGCCGATACCCACCGCGGTACAAGCTCTTACGCCTCTGGCGCTTCCTCGACGTTTTCTCTCTTGAGAAGACTGGCTACCTTTGCCAGCTGTCAGGAACAAGATTTATTGGCAACTCCCGCTCTTCGGGCCGTGACCACTGCTGTGGACACAAAAGACATGCCACTCTGTACTACAATACCAAAATACTTTCATATAATAAACTTACATATAAAACGTAAACAGTGGATGCTTCAGTCACACTCCAATCTAGCACAAACATGTAAACACCCGAACGAAGACTGCTCCACCATTTCCCCTCTCTTGTGCACGACGATACGTAAATATTTACTGACACTGGGTCATCTCCCCCCGACTACACCCTGTCTGTCTAGTAAACCCGACTCACTGATCAATACTAATTATACACAGCTTGCTCAGGCCTTAAAACATTAAAAACAGGTAGGGGAACCTCCCGTACTTAGGCCTACTTTAACTCTGTAAGCGGTCTCAGGACCTTATCATCGTTTCCCCCTTATGATAAAAATGCACAACAATTAACTGCACATCAATGTTTAAAATTCACCATTACATTTATATATTACATTTCTATACACAGAAATATATCTATCTCTATAGACTATATTACCTAGAACTCATTAAATTCCATAACACAAAAATCAAATACTACTCTGCATAATATTTAATTACACAACCACTTAAGGCACCATAATTTCCTTTCACTTCTACCCCACGTGGTTTCCCTGAAATTATATTTTAACTCCCCCGATAGAAAAATAGTTAATATCTACTCTATCCATCCAGAATTTCTACTCCAATAAATCCCGGTAACCACGTGATTAACTTTTCCCGAAAAAATCCGTTCCCGTATTTTATTAGGAGACTTATCAGAATTAATCTCTCAATGAAATAAAATACACGTGCTTCAGAATATTCTGTAAATTAATATAAATCTAGGATGCGTGTATGTCTACAGACTTTCTATTAAATCTACGGAGCACACCTACGTAATATCTCTTTATCACTCATAGACACTGTAGAAATAAATGATGGCGTTACAAGTTATAAAGTTCAAAAATAAATTAAATTAGAACGGACTAAGGCTCTATTAGAGAATACTAGATTTAATTATCACGCTACTTTAAATTACTGACATACCAAATATTGCGTTCAGCGTTAGAAGCCGACAATATGCTTGATACACGGCCCAGGATTACTGCAGGAAGAGACCGCTAAATCGAAAAGCGCTACTTTATCTTAGATTTTCCTGCTCTGACCCCCGACCTACTTGAGGCTAGGCGTCTCCCTACAACCAATAGAATTAAAGATACTCTAAAATTTTCCATGCGCTCATCTCTAAATTTAGAACCAGTGTATTCTTGCTTCCTTTAAATGCGCGCGTAATTCCGGCTACGTAACGTTACCTAACGACGTCTGTTTGCGAGAGTGAAATTGAAATGTGATTCGCTCTACCGTAAGCTGGACGTTACCTGGGTAGGGGTCATCTCCCCTTCCCCACGAAAAATGACCGCGATAAATTTAACAACGCAAAAAAATGGAATTTCAAGATCGCGATAATTAGAAAAAGGCCGACTGGTGCCATTCAGTACTAACCTACATTAATCCCTATAGAAAAAAACCCGCAATTACTTTACCTACCGAACAAATCTAAAGACCCCTATTATTCAGAGAGAAAAAGAATACTTCCCAATCTTTAATAGAGGGAAGACAAAAATGGCAAACTCAAAATGGGGCTGTTACGCACAAATAATTACTTTTTTCCAAAGTCTTTGTATGATCGTTTTTCGTATGTATGATCATTATTTGACTGAAATGCATGTTATATATATTTTATGGTCAAAGGGACAGAACCCGAAATATCGATACTGCTATTTTTGATGAGTTTACCTCCTCTTGTATAGAGACACGTTCGGTCTATAATGTCTTGAACGAAGCGTGACCATATCTCCTTATTTGGTAGTATCAGTCAACTGTTGTAGATGTTTGAAACCTTTCTTAACGCTTCTGTTCATGTCCATAAAAGGCGCGACTGTGTAAGACTTTTATCTCGAATGTTCTTAGAATCGTCTTATTGTGAACAGCGACTCAGAGATTGTCACTCTGCACATGTCTCGACTTGGTTGTCGTTTGTTGTTCCGCCCAGGTCGGGCAGTTGAGAAATGGACTGATTAGCGAGCGGACGCGACTGCGTCTTGTGATTCTCTGAGGGAAATACATTGTCTTTGTGAGTTAGTTAGCTAACTAGACTATTTCCCCGTATTATTCAAGCCTGCCTGGAGGCATATGTTCATGGTTGATTTTCCGAAATAAGGTAATTCCTCTTGTATCGAACTTTAGGCTATCATCTAGAGGTTCGTCATTTTGTCGCCTTTTTGCTCGCCTGTGTGATTCAAAATGGAGAGGTACTTTGACTAGGATTAAGTCATCGGTATCTTTATACCTGAACTAGTTATATATCTATGGGTCGCTCTAGACCAACAAGACTATTGTCTGTGTTCCAGGATTCGTTATATCAGAGATCACGTCCAAGTCAGATGGTTAGACTTAGGAAGGTTATAAAGGTCGAGCTGACCTGTAATCCATGTATGCTACTCACGTGCAGACAGTAAACGGACGTATTGTATACATCTGATCTGCTAGCATCAGGAAGGAATAATTATTATTGTCTATGAACATTAAGGATCTGCAGCGGACCACGGTTGCAGAAGTTATATGTATTATTTATCAAGCTTCGCTATGATATTTGTTTTCCATACAACTATTGAGTATTGACTTCTACATGACTGTCAGTTAACATGAGTTTGAATGCTGCATTCGTTATACTATGCTGATGATAACATAAGTATCATGACTGTTTTGTGGCGTGCAATAAATGGTATAAACCTAAAGCGAAGTTACCATTTTATGACTCTACACGTCATGTTGCCTGTGGTGTACCCTGTGAACTGTTCTACTGCAACACACACAGCAACAATCTAAACCAGATAAGACACCCACATCTTGCATTGTAATACCTGGTGTCGATAGAGGTGGTAGTTTGACGGCATCCTAATTCCACCCTTATCAGGGGCCTATTGAAGACTAAATCACAGTAACTCCGTCACATTACCCCACCCTTCGAGGTCGGAGCCTGCCGATCTAATTTACTGTGGTCTTGGTGTTCAGATTGGTCCCTATCTATGTCTCCCGAGCTGTCTTTGAGTCGCTCTGCAACTGGCAGGCGGCTGGGCCAATCACCCAAACCATACCTCCTTCCCGTGTGCACCTGGCCTTGTTTACTTAATTTTCTCCTCCAGGGTTTCTTCCTGATAAGTGTCCCTTGGCCTTGGTGGAGTACAGCTACCGCACAACTCCCTGACCACTGAACAGGTAATTAGCGGGTTACGTGCTGTCCGACAAAGACTATCCGCTGGGTGTTTACGTTTATATGGCCTGTACCTAGCTGATCTGAGGTACCTGCGGCTGACTGTAATGTCCCACGAGCGAGAATCACTGTTCCAAAATTGGAAAAGTTTGTTGGCCCAAGAAACGCGCACCTGTTTCTTCTTCTTCCTCTCCATAACTACTCCCATGCTCCGGTGGGAGAGTCGATCTCTCTTCAGACCTGTGCCCTCCAATGGCGGGTCTGGAACTTCCCTTGCCTTGTCCGGCGCAATGCTGGCTTGGTCAACTGACATGACCGAATTGCTATGTAGAGGCCTGGTGATGGCGACTACCTTGCTGCTCATCAGCGGGTTTGAAACCGCTGGTACCTTAAAATGAAGATGAGAACTCTCGTGTACCTCTGACATCGAGTTTCCAATCTCTTGCTGGGTTTCTACCGAATCCTCACTGACCCCAGCAGCTTCTATCTTTGGGAAAAGATAGGTAATATCTGCCCCTGGCAGTGGTTCTGTACTTGCTCTTCCCCTACCAATATGAAGCGGGACAGAGCTCTCCAAAGTAGCTCCTTGCAAATGCGTAAGGCCGCTTTTCTCACTCTTTTCTGGCCTGAAAAGTTGGTGAGATGAAACTGTAGCCCACGGGAGCTCTCCGTCTAACACCCTGGTTCTACCTTCAACCTTGCCCTCCCCTGTGAGAGTTACTGGCGTCAGTTGGAATGTGTCCTGCAGTGACACTTGACGGTTTAAGATCCCGTTTGATCGCGGAGAATCTGAGATAAAGCTCTCAGTGACTTGTTCTACTGTTCCTTGAATACAGTTCTTGTCAGTATGTCCCTCTCCTGAAGGAGCTAATACCATCGGGGGCCTAATTCCCGACGACAAAGAATGTACTTCCACAATCACCACTGTTTTGCCATTAGGCTGCACAGGGATGTCAGGCGAATGCGAATCTGCCTGTTGTTTTTCGCTGTCCCGCTGGGGAGCTGGCGAAACATGCCTTATTAGGGATTCGAACCCTGCCCTCGACTTTCCGTGTCGAGTATATCGTGCTGTCTCACGAGCATGGGAGAATCGATAGCCATCCGATTTATGCTTGCTCGCGTTATTCCCCCTGTTATGCAGTTTCCACGCCTGGGATCGCTTCGTAATCTTCCCAGCGTTGTAAGGGCTGCTTTCCTTACTTAACCCCCTCCCTTGTTTGGGCTTCGGGTCCATTTCCAACGGAAAGTCCTTTTCCTGGAGTTGGGGCACAGTTTGAGCCGACAAGTTATCATTTAATGGCGCAAGATTTTCAGAGGGGTTGTCCTTTTCTAGTAGCTCCTTTTCCCTCTGTTGTCGTCTTCTTTCCGATTCCAGGTCCTGTTCCATCGCTTCGTCTACCAACTCTCGGATGAATGCTTCGCTGTCCCCAGCTTTTGCACAGGTCCATGCCAAGGCTAGACGATTGCCAAAGAAGTTGTCGACTTCATATTGCCTCTGCAGGCTTTCTGCATATTCCAGAAGGGGTGGAATTTCGCTATCACCGTACTCCATGAACTTAGCTACCTCAAGTGCAATCTTATGTACTTTATCGAGATCAGCCATGTTACCTGCAAATTCTGCCGTAAGCTCACAAATATAGAGACGTGAAGGCCCCATAACTTCCCGTTACCTACTAGGAATTAATCTCTCTATAACCGCTGTCCCAAAACCCGAACTCAGACTAGCACCAGTCTGACTAATAACGACCTGAAAAATGTTATGCAGCTACTAAAAATTCCACCTTCCTGTTAAGAAAAAAAAATCAGTTAGCCATCAATTACCTCTAAGTTCTATAACTAACCTATCACTACAATCCAATTGCCTGCAACCTGTGGAAAAACTTTCTGTGGAAAAACTTATTACTGGATCAGTTCTACTAGCTCTGTCTAGGGGATATTGAAAGAATCTATTCTCAGACTTCCTATAGAAAACAATCTGTCAATCTAGATAAGATCCCAGAATTGATCCTACAAAGCTGATCCCAAGGACGATCGCCACCCACTTTGTCACGAGTTGGATTTAAGTTAGAGTTATGCCCAAGTGTAGGACAAGACCCTAGTGTGAGAAAAGACTAAGATAATAGATTAATTATGAGAAATGACAGTGAATGTAGTAAGGTGAGTCTATTGGCCCGAGGAGGATAACCGAAATTAAATCTTCCTCGCCAAATCGTGACTAAAGAAATGCTATAAACTCACCACCTCTGGCTACCTTTAACAGACTAAAGGAGATAAGGTTTTTCCTAACACTACAGACACCACTGTACAGACAACAGTTAAGGACTATACAGTGACGAAGCTGATCCAGTGAACATTAAATAAGTTTATTATACAAATCAACAGAATTTTCATAACATAGTAACAAATAAAGAAAAGCATATATCGTGCAAGGTTGCACCGACCTGGAAAACAAAGAAACTCAAATTTGATTATAAGCACACCAAATTTAAAACTCCAACCACTTTCACTCCTTCATACACCCTGCTGGGGACAAAATTTAAAAAATGATAAGTGATCTTAACTACAGTCTAATTTAGTGGCCCTCAACTGTAGCCACCACTCTCTATTACACTACTATCTCTAAAGTCAATGGCTGCTGACCCTTCATGAAGACTATCTGCACAGCTGCTAACTCTGTCAGCGGTATACGCCACTAAGTCACACTCTGCACTGCTATGTAATAGACTTTTTCTAACTCTAAGGCTCAGAGGCTATCCTCTAAGAATATTATGAGACTCTGCAGGTCCCTGATCTATTTTTCACCATCTCTCTCCACTTCTGCCTTGCTGCTCTCGTTTCATTTCAGCAACCGGGAAATGATATCCCTTTCTTCCTGGTTCTGACGACTAGGCACTTGCCGTAGACTGTAGAGGCTTCTCTATTTGGCGAAAAGAAAGCTGATTTTCCCTTGCTATGTTACCCCTCATTTGGGTTTAGGCCCTTCGGTATTGTTACCGAAGCTAAAAAAATGACACACCAACCCGCTTGCTTGGGTTCGATGGGTGTGTATATGAGCTGAGAGCTCCGGGTCTTAAGAAAACCCTTTTCACTGAAGACTGCGTCGCTGTCTCGACCTGCTCTTCCTCGCTCCCTCTCTCTGGGGCCACAAATACTCAGAGCCGATACCCACCGCGGTACAAGCTCTTACGCCTCTGGCGCTTCCTCGACGTTTTCTCTCTTGAGAAGACTGGCTACCTTTGCCAGCTGTCAGGAACAAGATTTATTGGCAACTCCCGCTCTTCGGGCCGTGACCACTGCTGTGGACACAAAAGACATGCCACTCTGTACTACAATACCAAAATACTTTCATATAATAAACTTACATATAAAACGTAAACAGTGGATGCTTCAGTCACACTCCAATCTAGCACAAACATGTAAACACCCGAACGAAGACTGCTCCACCATTTCCCCTCTCTTGTGCACGACGATACGTAAATATTTACTGACTCTGGGTCATCTCCCCCCGACTACACCCTGTCTGTCTAGTAAACCCGACTCACTGATCAATACTAATTATACACAGCTTGCTCAGGCCTTAAAACATTAAAAACAGGTAGGGAAACCTCCCGTACTTAGGCCTACTTTAACTCTGTAAGCGGTCTCAGGACCTTATCATCGTTTCCCCCTTATGATAAAAATGCACAACAATTAACTGCACATCAATGTTTAAAATTCACCATTACATTTATATATTACATTTCTATACACAGAAATATATCTATCTCTATAGACTATATTACCTAGAACTCATTAAATTCCATAACACAAAAATCAAATACTACTCTGCATAATATTTAATTACACAACCACTTAAGGCACCATAATTTCCTTTCACTTCTACCCCACGTGGTTTCCCTGAAATTATATTTTAACTCCCCCGATAGAAAAATAGTTAATATCTACTCTATCCATCCAGAATTTCTACTCCAATAAATCCCGGTAACCACGTGATTAACTTTTCCCGAAAAAATCCGTTCCCGTATTTTATTAGGAGACTTATCAGAATTAATCTCTCAATGAAATAAAATACACGTGCTTCAGAATATTCTGTAAATTAATATAAATCTAGGATGCGTGTATGTCTACAGACTTTCTATTAAATCTACGGAGCACACCTACGTAATATCTCTTTATCACTCATAGACACTGTAGAAATAAATGATGGCGTTACAAGTTATAAAGTTCAAAAATAAATTAAATTAGAACGGACTAAGGCTCTATTAGAGAATACTAGATTTAATTATCACGCTACTTTAAATTACTGACATACCAAATATTGCGTTCAGCGTTAGAAGCCGACAATATGCTTGATACACGGCCCAGGATTACTGCAGGAAGAGACCGCTAAATCGAAAAGCGCTACTTTATCTTAGATTTTCCTGCTCTGACCCCCGACCTACTTGAGGCTAGGCGTCTCCCTACAACCAATAGAATTAAAGATACTCTAAAATTTTCCATGCGCTCATCTCTAAATTTAGAACCAGTGTATTCTTGCTTCCTTTAAATGCGCGCGTAATTCCGGCTACGTAACGTTACCTAACGACGTCTGTTTGCGAGAGTGAAATTGAAATGTGATTCGCTCTACCGTAAGCTGGACGTTACCTGGGTAGGGGTCATCTCCCCTTCCCCACGAAAAATGACCGCGATAAATTTAACAACGCAAAAAAATGGAATTTCAAGATCGCGATAATTAGAAAAAGGCCGACTGGTGCCATTCAGTACTAACCTACATTAATCCCTATAGAAAAAAACCCGCAATTACTTTACCTACCGAACAAATCTAAACACCCCTATTATTCAGAGAGAAAAAGAATACTTCCCAATCTTTAATAGAGGGAAGACAAAAATGGCAAACTCAAAATGGGGCCTATTGAAGACTAAATCACAGTAACTCCGTCACAAATAGCCTCCCCTTTCCTTAACACCTACGTACTTTAGACGCTAGCTCATAACTGCCAAAACGTGCGTCTTCGCACCTTACGCCAAAACTGGCCGTGGAGCTGGAGTGTCATGGAAAAACCCAGACTAAATGTGTCCTCATCATGTCTGACAGAGTGAATTCTCACACGTTTATGTCGAGAATCTAGCCCAAGAGCGCTGTGTCATGAGAGAAGTATAGACACCTGTCTGCTTTCTGTGTCTGACCAGACCGTATTCTAACACTATACGCTCGAGCAGGGACTGACACGTTATGTAATAAATGCGTCATCAGTGTATGAGAAAAACGGTAAAGTCAGAATGGGAAAGAAATATATTTCTCGCAAACGAACGAATGCGAAAAATACGGGAAAAGGATACAGAGTGATAATACAATAGAGGACACGTGTGGAAGAAAGAAAGAATATAGAGAAAATTTATTGATCATAAAACCCTCTGTGACAAGTACCATCCTATTTTTACTTGAGCAGAACCTTAGCTGATGCTGAGTCCAAGTACTGTTTGGTTGAGAGTGAGAATTGTGGACATGGTGTGGTTACATAAGTGCCTGGTAGGTACTAATTTTAAATTATACACTGACCAAAAATCACTCACATATCTACAGACTTTTAAATCGTCTAATGCACGTCTCACCCGATGGTCTTTACAAATTCAAGGCTATGATTTTGACGTTCTACCAATAGCGGGAAAGGACAACGTCCTTGCAGACACTCTGTCTAGAGTTATGGAATAACTCGAATACTGATGTGTTTCTTGCTGTCCATATTTCACGTGTAACAATGTTGATAGTGCATAAGTTTTGTAACAATGGCCACTATGGACAGTTGGATCACTATGCGAACACATACCAGATTGTTTAACTGTGATGATCACGCCTATTGGACAATAATTACTTATTTATTCATATTGTTATTACTGACATTATTTGTTTTTCTTAAAATCTTGATTGCAATCTAGATAGATATCATTTAATTGTTTGATAGGTAATCATAAGTGCATTAGTGATGATCTTAATGATTTAATCTCGCTTCATATTATAATTGCCTGACTGAAAACTATGTTTTCAGTTGTTGGGGGGGGGGGGGGGGGGAATGTGGCGCTGGCTATTGCACGCCACACGCTAGAAAATAAACAAGATTTTGGGTGCTGATGAGCGCGGCACAATGATGATTTGTCGCTATGTGTATTGCGCGCACGACGTGGAGATTTTTGAGAAATAACAGACAGAGTTTGTGTTTACCCTGAAGGGGCAGCTTATGTGTTTTCTATCAAATGGTAGATAGATGGGAAATGTTAAATGGAAAATGTCTTGAAAGATATTAATGTTTATCAACTACAACTAAAAGTTGAAAAAGGAATAAGATAGTGTTTATTGGGACATATGGATTATAGAAGTTGCTGAATCTACCTAATTATTAATGCCGTGTAATGATGTATAGTCTACGTGAATAAATAATGGGATGTTACCAAAGTCTCAAGTTGATATATCGATCGTTATGTGGGAATCTTCAAGTTATTGAAGTTATTGTTAATGAATTATTGTGGCTGTCCTGAACCTTGTGGACCTATTATATATGAACCTGGACACAGTGTGAGAACGAGCATAATTAATCAACTGAATAATATAAACAAGTAACGCCACACACGCCCTTTTCAACCATTTACCATAAATACACGGAGCTGTTGGTTATATCATTTATTGTAATATTTTCTTGTTTGTATTTATTTTATGCTTTTTACTATATTATTTCTCTAGTCGGTATTTTTACTTTTTAGTTATAGTTCATATTGTTATATTGTTCAGAAAAATGATATTGTCTACACTGGTAAGCATTTAATGTTGATTGGAGGATTATTTATAGTCAGTCCGTATTTATCTAGGGGGGATCTACCACCACTGTAGACTTCTGGCTCGCATCCTTATTTACTTCCTTTTTTATATGTTAGCTTTTGTTTTTGTAATATAGTGTTTTATTAACTTTTGTATTTCTGATGGGGTCTTAGTGCCTATGAGATTTTCTAAACTCATTTCTAACTTGTGGTTATTGCAGTATGTCTTAATGTTTTGCCTCTGCTGTTCCTATTTTTTGCAGTCCATCATAAAGTGTCTAGTTGTGTTTGGTTCTTGACACTCTTCACTCGTGGGTTCCGCTATCATGAAATATCCAGTTCCAAGCTTGAGCCTTAGCAATTTTTTTATTATTTGGTATTTTTAGTTCATCTTGTATTTGATATTTTTTGCTTGGTTTTTTTTTCAGGATTTTATATGAATGTCTTCCTTTTTTGCTTTGGTCCCATGCTATTATCCACTCTTTAGTTATTGCTTGAGTAATTAAGCTCTTAATTTCAAATAGCGCAAACAATGAACCTAGAGGACCGAGTTTGTTCTTGCCTGGCCTCTCCCCAATGACCTTTTCAGCTAGGTTTAACTTTCCAGGAGCACAAGAGTCCCGCTGACTTAGCTAACGTTATTCATGAGGTTTGCTGCCGTTCCACCACTTGAAGGTGGAGCAAAATCGGAATGGTTCTTACATTATAATGAATATATACCTGTCACAAAAAGTAGGGGATATTGAATTTAAAAGTTATCCAAAGACAATATATTTCAAATTAGTTCATTTATTCCTTCGTACAAGTAAACTTGAGCATCATAACAAGACATTTGCGGTATAAGAAGTGTTATGGCTTTACTCACATGATTTTAGTCGCACTGGCAACCAAGGCGAGGTAGGTACTTCATTTTCACAAAAATATTCCAATCTTTCTAAAAACGTGTAGGGCCCCCGTTTGCCGCTAAACATGCATTGCAACGACGTCTCATACTGCAAATAAGCCTTCTGATGTTGTCTTGAGGAATTCTCTGCCACTCCTGCTGAAGGGCCTGGGCTAACTGCTGAAGAGTCTGTGGAGCGGCTGGACGTTGTTGGACGCGTTTATTCAGGAGGTCCCACAAATGCTCAATAAAAGACAGGTCGGGGGTCATCGGCGGCCACGGTAACGTTCGGATATGCTGCATCTGAAGGTGATCTTGGACGACGCAAGCACGGTGAGGACGTGCATTGTCATCCTGGAAGATGAAATCTGGTCCGTGCCGTTGAGCAAATGGCACAACGATAGGCTCGATGATGTTGTCACGGTAGTAGAGCCCTGTGATATTGACCTGGCATATGTGAAGGTCGGTCCTGTCATTCATACAGATGCCTGCCCACACCATTACACTGCCACCTCCATAACGGTTGTGTGCAACAGTTGCAGGAGGCTGGTAAAGCTCACCTCGACGTCGCCAGACACGTTATTCGACGAACATGAAAATCCAAAACGAAACGGGACTCATCAGAAAACATCACTGATGCCCACTGTTGATTGGTCCACCGATGATGACGTTGGCACCAATCCATTCTTGCTCGCCTGTGTTGTGGTGACATGGGCAAAGCTACAAACGGTCTGCGTGAGGCCAGTTGCACTTGGTGCAAACGGTTTCGTACTGTCTGAGTTGAGACCCGAATCCCAGTGGTCCGTTGAAGGTGTTGCTGAAGTTGAGTAGCATTTAGAGCCCGAGTTCTGAGGGCCTGAGTAACAAGAAGTTGATCTTGGCGGCGTGTAGTGACTCTTGGGCGGCCAGTCCGAGGCGCGGAAATTTTGATACCTGTTCCACAGTCTGCTGACAACTGACTGTGAAACATTGAGGTTCCGAGCAACATCCACTTGCCGACTTCCGGTTTGCAACATGCCTATGCCTATCCATCTCTGCTGTTCTGTCAAACGTTCCATGACGAAGAAAAGAAATTTTATCTATTGCAGAGTCTTTTTATATCTGTCCATGGTGAGTAGTGTGCATCAAACCCGAGATACACGCATTTTTGTGAAAAAGAATAATGTGTGAACTTTACGGATGGGCCCCACATCTGTTCTTGGGATTGGCTTACTCATCACGAGTCACCAGGTCAACATGATATTGCACGTGAGAGTGGAGAAGAGCGTGCTCGATATGTCCATACAACCATTAAAATACGAAATCCACTCTTTTGTAAAATAATACATACCATCTTAAAATATCCCCTACTTTTTGTGACAGGTATAATTAGTTATATTTCACATTACTTAAATATAATGCCATAAACTTAATAAAAACTCACTTAAGTGGGATTTTTACTGTTATATATTTTTTTGGGATAAAATTTTACAATACTTTTAGCAACAGAAATTCACAGAAAGCTAGCGGGTAAATAAAAAAAATGAAGGTAACTAATATTTAAGTTGTCGAATGCATACCACCTGACACTGGATGCTGGCAATACATATTGCATGGCAGCAGGTGCCAGGTCAAAACGATTAATCATGAAAAATTTGTGGATGAACTAAATCGGTTATGACATTGATGCTTCGTCATGTCATGTTGTCAAAATTGTCACTACCTTTGTCTGAATCTAGTTCAATAAAAGTGAATATTCACTTTTAATCTTTGAAATGATGTTCCTCTACTGAGTATCTATATTACATTTTTCTTTAACTGCTTTGAGGTTTTTAACATACACTGTTCAAAAAAAGAAACGCATAGCTACTGAAGGCACACACATTGCCATAATTTTGACATTCAATAACTTTTTTAATTTAATGAGTTAATTGTTCAAATTGCACACAAGAATACCTTAGGGTTCAACCAATCAATTGACAGTTGATTTGCATCTGGGTCACGAGAGTTTATTGGCGTACGGGCTTTCCCGTTAATATGGTGTATGGCCTCCTCTTGCATCGATCAGCGACTGGCATCTCCTGGGCATGGATGCGATCAGACGTCTGATGTGGACCTGTGGGATGGCTGCCCACTCTTCCTGGAGTGCCTGGAACAGATCACGACGATTGGCTGGAGCAACGTCTCGGCGACAAACACGTCTATGCAGCTCATCCCACAGGTGCTCAATCGGACTCATGTCTGGAGACAGGGATGACCAGGGAAGGGTGAGAATGTTGTTGGCAGTCAGGAACTGCGTGGTCAACCGTGCACAATGGGGTCTGGAGTTGTCCTGTTGAAACACAGACCTTTGGGCAGCCAAAAGTGGAAGGACATGGGGTCGAAGAATTTCATTGACGTATCGTTGCGCATTCAAGCCTCCTTCAATGTGCACCAATTTACTCCTTCCGTTGTAAATGATCATTTCCCACACCATTGCACCTCCACCACCGTGCGGCGGAGCTTCATCAACGCAATTTTGGGCAAAACGTTCATTTCGCCTACGGTAGACCCTACGCCGTCTATCATGACGCTGCAACAAAAAGAAAGATTCGTCACTAAACCAGACACGTCTCCACTGATTGTCAGCTGCCCAGGGACGATGCTGGTTGGCCCAAAGAAGTCGATTTTGGCGATGGCGGCGCGTAAGGACAGGTCCTCGGTGAGGCCGTTGTGCCCAAAGTCCAGCGTCATGCAGTCTATTCCGGACAGTTTGATCAGACACATGACGTCCTGCAGGCAATGACTGGGCAGTTGAGGAAGCTGTTGTAAACCTGTCTCTGAGGTGACGAAGCCGAATAAAGCGATCCTCCGCTGCTGTTGTCACCCTGGGTCTGTCTCATTTCCACATAATTGTATAGGCTCTTTGTAACAATGGAAAAATCCTTTCTTACGCCCACTGACAAAGATTCAGCCCACTTATGTATTTTATTATGTTCTGGAGACAGATATCAATACATTTAACAACATTTCTGTAGTACCGTACTACTTTTTTGTTTTGGCGACTCTACATTATTTCTTAGTTGCACCTTACATTAGTGCACATGGCAATACCTTCAGATTAGTTTCAAAACTGTCCCATTAGCGTTAATATTTAGTATAAAGAGTCCATGGTGGCAGAGTGGTTAAAGCGCTGGCCTCTCACAGCAAAAGTACCAGGTTCAAAACACGGTGGCTTCATGCTCCAGTCAACCCAGCTGTAAATGGGTACCTGACTCTGTTCTTGAATTAGGGAAGACAAGGGCAGTGAGGAAGAGAACTAGCCACCCCATTTCTCGACGCTGGACCTTCTTCTTCTTCTGCGTTCGTCCTGAAAAGGACGTTGGTTGCGTTGTGTCGCCGTTTACAGCAAAGCTGCGATATTTGCGCCTTTCGGCCCGACACATCCGACTTCAGCACGGCATTTGTTAGGACCGGGTTTGCCTTCCCAGTTCGATCCCTACTCTTTCAGCCAGACTGCAGTGATGTGATACAGCCTGTTTCCAGGACCACTACTTGGAGGTGGTGTAGGGTCTTGGTCAGTTCTGGTTCGCTGACCCTGACGCAAGCAGTCAAGCTATGGGTCGCTGACTGCATTCCACTTTCGACGCTTCTTAGGTTCCGACGCTGGGCCTAATGTAGTCAAGTCTCTAACACTTCATTTCCCTTCGGCAGTATCTGCGATGGGACTACCTTGACCTTTGATATAATATCCTTACCCTTCAGTTCTCCCAATAGCAAAGACCTTCAACAAAAACTTATGCCGTCTTCCTGTCACGTGCCATCAGATCAAGGTCTTTCCATGTCTTCTCCACGTCTATCTTTGTCTATCTCTCTTACCCTGGCAATTCCAGAGCAAGGACTGTCTGATAATGCTAGTAACAGGTTTCCTCAATGTGTGTCTTATCCATATCCATCTTCTCATCTCTTATCCACTGACGCTTGTCTGGTTCTTGTCATTAGTTTCACACTAGTGATCTTGCCATACAAATTCAGTACTTCTATTCTATGCAAGCACCCATCAGTCTGTACCTTTTTGGTTGTTGGTTTTTGTTGAGGATTACTGCATGGTTCATAATGCATTGTGTGAAACAATGATAATGTTTCTGGCGTATAAGGCCAATATCAACCTGAAATAAATGTCAAAATGAAATACGCAACAATGTCAAGTGTCTAAATATAGGAATACAACTTTAATACGCAACCAAGATAATATGAAGAGATTAGAAGACAAACTTACAGGTTTGCGATACAGTGTAATATCTAGTCAAAGCCAGAAATCTTCCACTAAGCAGAAACATTCCACTTAATTGATATAATATACCCACAAATACGGGGGAAACGCCCGTAACAGTTTTGTTGTTCATGTTTCAGAAACATACAATAGGACATTTGAGTTGAATACTCCGATTTTTGTGTTGGATCTGGTTTCTTTTGATCTCCATATATTTCACAATGTAATGAAAGCTCCTCTAGCCTTTTGTATTCTTGTTTTGATATCATTGTCTGTCCCTCCAACTGTGTCTACATAGTTGCCAAGGTATTATTCTACATTTTGTAATGGTGTTTCCACCAGTACAATCATGTTATCGTTTCCTGCATTTATTCTCATTACTTTAATAATATAGTGTTACCTGGGACTGAAAAGGGAGCAAAGAATAGTAACATTGTGACCTACCATGCATGTCATAATTAAGTGACTAGGAGGGTGGAGCCAGTTACCTCATCCTGCAGAAATGTCAAAACCACAAATACCTCAACAAACAACAGGGACAGGTCAGCTTAAGAAAGCCAAAAGGAGTCTGTGTTGCTGACTAACATTATTTCTTCTAGGAAAATCTCCAAATATGACACATGGAATGTTTGTCCATTGAACGAACGTGGGAAAATTGTCCAGGTGGCAGCAGTAATGAGCATATCATATGAGCATATCATATGCTACTGCTTTATATGTGTGTGTTACTAGGTTATAATACAATATATATAAAATTAAAACAAATATGCAGCTATATAGTTTGTGTTTAATAATACAAATTTTAATGCATTCATTTCTTATGCAAAAAGTGTACATATGAAATTCAACCCAAGAAACTGAACATCTAACTACCTTGATGGCCACATTAAAACAGTTTGTGATGAGTTGTCAACTACAGGGGTTAATATACAAAGCACTATATGCAATAATAATGTACAGTTACACAGGTCACTCTTAAAGCCCTAATGCTCAAGTAATATATTAAAATAAAACATAATAAATTAGAATTTTAATTTGCTGTACATATATTTTGTTTGCTTGGCCAACACAATGAAGCTAGGATAGACAGTGTATCTAAATACATAATAAATCAGAAATTAAATTTGCAGTAAATATATTTTGTTTGTATGGACAACACAATGAAGCCAGTGTATTTCCCAAAACTCAAAGAAAAGGCTAAGTATCTCACAATCACTATGGCCCATTGCCCAGAGAAATAGCTAAAGCAGACAAGTCACAGAATAAATAAACTTAGAGAAAGAGCTCAGTAAACATGCCACAGTCAGCCTTGGCCATCACCAGTGAACCAGCTCAAGCCAGCATGGCAAACTGACAATAGTCAATGATATAATGCTTCTGTGGGCAGCACTGTCAGGTAGATTCACTTCTGTTTTCTTTTCCTTAATCATTTAATTAAAACAATGAAGATGCATGGAGGCATATCTGGAATTGTCCAGACCACCAGCTATGCACAATGCTATAGTATGTAGATTTGGATGAGAACCTCAGTCTGTCAGGCTAATTATACCTTCACTGACTTTTGAAATCATCCACACACTTCTAGTGATTCCCCCTGAGGTGAAACATGTTGAGAACCCAGCACTGCACACTAAGCTTGGAGGAGTCACTTGAGCCCCAGATGTAACTCTAGTTTTTACCTGGTTGCCTGCATGCAGGTGGATCTCACTATGGACTGCATGATAGGCAGGGGTAGCTGAGACATGACGATTCCTTGGGAGAGCCCAGAACCAGAGCACAGTATTTTAGCTCTGCATATTTGGAGAGCCCCCTTGGATGGCGGGGAATGCACAGTGTGCCACACGCTTCTTCCTCCTAGCTTGGGACCAGATGTAATGATCCTTTAAATGCAAGCCAAGATGGAGAAACTGGAGCTCATGACTTCAACTCAACACATTTCGGAATGGCAGAAAAGCCATAAGAAATGCCTAGATCTACGGTGCAGATAATACCAAGGACTCTTCAACTTGGTATTCGCTGCAAAAGAGGAAAAAGCTCAGCAGCCCTAGTTAAATAACAACAATAACACTGAAGATGCAGGCTTTCAAGTTTGAATGTAGACATTTGAAGCGGCTCAATATTAAAAGCTAACATAGGAATTCTCGTTTGTGTAGACATTTCAAGTCTAATAGACTAAAAAAAAAAATACTCTTATCTGGACTTGTACAGTTTGTGTGTGTCTATATATATATATATATATACACACACACAATATTCTCCCCCTCCCCCAAAGTGTGTGCAAGAAAAGATATTACAGAAAATAATGCACACACACAAGCACACATACACAGTCCAGCAGGTCATACTATATTTATTCACAAGTGTCAATTCAGACTGAAGTTCATACACACATTTAATATTACCTGACATTAAAAGTAAGTCAGCTGAAATGCTGTGTAAAAGATGAATGCCTCTGTATAGAGAATTGGCCTGAACATGAAATGGTGCCAAATTAAACTGGTGGTTGATGAAAATAGTATCTAGAGGTGGAAATATTGTAAGTTATGACAGACAGTGAATTAATACACACAGAAGCATACAAATTTAAAATGTGATTGTCAAGTGCCAAAAAAAAAAAAAAAAAATCAGGTCAAAAGAACTTTCCAGTGAAACAACAATGTAATATTATTTATTAGTAGTGTTTTAACGAAATGAACAGGAAAACAAAGGATGTTAGGCTGGTGTTATGTAAGTCTTAGTCTTCTTCTTCTTTGATCCATAACCGCCAACCGCCAAAGCAGTCAGCGGCCATCACGCCTGGTGGCGTCTTGTAGGGCAGCAACAAATTGATTCCACTTTGCTCGGTCGGCAGCCATCCTTCATACAGTGCCCCAACTCTGGTTCATTCTTTGCATCTCGGCTTCCACAGTTCTCCACCAAGTTGTTTTTGGTCGGCCTCTCTTTCGCTTTCCCTCGTGGGTCCATAGCATAGCAGTTCTTGTGATGGTATCAGGGTCCCTTCTGAGGACGTGGCCAACCCAACTCCAGCATCTGCCAGCTATGATGGTGTGCATGTCCTCCTGGTTACTCTGAATAAGTAGTTCTTGGTTGCTGATGGTGTTTGGCCAAAAGATTCAGAGAATTTTCCTTAGGCAGATTGTGTGGAAGGAGGACAGTTTCGACATTTCCTTCTCTGTTACTCTCCAACATTCCGCAACATACGAGGTGTGTTCAAATGAAACCCGTCCCAGTGGCTTCATAACAAATATATGTAAGGTACATCAGCAGGAGTAGTAGAATTAAATACAGCAATTGTTATGAAGCAAGTACTCACTGGGGTCCTTTAGAAATAGTCACCATAGGCATTCAGACACGCATCCCACTGCTTGGGTAGACGGCGGATGCCGTCTGAGAAAAATGACTTTGGTTGCTTATTGAACCATTTGATCACTGAGGCTCTGACGTCTGCATTGGAGTCGAATTGTTGTCCCTTTAGAGATTTTTTTAAGGGTCTGAACAAATGAAAGTCACATGGTGACAGATCGGGGCTGTAGGCTGGGTGTGGCAGAACTTCCCACCTTTTCGTTGCTAACGCTTCCTGCACAATGTTCGCAACATGTGGACGAGCATTGTCGTGCAACAGAATCACACCACGCGAAAGCATGCCGGGTCGTTTATTCTTGATGGCTGTATGCAGGTTGTCTAGTGTGTCTTTGTAGCGGATGGCATTGATGTTCACGCCAGGCTCTTTAAAGTCTACCAATAGAAGCCCTTCATGGTCACAAAATGCGGTCAGCATAACCTTACCGGCGGAAATCTGTGACTTGAATTTTTTGGACAGATTCCTTATCACACCAGCCATTATTTTAACGGTCTGCAGCACAACCAATGAATACTAGGAGAATGAACACCTACACACTTGTACATTCGTATGTGCTTATTACGTCAGATGTGACGTCATCATGCTCCTCCTACGAATGTACACTTGGCGCAGCACGGTCGGGTTTCATTTGAACACGCCTCGTAGAAAAGCACAGAAAGTACACAGCTCTCATACAGTCTTAATTTGGTGTTTGTGCTGTACTGGGAAGACTTCCAAATGTTGTTGAGAATAGCAAAGGCTGTTCTCGCTTTATTCATTCTGTTGTTAATGTCCTTGCTTGTTCCGCCGTCAGGTGTTACTATGCATCCTAGGTAAGTAAATGTGTCTGTCTGTTCTAACTTCTGGTTCCTTACTGTTATTGGCTCAGGATTGCCCACATTTAGTGTCATGACCTCTGTCTTCTTCAGATTGATGTTCAGGCCAACTTGCTGGCCATACTTATTCAGTCTATCGGTTTTGTCTTGAATGTGTTGATGTGAATGCGCGAGTAGTGCAATGTCATCTGCATATTCCAGGTCTTCCAGTGTAGAAAATATTGTCCATCTAATTCCTTTTGGACTGCCCTCTGTTGTCTGGCGCATCACCCAATCTATGGCTGTCAAAAATAATGTTGTTGATAAGGGGCATCCCTGTCATACTCCTGTTTTCACTTCGAAAGTTACATTACTCAATCCAACACTGCATGTAAAGTTAGAATAGAGGCTTTTTTATGATGGAAACAATGCGGCTGGGAATTCCATAAGCCCTCAGTATTTTCCATAGGCTGTCTCTGTGCATGCTGTCGAAAGAATTTTCAAAATCAACAAAGTTAATGTACAGCTGTCTCTGCCATTCTGAGCACTGCTCTATAATGTTCCTGAGGGTAAATATATGATCTGCACATCTTCTGTTCTTTCTAAAGCCCGCTTGTTCTTTCCTCAGTTTATGGTCAACTGCTTTTGAAATTCTCTGGATGATTATCCTGCCGGGACCCAAAGATGCAGCAATAGAGAATGCAGCCAGCGACCCATAGCTTGACTGCTTGCATCAGGATCAGCGAACCAGAGCTGGTCAAGACCCTACTCCACCTCCACGTGGTGGTCCTGGAAACAGATTGCATCACTGCAGTCTGGCTGAGCGAGTAGGGATCGCAGTGGGAAGGCAAACCCGGTCCCAAAAAATGCCGTGCAGAAGTAGGATGTGTCGACCAAAAGGTGCAGATATCACAGCTTAGGCGTAAACAGACACAACGCAACCACCGTCCTTTTCAGGACGAACGAGGAAGAAGAAGAAGATTATCCTGCCTAGTATTTTGCTGGGAACTGAGAGGAGAGTAATTCCTCTCCAGTTGTTGCAGTCTGCAAGGTCGCCCTTTTTGGGCAATTTGACAATTATTCCTTTACTTTACTCTGTTGGTGTTGTCTCAGTTTCCCAGACTTTCGCAAATAGTGGTTCTAATAATTCTGCTGCTAGTTCAGGGTCTGCCTTGAATAACTCAGCATTTAGATTGTCGTGACCAGGCGCTTTTCCATTTTTTAACCCTTTGATAGCAGTGATGATTTCTTCTTTTCGTGGAATGTCTCTGGTGGTTCCTTATTTAGTGTTTCTCTGAAGTGCTCTGCCCATCTTGTTTCCTGCCCCTGTGCTGTGGTGATGAGATTTCCTTGCTTGTCTCTTACTAACGTTATGTTGTTTGCACCTCGTTTTCCACTGATAGTTTTAGTTATTTTATAAACTGTGCTTTGTTCATTTCTCAGTGCTGCCTCTTCTGCCTGTCTTGCAAGGTCATCCAGAAATGTCCTTTTGTTAGCACGGGTTTGACGTTTTACTTCCTTGTCCAGCTGACTGTACTGTTCACTATATATTGCCTTTAACCTGGGAGACTTAGCTTCTGCTTTCTTTCTTTTCATTTCCTTTCTCTTTGCTATGATGTTTAGCGTTTCTTGTGTTATCCAGTCTTGGCTCTTTCTTTCCTGGAATCCCAAGCATGACTTGCTGCTTTCCTTGTATATTGTTGAGATGGTGTTGAATTTCTCATCGACATCATCGGTCTCTGTTCTTTCCTGGCTTTTGGTAATCTGATATCGTCTCTTTACGACCGCGAACGCTTTTCTTGTGAGGGGGTCCTTAAGTTTCATGATGTTATATCTTTTCTGTTTGACTGCAACTGGTGAAGTTTTTTCTGCATCGACATCTGCGCCTCTTCTTACTGTATAGCGTTAGTACAAAAAAACAGTGAAGCTAAGTCTCACCTATCTGACCAAAGGGAGGCAGCCTGGAATGAGATAACTGTACTACACAATTTAATGTTCCTTTACAAAAGATAAATTATCAGCATATATGGATGTCTGAATTATTTTTTTTTAAATGTATGAATTTGAGTTCTCTGTGGACTACTTCATTGGCTCCAAACCTTTACAATAAGCACTGTATTGAAGCGGTCTCCAGTGAATGAAATGAACTAATCAAACAAATCATATTATTTAAGACTTTGTATTACACACTAAGTGGCTGTCACAGCTTTCTCATTTGATATATTCTGAACTTCAAGTAACTTTGACTACAAGCTGCCATTCTTTCAGTCACAACTAACACAGGAAACATGTTCACTGAACCATGATTGCTTCCACCGTTAGAAGCTTTACGGTAAGCTATGAAAGCAAAATATGGACACTGAAGAAACAAAAAAATGATCACAGAAATGTAGAGAAAAATGGTAAGGATCTCATGGTCAGTTTAAAAAATATAATAAAGATGTCCTGTAGGGGAAAATTCCCACAAAGACTGAAAGGATAAATAGCATTGAGACTGTTATTTTTTTTAATGTACCCAAACTTTCTTTTTTATACTATGTGTAGCCATTGGAGCAAGAGGTATTAAAAAGGGGTTAAAGGGAGTGTGAAAATACAGTCTTGAAACTAAAACAAGAACCCCGGTCATCATAAGATAATAATTTCAAGCAAGATCAGATCACACTTCTAAATAGAGTTGTGACAAACTAAAGTAGACAAGGCAGTGGAGAGCATCTGTAAACTAACTGAGAAGCCTGAAAGTAGAGTAAATACAGAAGGAGCGAGAATTAACTTTATTATGGCAACCTTGTTTGAGAACTGCCCATTTCTGTGTTGTTGCTACGACGTGTGAAATTTATTATATCTTGATGGTGCAGGGAGCGCCTAAATAAATGCTGAAAAGAAAATCAATTGAGTCAACAGATTATTGTGCCTCTATGTTGTGCAGTGTGAAAGTAGACTATTGAAGAGTCAAGCCAATAAATTTACGAAGCACAGTGATCGAACCTACTATAAGATTACATGGTAGCATCGACTACCATTCTGAGACCGCAACGGTCACACAACTAAGTAGCTGAAAGCTTGATGTGACTCTTGTTGATGTCAAGTACAAAAGTTTGCTTATACACAGCCAGACTTGATGATTAACAGGCTCCAAAAAGCTGGTACAGATGTTTACATCAATAAAATCTTTTCATTTTGGTCCCAGGATAAACCACTCACTGCCATTTCAATTTTTTACCTCAGTGAAATATATCTGTGGGGGAAGCATAAAAGTTATGAGCAATTTTTAGTCAATTATCTAAGAAACTGAAAGGGAAGCCAACTCTGTGGTCTAGATTCTGAAAAAGTTGAATTCAATTACTGATGTATTTATATTTTACATAGGACTAGCAATTTCCTGTCCTTGAAAGTGATGTCTGAACGGGATTATTTCTCATCATCAAATTTGTTTTTAAATATCTGGTATAACACCACAAAGGCAGGCTAGACAGAAATTTCAATACATTTTATTTCTGAACAGTTGTAAATGCACAATGCTTTTTGAATATCTAGAAAAGTGGAAAAAACTGTTGACATTTATATTTGTTATGTGCATGACTGAGCAAAATACCCAGTAATTGTAGACACAGTGAAATGGATTCAATTACCAGTACAGGCAGAACAAATTATAAGAGGATTGACAGTCGGGAGTCATGACCCAAATGGGTTTCCCCCGCTAGAACATCATGTAGATAAAAGGGCTGAAATTCTTGTCTTATGGGTTAATTTCTGATGATCAGATTGCCTCGTGCTGTAAAGCTCTGTACACTGAGTTTGCTATTACCAACTGGAATAATGTGGAACCTTGTACCCATAAAGTTTCTGAGGGAGTGGTGACACTGAACCTTATGACAACCAGAAGACAGAATATGACTATTGCTCCTTTAGGCATGTTTTAAAAGGAAACTAATTTGAGATTGTGCAAGGAGTTGGCAACCATATCATGTGACCAGAAAATTACAACAGAAACTGTCACAGCAAGAGCACATTGATGTTTTGTTGAAAAGAACTAGGTAATGACAAAGAGGTATCCTGAGTAATAATTGATTAGATATTTTTCCTTATAAAATGTGTTTGCATTTTTATATTTGCAATGTACACCTGTGGCATAATGAACACATTTTTAAATATCCATGCTAAACATGCAAATGCTATAAACATGAACCAGTTAAAATGATCAATAAACTTGAATATTTCCCACCTGAATGAACGAACATGTGTATTTTCACCCATCCCAAATTCCCACAGAATGTCTCCATTTTGTCTCATTATTTGGTAACTCTACTAGGTTACGAGTAATTTGTTGCTAACTTATCTGTCTGTAGTGCAATAACATATTATGTGTAGCGTAGAAGTATGTTCATGTGGCACTGGTATGTAAAGTGTGTTATTAGGTCATGTATAGATCTCAGTTTCTTAATATAATGAGGCAGAATTGTTGAATCTTCAGGTGGTATTTATGTTTATTCTGACATTTAGCATTTTATTATAAATGACTGATAAAACTATGTTTCTTTTCTGTCTACCTAACGTTGTACCTATACCCCCAGATAAAGAATTAATGTCTAATTGCCATTACAATATAAATTAGTTTCAACTGCCATTACCTTTAAGCCTACTGAAACTAACTTGGTTTCTGAGCACCACATATCCTGAAATACTGGTCCTGAAATGTGCAGAAATTTGTTTAAATAAGAAATATAATTTCGGTAAGCAAAAACCTGTAAAATGTCACAACCTGTTAGGATGAGGAATGTTGCAAGTTAATACTTCATTTATGATTATAGAATGAGAAGCAGCTATAAACATTTGTACACAATATATCAATAATTCATTTACAAGAAGCGTACAAATAAATATATAAAAAGAAACAAATAACACTGACAAACAACATTTTTCTTTCTTATATAAGAATAAGTGTTCTTAGGTCAGTTTCTTGCGCTGATTTCAAATCTGAAATCCGTTTATCTCTATCACGTCGGGTTCTTAAGATATTTGTGAATAAATATATTTTTGGGAAACCGTTATTTGCTCGGTTTCATTTTTACTATATAACTTATTAAAAATTAATAAAAAGCAACATAATTCTACTTTTTATACTGCTAAAAGATGCATGTCATATGTTACGCGATTTTTCAAATAGTTACTGTATTTTGAAATAATTCTGAGCAAAATATGGCTTCTAGAAGTTGTAGAAATTCGGCTGATCTGTTCTGTTACGTGTGCGGATATTTTACCGATCGTGTTGACCAGAAAAACTTTACACCATTACTAAACAAAGCATATGAACTTTATTTCGATTCGAAAGTTGATGATGCAAATAAATCTTGGAAGCCAAATGCAGTTTGTTCGATACATTGGCAGGTTGGTTACGAAAATCGCCGAAGCATAAGTCGATGCCTTTTGGAGTGCCAGTAATATGGCGTGAACATACAAATCACACTACTGATTGTTACTTCTGCTTGACAAATATCCATGGTTTCACTTTTAAAACTAGAAAGTCTGTGGTTTATTCAAATATTGAATTGGTTTCGAAACCAGTGCCTCATGATCCAATCACGTGTCCGATCCAAGTACCACCAGAACATAATCCGTTGGACGTGAATGAACTATCAGAAAGTGATAGTTTACCTGCTTTAGAAACTAATTCTGACTCCGATTACATACCGGTGAATGATTCTTCTTCTTCCGTCCTTAGCCACCGACCGTCAACGCAGTCAGTGGCCATTACGCCTAGGGGCGTCTTAGGGCAACAGCAGATATGTTTTCTTTGCCATTGTTTCCCATCACGCCTATTGGCGTCTTTAGGGCAACGGCAAATCAATCCATTTGCTGTTGTTTCCGTAATCGAAGTGACTGGCAAACGGGTGATCAGCCCGTTGGTCGGTGAATGATGGTGTTTACTTAATTAACCATTCAGGACTTTCAGATCTAATACCTGATCTCGCTCTTACCAAAGGATAAGCGGAATTACTCGGTTCGCGACTCAAAGAATGGAATCTTTTAGCGCCCAATACTCCGATATCTAAATTTCGTCATAGACACAGAGAACTTGTTCAAAATTTTGAGATGGATGATGACATTTGCTATTGCAAAGATGTAAACGGTCATGAGCACATAGTCAACGAATGGCGATTTTTCATCGATTCTTCCAAGACTAGTCTAAAAGCCGTGTTATTGCATAACAGAAATTTATTTTCATCAATTCCAGTCGCTTCTCTGTTCATATGAAAGAAACTTATGACAATATGGCTATACGTTTGGAAAAAATAAAGTACAATGACTACCAATGGCGGATTTGTGGAGACCTAAGGTCATTGCAATTCTCACGGGCATGCAGACTGGGTATACTAAATTTTGTTGCTTCCGATGTGAATGGGACAGCCGCAACAGACAGGAACATTATGCAAGAAAGGTGTGGCCTATCCGGGATCGTATGCAGCTCGGGTATAAAAATGTAATACACGAGCCATTATTTAACAAAGACAGCTTCATTTTACCACTGTTACATATAAAGTTGGGGCTCATGAAGAATTTTGTAAAAGCGTTAGATAAAACGAGCAAAGCTTTCACTTATCTTCGAGAAAAGTTTCCGCAAGTTAGCGATGCAAAGATAAAGGAAGGTATCTTTGTAGGACCTCAGATTAGGAAAGTTATTGCAGACAAACAATTCGAGAACTTGTTACATGGTAGTGAACTTCGCGCATGGATGGCATTCAAATCGATTGTCGATAACTTTCTGGGAAATCTCAAATCTGTTGACTATGTTGCATATTGTTAAGCAGTGCATAGATGCATACAGAATTATAGGCTGTAACATGTCCCTCAAAATCCATTTGCTCGATTCGCATCTTGACTTTTTCCCTGACAACCTTGGCGAAGTCAGCGATGAACATGGAGAACGATTCCATCAAGATATCGCCGTAATGGAGTCACGTTTTCAAGGACGGTGGAGTGTGACCATGCTTGCCGATTATTGTTGGATGCTTCATCGCGATGTACCACATGCCATTCACCGACGAAAGTCGACTGCAAAGAAATTCAAGCCTACATAACTGTTATACTTCTTGTACGAATGATGTTGTAATACTGTATGCATTGTTAAAAAACTTCAATTGCGTTTTTCTAGAGATCCCGACCTGATAGAGAAAAACGGTTTGCAGATTTAAAAACAGCGCATTAAAATTGACCAGAAAAACATAGAAATGTTAGAGAAAGAAAAAAAAGTTTTTTTTTGTTAGTCAGTGTAATCAGGCACAGTGGTGACACTGAACATTATAACAACCTGAATTCAGGAATGGATACTTACAAGTCACAACCTTTGAATGAGATATGTCTGCCTGGCAAATTCCTGGCTGAGGACATGCACAACGGCTTCAAATTAACTGGTTTATTTACAGATATATATACACACACACATAATATATGCATAACATAACACTCCTTTAGGAATTGTTGTCACAATATTACATGTTACTATTTTGGTAAATAATACTGTCATAAAACTGATAATGGAACAAAGATGAAAGATAAAATAGTTCTATGTCAAGGTTACCAGGCAAACCACTTTGTATGGTAAACCATAATTGAGGCTCATAAACACTAAAACCTTATTTGTTTAAATAATCTTATATTTTAAATTTTTGGGTCTGAATATAGACATTTTAAAATGTTTCAAAGGCTATTGTGGTTGATTTGAATATGGACAACATGGCAAATAAATGAAGTCAAAAGTTTAGATCCAAGACAGCAATTGACAAATTGGCTAGTGTCACATAATGTTTTATGTTTCTTTACGCACCTGAGCTTTAATGTAAGTGTGCATAAAAATATTGTAGCTCAGCTGAACTGCATTGTTATTGTTAATCAGAATCAACCTCACTGCACGCCGGGCAAACCCACAGGTGATCAGTCTCCCTCAGCAAATGTCATAGAGTATGAATGCTAATAGTACCTGTAGCACGCTGGTTGTACATACGACGGATGCGTCCTCTCTCACTTCCATTTCTGCTAGTCCCATGTTTGATGCC
The DNA here is from genome assembly GCA_024509875.1 of Oreohelix idahoensis. NCBI lineage: Eukaryota > Metazoa > Mollusca > Gastropoda > Stylommatophora > Oreohelicidae > Oreohelix > Oreohelix idahoensis. The sequence continues at coordinate 237,388 of JAMPIV010014831.1, forward strand.
AAACTCCAACAGCCACAGCCTTGTTGATTCATCCATTGCAGTGTCAATATCCAGCAGGCGATCATTAATAGCCCTTAGTATCTCTTCCTTATCCATGTCCAGTGTCCCCACTATGCGTGCTCTCGAGGCCAGTCTGTCAGCTCTCTCACTGCCAAATACCCCTGCATGACCAGGACAGTAGATCCACACCAGCTCGTCAAGACTTGAGGATTCTATTGATGTTTTCCATTCTTGCCGCTGCCATCCGTTCTGAACTTTCCGAAGCATGGCTTGAGAGTCTGACAATATAACTGCCCTGGTTGATGGAGTTTCAGACAGCCACCTCAGTGCTGCAGTAACTGCCTCTACCTCCATTCTCATGTAGGCTGCACTCTGTTCAGTGATGACCCTGCCCTTCATTCTCACAGAGAAGCCCCATCCTGATTTCTCACCACGCACTACAGACCCATTAGTGTACACAATGGCATCATCATCCCCAGCATGATCACTTATCAGCTGATTAATCTCCAGCTCTGCTTTTCCACTGCCCCAAGATCTGCACTCTCTGCCAAGGCTAATGATGACCTGCTGGTAGTTTATCCAGTTCTCCCCTGACTTACTCCACTCTTCCCCTTTGGATACATTTTCAATCCTGGTCACCTCACCACCCGTAGCCTCTGCCATCCAAGACATCCCCCTCTTGATTCTTGCTCTTTTGATGTCAGCTACATTCTCATGTCTTGTATGTGGTTACCCGCATATATGCTTTTGCCAGGGCCATCGCATATCTAGATCTAATCGACAGCAATCCGAGCATGTATCTCATTGTCTCAATGGGGGTATCACGCGGACAGCCCAAAATTAGTTGCATCCCTTCATTTTGAATGCGTTCCAGTCGTTCACATTGTGACACTGACAGCATGAGTATTCCTAGCCCGTACTCGATTACTGAAATCACGAGCTGATGATACAGGAGAAATAGTCTCTGTTCCAAGCGCACAGCAGCGCTGCCAGTCCTCGCATGCACTTATGTATGATCAGTTCGACACGATACTTGAATGATAGCCCACGATCAAACGTTACTCCTAGATACTTCAGCCTGTCTTGCCTTTCAATGTTCTGCCCATTGAAAGTGATGTCTGGAAGGTCTGCTTTCACTATGGAGCTGAACTGCATAAGAATGATCATGCGTTCGGAAGCTGTGCAAATGGATGCAGTGAGAGATTAGTGAACAAGAGGTCTGACAGAAAAGATGTCGGTTAGCCAGCTACAGAAGCCGTATTACATTTGATTGTGCTCTCTTTATGGTTACTGGGTTTTGTGCAGCATTGTTTATATTCTAATGATAGTAGGATTTGCTATAAAGAGCACAAAACAAATGTCTATGTTAGAGAGAAAATAAACACGTATGCAGGCCACCAAGAACCACTTTTGTCAGTAGTGAAACGTCGAAAGCTTGTGTGGTTTGGGCATGTAACTCGTCATGATTCCCTTTCGAAAATGATTCAACAGGGAACAGTCGAAGGTAAATGGAGGTAGGCAAAGAAAATCTTGGGCTGATAACATCAAAGAATGGGCAGGGCACGGTTTTTCCACACTTGCACGCATTGCTCAGGATAGAGAGCAGTGGAGGACCCTGTCTGCTGATGCTTTCCCCATGGCACCCCTATGACCCATGACGGGTTACAGGTTGAGATGAGATGAGTAGGATTTGGTGAGCCAGCCATATGGTAATTGCTGTGGTTATTGAGTTCGTATGTGTAGCATTGTTATTATTAAAAGGGAGATTGTCAGCATGCCTTTGTGTTACGCTTTGTGAATGGTGTCTACAAGTGTTCTGATTGCGTGACCTCTCGCAGTTCGATACAAGCCAAGTCTAGAGGACAATGTCATGAAGGTTTAGTTATTATACTGTGACATTTGGGCAAGGGACATTTTTAGACTTGCAGTAAGAGAAGAGAATTTTGTCCCCTAATGTGTAAGTATGACCTAAACAAAAGTGTGAAAAATAGTTATTCCTAATGATTATAGTCTTACAGAGGATATGAAATGTGTGCTGTGTCTGCATTTCGTAAGGCAGAATCCATCTAGTATTTCGCATTCACCTGGATTTTATAACTGCCTGAAAAGGAGTAAAGTATAGTAACAACTTTTGTTACTTTTTAATTTAGCTTTTTTCAAAATGTTGCAATTTTCTAAGCTATTTTGGTCTAGCTGTATTGTTTTTGTTCAGCTGTGTGGTTCTGGGGGGGGGTGTCAAAGAAGACAATGAAAGAATATAACAACCGTTAACTCAGTTAGTAACAGGTTATTAACATGAGGTTGTGCACAGGGCTGGCAACCTCATCAGGTAAAACCAATAGCTACGGAAACCACCCCTGTAAGAGTACATAAACGCTGTGGTGCAGGCTTCCTGCAAGGGCATTAGCTGCGGTGGTGGCTCCATGCTCCATAAGGAGCAAAAAAGGGATATGATTATAATGGCTACATCTTGTTTTTTTAATGTTGTGTAACTGATAAAATCTGTAATAAAATGTACTCTGTACATTACTGTTCGGTTAAACTAACCTAATATCATTTTATCTTTCACCTTCATTAAACAATTATTACATGCTGTTATAAAATCCATTGTGACCTTAGCTTTGTTCTTGAGGACTAATATAAAAAGTAAACATACCTGAAATGTGTAACTAACTTTACTTACACTGTTTATAAATTTAAGCCAAGATGTAGTCTATGGATATGTATGATTGTTTAGATTTAGCTGCTTTCTCTGCAGCAAAATCTTTCAGTTGGGCAATAAGTCATTATCCCTGCTACAACAAGGCCTGTCATTAATCATATATCTAGAAATTGTTTTAGTCCACATGTGACTCTGTTATCCACATAACATTTCCTCCTCTTTTCCATATCATTCATTTTTTTTAAACATTAAATGTTAGCCTTCACTCTCTGTTCCCCCAGCCTCTGTGCTGGAAATCACACCTCTGTTAGCAATTTTAAATGGTGGATTAGTCAAATAACATGTTAGGAATTTTTCTGAAACAGAATTACTATTTTAAAAAGACCAAAAGTAGCTGAGTAAATAAGTGTATCAATTATCAAAAAACTTTATATCAGAATACATATTTTACGTAAGCTTTTGATACCCTATTAACTGCACCTAATTCTATGATAACAAACATTATAATATGTACAACGGAAATAGTATAAAATGCGGAATGGTAAACACTTTTACACAACCTTATGACGGAATACATATGTAAAATTAACATGTCACAACCGCCTTTAAAATATAAGCTGCTTCATGAACAGTCTGAGTGTAAAACACCTTACTGACTGTTTAGTCTGTTGTTTTAAGTAGAAATATCAGTTCTCTGAACCAACTAGGCAATCCTAACAAATTGTGAACATATGCAATTCACAGAAGAGAAAAATCAATCTATGGTGCCCTTATAACATGTGAAAATATTGAAATAATCTTGATAACATTTTTATTTTAAGAATAATCATCACACACATCAATCTGCAAAAACATTTCACAGCTGTAAGTAATCATGTTGTGGTGATTTTGTAAGACTACCTTGCTGAAGTATTGTAGTGTGAGAATACTATTTATATCCATAGAGAATTTTTGAGGTGGTATAAGAAAAATGTAGGAGACTGCCAGACTAGACAAATTATTATTTACATATATTCAATGAGGTCATTCTGAACAATAATCTGGCTAACTATAGTGTGCTGATATTAAGTTAAGATGTCGTGTGAGTGTGGGCTGTCGAAGTGAATTGGGTGATCACTTCTTCATTACATTTAGTTACATCTGGTTTAATGTCATCAATCAACTCAGTGGCAAAAGATAATTTTCCAAGCATAATAAAACATATACATTGCTAACTTGACAGCTTGCTTGACACTTTTGTTTTCAGTTGTAGTTTTATTGAGTTTGTCAACCCACTTTCAGTAAAAGAAGTATCCTCACTAAAAAACAAAACATGGACTACACAGGTGTATTATTTAAAACCATAACCACATGCTTACAAATACATTGTTATGATAAAATTTTCATGGCTAAATTTGTTTCCTACATGACAGTGTTTCACTGTTTGCAAGTCTGTAAAAGGACTACTGTGAGTTTCTGATGTAATTTTTTGTTTTTTTTTAATTAGTAAACAGTTGAGGAAAAAGAACTTAATGCAAATAATAAATGCTTACCTTATCACCATTCATTCGCTATCACAACAGAATGACAGCTCATAAATCACTTCATTAACAAAAACATAAGACTTGTGGGTTTTAGAACCCATCAACATACAGGATGAAGTACACAGATTACCCCCCAAGTTGTACTGACTACTGTAGTATAAATGCTCCTTGCTCCGTCTCAGCCTACACACTGCCAGCAAGTTTTTTAAGCATGTCTTTTAGTGCAAACAAACGGTGACGTTAGCCTATTTGCAGATCACAGCACAGACGGTGGCTGGAAATGTTTCTTTCTGCTCACCTCATCTTTTTATTTTTATTTTAATGATGAAAAATATCCCATTCAACCTCTTCTTCTTCTTTGATCCATAACCACCAACTGTCAAAGCAGCCAGCGGCCATCACGCCTGGTGGCTAGGATATATAGTGTTTTCAATTCCAAATAAGATGAATAACTGCTCACTTCATCAAAGCTTTGCCCAGATTTTTTAAAATCTGCAGTCCGAACAGCAGAATAGTTAAATACAAAGAATTGAAGAAGAACTACAAAAATAATGCAGGGAAATTGATGTACTTCAGTACCGTATGAAAACAACTAAATATTGTTTTCAATTTAAAAATCAACAACAAAGAAGTCAAGAATCCAGTACCAGATGTGCCCTGCAGTACTTACAGAAGTACAACCTTGCTATGAACTGAAACATAAGAGAAATAAGCAGGTTTTTGTGGACAATTAAATATAAACAAAGTAAAGGAAGAAGAAAAAACTATAAAAGATGATACTGAACTTTCTTTTGTTTTCCCTGTAGGCTATCTGAAGTCGGCGTCAGTCTAAAAATAGTTTGTATATGTTTCTCATATGGAATCTGTAAATTTTATGTTGCATTCCCCCAACCTTCTCAAATAACGTTAGATATTTTAGAAAATTTGAAAAATATATCATTATGTCTAAAAATCATTTATTTATTTACAACCTTTTCAAGTTTAAATTTGCCCAATATATACTGAAGCACATTAAAAACGCACCACTATTATATATACTGATGCCGAGAAGCTGGAAAAAAAAAGTGTGGGAATGGATTTTCCCCGTGTTTGTCATGAGGTAGAGAGCGAATGGCTGCTGGAATGGAAAGTGCATGATTCAACCCACGGGTTTGTGTACAGACTACATGAAAACAATGAAAGTTACACGTGCAACACGATTCCCAACAGCTATGACCCTGAAAATGTGTACGCGTTGTGGCAGTATACTCGGTATAAAAAGGCCGTTGAGACAAAACACCCAGTTCATGTGCTTGAAATGCCACGACTATCTGAAAACGACCGCCAACGAGCCATTGGTATGTTGGAGACTGGAATGAGCTCGCGGGCCATTGCCAGAAGGATGAATTGCCACTGCAGCACTATTGTACGTCTCAATGAATGTTACAGAACCACTGGCAGTGCCCAGGATAGACTTCGGAGTGGCCAACCACGAGTTACTACCCCTGCGCAAGATCGTCATATTGTGCTGAGTCACCTAAGGAATCGTTCTCTCCCGGCAAGTCAAACAGCAAGAGCAATAGTGGGTGGACATGGGCAAGTCTCTCGAATGACAGCCATACGACGACTCAGAGATACAGGCCTTACTGCAAGACCATGTTGGTAAATAAATTAAGGGGCTGCTGTAAAACTGGTAAGAAATATAAGTATTAAAACCAATAAAATGGTATTTAATCAGTTTTACGAATAACGGTTCACAAGAAACAAGGGACGTTTCGGGTTTTACCCTTCGTCAGCCACAAACAGGTGACAAAGACAAGAATACATATAGGTACTAAAAAACTATACTGTGATGAGAAATATACAACAAATGGGTGATATAAGCAGATGGAAAAAGTAAACAACAACAGTGATGAGAGAAAAAGAACAATAATAATACAAGAAAATCGTAAAATCTAACAGAAATACCGAAATAAGAAAGTAAATAATCAACGAAACGAAAAAAAGAGAATTAACAAAACTGATGAACTAATAAAAGTTATCTCAGCTCAATCCAAAGAATCTGTGAAAAAAAGCAGTAGTACTCCGTCACAGAAATCACAAGGAAGTGACGTACGAAAGCGGCAAAACCAAAGATATAAAAAGATACGAAACGAACCAAAACAAAAACATAAGAAGATAGATCTAAAAGGCAACGAATAAAGAATGAAAAAGAGAAAAGCTACCAGAATTTATGCAAAATGATGTTGGATATTCAAACCATCGGGAGCTAAGACACCCATATTAAAAATAAGGCGATTCTCCAACGAAAAGCGAGTCTTGTCATTACCGGCACATGAAAGGAGGGCGGTAACATGAATATCAGAATTACCTGCATGGTCAGGCCTATTGAAATGAAGGGCCACATGTAAATGTTTGTCATGATAGATATCATTCAAGTGCTCACGAAACCTGTCTGCCAAACGCCTGCCAGTTTCACCAATATAGGTCATGCCACATCTCTTGCAGATGATTGCATAAATCAGGTTTCTGGATTCGCACGTAAAAGACTCTTTAATGATAAATGTTCCTTTTGGAAAAGTGACTGTCTGAGTTTGCAGTACAAACGGACAGGTCTTACATATTGGGCCAAACTTGACTAACAGACATCGTCAGCAGTGCCTGCAATGGGCATAGCAACATGTCACATGGACTAGACTGCAGTGGAATGCTGTCCTATTCACAGACGAGAGCAGATTCAACATATCCTTTGCTGATGGATGTATGCGGATTTGGCGACGGTGTGGAGAGCGCTTTGCAGATTGCTGTGTTCGTCAGCACAACCGATTTGGAGGTGGCAGTATTCACATTTGGGGAGGATTCAGTTTTCACCATCGCTTGCCTCTTCACGTCTTCCGTGGAAATGTTAATGCTGTGACATATCGAGATGAGGTTCTGGATGCATTGGTTGCTCCTGCGTTCACAAATTATCCAGACTTGCAGCTTCTCCAGCAGGATAACGCACATGTGCACACCGCATGCATTACACAGCAATATCTACAGCAGCAGAACATTGTGACGATTGATTGGCCTGCCCTATCACCAGACATGTCCCCTATAGAACATCTGTGGGACGAGCTTGGATGCAGAGTCTACAGGCAAGGTTCTCCAGCTAATCTGCAACAGCTCGAAGCTGCTCTTACACGTGAATGGGACTTGATTCCCCAGAATTTCCTTCAGAGACTTGTGCGTTCCATGCGGAGCTGCTGCCAATCTTGTTTGCAAGCACACGGTGGACATACCAGATACTGAGGATAGTGTGAATGAATTTTTTTATTGGTTGCATTTTTGGTTTTCTCCCTTGCCTGCACAGAATGCGATGAATTTCATAACAATCAAATGTACAAATTAATGACCAGCATGGATTCATAGGAAAATGAATAAAGATTCCAAATATGTAAACTTGTAAACACTTATATTTACATTTCACACTCTGTTCCTGGATTATACAGGTGGTGCATTTTTAATGTGCTTCAGTATATTTAAGGTTTTGAAAATGTAGCTTTGAAGCTGTGTCAATTTTCAATGTGTGTATGCAGTGACACACTGATTCCACTGATCAAATATTATTTTCTTACTTTCATGCATCCTAGTCATTTTAGCACAGTTTAACTACAGTTCCTTAAGAGTTTTGATTCCACAAGGTTTGCATATTGACTGAACTGTTAGTTCTTAAAAATAGAAATCTTCTTGACTGTGATGACAAAATATTCTATTTACGACTTTAAAACATTTTTTATGGCCCCTCTTTGGAAAATTCAAAGCTAAAATAAATTTTGTTTATAAAACTCAACTCCTGAGTTAATGGAACAATGTATGTTATATTTACATAATAATGGCATTTGGGGAGTTCTAATTACAAAGACTGCCTGCAATAACATACTTTGTTCATGCCACCACAACACAAGCAATACACAAACGTGGAAATAAAAGCTGAAAACTTCCATCAAGATAATCCTTTATTCTAATGTATTCTTTCAAACTTTTCAAACATACGGTGTTATTTTACTGTACAATCAATCAATCTATCAATACCCTTTATCTCCCCAAGGAGCACAGGCCTTCAACAAACACATTTTACTGTACAACCGAACTGTATTTTGTTTCCTACAGTTTAACGACCAGAGTTGAGAATATGTGAAACAGAATAAAACTATTTCCTCATGATGTACAATAACATGAACAACTGGATCACAAAGTCTTAGGTACAGGTCATAGAAGTAGGATATTCCTAATGCAATATGTTAACCCAGCTGATAACTTCATGATCAGCTCAGATGACAACACTTCATGGTTGGCTTAGACAACAACACTAATTAATACTGAACTTCTAATACTACAAAGCACTTTCACAGCAATGCAAAAATGTCACAGTGTACTGCAACACTCTTGCTAACTTTTACTCTAAACTGACTAGCTTTCAGAAACCAAATCATGTGCCCTACACCTGTTGGCATATATTGAATAAAACTTACCAATGAATCACACCTTATATACAAATAAAATCACTCTTGAAACAAATGCACTTCATTGTAATTAAAAGCAGTGTTTTATCAATGTAGTAAATGAAAATTTGAAGGAAAAAATATAAACAAAGATAAATTAATATTTACATAACAAAATATGGCACATGGCAAAACAGATGATGTCAGACATAAACATTTAAACCAGCGAAGATTAATAAAAAGTGCTAAGACTGACAGCAAGATACATTAAAGTTCAACCAAATCTGAAAATTAACTTTGTCAGTGAAGACCACGCATGCTTCTATAGCAACAGCTTTAACAGACTGCAAGAAGCTCAGTAACAAAAGTCATCTGCATCTGCTATTTATAACTACTTTCCATCGTATTCTTTAAAATTGAAAATAACCAAGAAATAGATTGGATCCGCTGACAATTCTTCACATGGTGGATATGTGAGCCAAGCCTTTGTCTGTGTGATACACATGTGAATGTGGTCTGCCTACCCATTCATTTTTTCATCACTGACTCCAAATTACAGGTCCTGTAACCTTTTATCTGAAATTTTTGGGGACAGCTCTGTTTCGGAAACTGGATTTTTTCAGTTTTTAGATGTTGTCTAAATCCAGTTTGAGGGGAGCCGCGCTGGTGTAAATGGCTACGGCGTTGTACTGGCGACCAGGTTTTCATGGTTCAAACCCGGGCGTCAGCGTTTGAAGGAATGTTTACGACCGGAAATTTGACTGAATAACCTGAACGGCTCCTGCACATAAATCCCGTGTGGATGGGAAGGAGCAAAGCTCCTGACCGAGTTGGAAGGAAAGTTCATTGACCCCCCAGCCTTGCAATGACATGTCATTGGGCCAAAAGAGCTGGAAAGCTCGAGTGCCGCTGGTTAGAGAAAAAAAAAATCCAGTTTGAAAAGTAACCAAAATTGTCCAAAATAGCCCAAGTCATCCAAACTGTGTTAGAAAAATAGTCAAATGTCACCCAAAACAGTTAGAAATTGACCATATTGTGATCGAATAGTAGCCCAAAGAAACTTTCGATTTTCAGACTATTTCAGTTTTTGGGTGTTCGGATAAGAGGTTACAGACCTGCAGTTGCATCAAACTGATGTTGATCAAAAGTGCTGCTGTGTTTTATTTACTGTCACTGTGTTTGGATAGTACTAGATACAAATTTAAGTGACCAATTAACATTTAGTACGTTTAGTTGGGATTTACTATAATTAATGAATTATTAAAAGACCTAGAGTAAAAACGCTTGCAAGAATTTTTTGGAATCAGTGCTAATTAAACTGATAATAATATGTTTCTATCATTATAATAATAATAATAAATTCTTTAAGCACCAAACACGGCGCATAAGGCAGAAACCAGTGCTCTCCAGGTTGTTCGTTGTGACGCCACTCCTCTTAGCTCTTGCACATTATTTAGGCCCAACGTTCTTCCTTCTCTTATTATTGTTCTTCTGAGTGTTTCTTTTGGTCTTCCTCTTTTCCTCTTACCCTCAGGAACCCAAGTGAGCGCCTGTAGTGGTATTCTGTTGTTTTGCATTCGTAGGACATGACCGATATAAGACCATCGTCTTTTCCTTATATAGTCGGAGACATATTTCTGCCTAGAGTCTTCTCTTATTTGTCGATTAGTCTTGAATTCTTTCCAACTGATGTTCATGAGTTTTCTAAGACATTTGTTCTCGAATGTATTCAGCTTGTTCTCCAATGATTTTGTTATTTTCCAACTCTCACAGCCGTATGTTAACACTGAGATAACATTTGAATTAAACAGACGAAGCTTGGTATGTATATTCAATGATCGTAATTTCCAAATGTTAGATAATCTATTGAAGGCGCTAGCTGCCAAAGCAATTCTAGTATGGATTTCTCTTGTTGTGTCACCATCCTGAGTCATTTTACTGCCTAAATAATTGAAACTTTCAACTTTCTGTAGTTTTTCCCCGTTCAAGATGATATCAAAGGTCTCGTTAGAAAAGTTCATAGCTTTAGTTTTAGAGGCATTTATTTGGAGACCTATTTTAATCGAGAGATGACACAAATTATTTATTGCTTCTTGGGATTGCCTTGGTGTTGAACTTAAGAATGCTACATCATCTGCGAAATCCAAGTCCCCCAGGAATTTTCCATTTGTCCATTTTATACCCAATTGTTCATTGTGGGTATAGTTTCTCATAACCCAATCAATAGCTATTCCAAAAAGTAGTGGTGACATAATACAGCCTTGTTTCACCCCTGTTTCTACTGTAAACCATTCTGTATTCCCTTTATTTGTTCTAACACAACATCTTGCATTGTCATATAGCGCTTTGATTATATTCACATATTATGAAATGAAATTAATAAAATAATAATGGCTCATATACATTCTGCAAATAATAGGTCTATGTGCAGTGCAGAAAGATGTGTCACAAAGTCCATAACACCGGGTAACAAATAGGTCTAACTGTCATTCACTCTGAAGCCTGGACTGAGGTTTGGGAAGGAAACTCAGGAAATCTCTGCTATAAAGTAAGTTAAATTAAGTTAGTTTTTTTAGTTAGTATTCTTACTAATGTTACTTCACTGCATCTGTGTTATAATAATATAGCTAAAAAAAAAAAAAAAAAAACAGTTACATATCAAGAAGTGTCATTTACAGGTTTCCTATGGCAGTCATACACATATCCCTGTTTTTCATGTAAGAATGGGAAAATCTGGATCTGTTTAAGTAATTCGTTATTTTTTTATGTCAGCTTCTTAGGAATACATCTATCTAGCAGAGAACTTAACTGCTTTTTTTTAGTATTCATAACAGACAAAAGTAAATAAAAGAATACATTACTATTGTGAAATGCTGAAATTTCATTAGAAGAAGCATTTTAATGTGACTTTGTTAGGATTATTCTATAGTACTGAGCATAGCAGCCATCTTCAGAATGCACAACACAATGCAGTCAATATTCACATCAACGAGTCTTTGTGACTTTTTAATTTAACTATGTCAAGAAATCAACAGAAGATGAATAAGAGTAAAAAATAAATGACAACACAATGAACTTTAATGAAAATGTTTGAGCTAGGAAGAGAAACAAAACCGGGCAATAGAAAACTTCAGAGTTTTAGTTTATTAAATATTTGATGAACCATCCATGAAATTCATTCAATTTCCAACAAAAAGACAAAATAAAGTTTATTTTAAACATAATTTTAAAATTCCTGTCGTTGTTATGATAGGCATCAAATAAAAATACTGGTTCAATAAAGAGTTAATGATTTCACAGTTCTACTTGTGTTTCTACAGTTTTTAATTATGATGTAAAAAAATAACGAATTACTTAAACAGATCCAGATTTTCCCATTCTTACATGAAAAACAGGGATATGTGTATGACTGCCATAGGAAACCTGTAAATGACACTTCTTGATATGTAACTGTTTTTTTTTTTTTTTTAGCTATATTATTATAACACAGATTTTGTGTCTGTTGAATCTATAGTTTTTAATTTGTTCTAATTCATAAAGATTTGTACTGAACTTCTTTAATTTTGCTCCTATAAAAGACAGACGTACCATCTGGACTGCTACCTTCATCTTCTGTTTATAATATGACAGTGGAGAAAAAGATGGAGAGCAGCTGTAGCACTCAAATATCAATTACAATAACAGTTACATGTTTTAACAAATGAAATCAATCTCATATTTCTTATCTGATCAACATTAAAACTAAAATTCATCATTTTATAACAAATATTGTGATAACAAAAATTGATCTGTAACAGCAAAGAGAATGCTGGACTAAGAATCAATTTTACAGACTCACAGAAATTAGCAGAAACTGATGTGATCAGGAAGAAAATGAAAACTTACTATCTCTGGATAATATTTGTATAAATGTGACTTGTACTATGGTCAGAAAGAATAAGAGAATGCATATGTAACTGACAGCCATATAACTGGTTCCTTTATTCAGGCTACTGGCTTAGCCAATATAACTGAACAGCTTAATAAGACATGTATAGGAATGTTATTTAAACTCTCATCAGATTTTTGGCTACATAAATGCTGAACACTTCTGCAAACAGAGAGAACAAAATAGAAAAATTATGCCTGTATCGATGCTACTTCAACAATTTCAGTTTTAGACAAAACATGCCTTATGTGCTGACATGTGAACATATTAAAAAGTATAAATGAGGGGAAAGTGTGCACAGGCAAACTTTTAAGACCTGAAGAATAGTGTTTCATATTTAAACACTGTCTCATTGAACAAAATGAGCAGTGACCAAATTATCCCTTAACAGTTACTTGCTGGAAACTTGAAGGGACTGAAATGGATATCAGTCTCTGAGGAGTGTCTCTGCATGGGGAAAGTGAAATCTGTGTTATCACCACAGTCAACAGTAAGCCTATCCAAACTGAGGTTAGGTAAGCTGGACTTCGTTGATGATGGACTGCCAAGGTCCGTTCTCACTTCTTCATATACAGGCTCACAAATGTCTTGAGTTAAGTAGCTGCTCTCAGGTGAAGTAACTGTTGATGATTCAGACATTTTTTCTTTAAAGTCCAATCTGAACTGAAGATTAGGTGCACTGGAGTGTTGTGGAGAGGTATCTCCTTCAGGAATGCTGGAAAGGGATGGAACGGGCTTGCTGAGCTTATTCATGCTAGCACTTGTGTTATCAGCTTTTGATTTTTCATGGATATTTTTCATGTCGATGTTGTTGTTGTTGTTACTGCTGCTTTTTCTTGATGCAGAAATAATGTACTGGTGAAGATTCAGATGAGCATCCAATGTCTCTTTTTGCAGCTTCTCACCAAGATTTTTGTTCAGATTATCACCAAGGGACTGACTGAGTACTTCTGAACTAGACACACTGGATGAAGGCTTTCTACTGCTAGATGCCAGAGACAGTGTGGATAGATTGTCCACTTCCAAATTATTGTGTGAGATTACAGGTTTCATACTCTCACTGTCTTCAGAACTAGTTGAGTATCTATGCTCTTCTCTGCTGATCTGAAAATGATAAAGACAAACCAGGTAAGTAAGTATAATTTCCAAATAAAATACAGAACAAAAAGTGACATAATCAGAAATGAAGACAATTCAAATGGACACACACATGACCTCAGAATAATGCCACCAACTGTCACTATTAATGTCCAAGAGGAGAAAGTCTTTTAAAGTTCCTGCAAACAACATTTCACTACATTTTCATACTGAGGACAAAACTTGTTATGCCAATATTAGATATTTGTTTTCATAACTAAATACTTAGAACACCCACTTCTGGTGTACTATCATTCTTATTGTTTAACAATAATATTGTCAGGAAAACATTCAGGCCAGTCCAAAATTACATGCCATAAATAAATGAGTATTTACAAATGACAAGTGTACTGTAATTGTTGTTGTTTAACTTTTTCTCCAGCTTGGCTTGCATTTAAAGGATCATCACATCTGGTCTCAAGCTAGGAGAAGATACATGTGGCATACTGTGCATTCCCTGCCATCCAAGGGGGCTCTCCAAATATGCAGAGCTAAAATACTGTACTTTGGTAATAGGCTATCCCAAGGAATTGTCACGTCCTACACAGATCTACTTCTCAGCTTCCCCTGCTTATCATGGGGTCGATAGTGAGATCCTCCTGCATGCTGGCAACCAGGTAAAAGCCAGAGTTACATAAAGAGCTCAAGTGGCTCCACCAAACTCTGTGTGCAACGCTGGGTTCTCAACATGTTTCATCACAGGGGGAATGCCTGGAAGTGTGTGAATGATTTTAAGAGTCAATGAAGGTGTAATTATTCTCACAGACAGGGTCACATCCAAATTTACATACTGTAGCACTGTGCATAACTGGTGGTAATATAAGGAATACTCCAGATATTCCTCCATACATTAGAGTACTGTAATAAACAGATGTACAAAGACTCTAAGAACCTTCTAGTGCTCTCAGTACATCATGTGAGAGACAGAATATGAATATCAGCACATTTAGATCAGATCAACTGAAGGTCAACAAGTTCAAGTCTACTTGACATCCATGTGAGTAATATGCTGATCAAAGTCAGTGAGTTCAAATATTTTGAATGCATGTTCATAGAGGATGGCAAAGTAGACAGACAAAAATAAAAATCAAAAGTTTAACTCTTTGACTCCACAGCAACGCTCTGAGCGTTGCAAAATTCAACACGCCGTGCCCCAGCAACGCTCATATCGTGGTTTTTAGTTTATCACGAATAAATCCATTAAACAAGAGTAAAAAAGTATTTATATGACGTTATTCTTTATTTATTTGTTTGAAAATTATGTTTGCATAAATTTTACATGCAAAATGATTAAATTATACCGAACATACTTGTGTTAATACTACCACAGACATTATATATTTGAATTCTCTATCCATTTCCCTACAGTTTGGTATATAATAAGTACATGTTCAAAGGAAAATTCACAAACAAATTTAGACTGAAAGATGAACACTTCACTCTATAAAATTCTGCCCACAAAAAAAGTCTGGCACAGCGTGCAAAATAACTCTGGAATGAATGAGTTAAGATAGTGGTTTACCAACTAATTCCACTGCTCAGGCACCAACACATGAAGTCAAAGAACCAGTTGGTATATAAATAACATGTTTACAAAAACTCTTTTATAAAAGTGACAAATATGTTTATCAAGAGAGGTAGACTGCAATATGTGAGATGAGATGTCTGAGAAAGCTGTTAATGCCACCATCACAGACAGAAATAAACATTCAGGTAGTAGGTGGCAATAAGATCAGCTATACATATAGAAAATAAAACAGTACAGATACTTTGTCAGAATACAATAAAAATCAGCAACAAACACAATCCTTCAACAGCAGAAACCTTTGGTTTTTAGGACAAGGCAATACTTGAGTGGAAGATGAATTATCATCAGTCCTTTTCATTCTGTATAAAATATAGGTCTGTAACTGTTTGCTCACCACCGATTTATGTTTTGGGTCATCCCTTTTTTTTTCTTTGGCCTAAAGATCTATGCTTCTTCTCCTACCATTCTTTGCTATGTTTTCCTTGGATTCCAGTCTGGTTATATTGGTTAGTTGTTTCCTGAGGATGTTTCTTTTCAATCTTCACTTTCTCTGTTTAATGTCCACCTATGCTTGCTGTTGTCTGGCTCAGTTATGTAGATCTGTATTTGCTATTATATCTTAATCTGGTTATACTGGTTGATCATTTCCTGCAGATGTGTTCTAATAATCTCCACTTTCTCTCTTTAGTCTCCACCTGTAATGGTTGATGTCTGGTTCTGTTACTCAGTTCTGTATTTGCTATTACATCAGTCTATTTGATGCGGAGAATGTGATGGGGGCAGCTGCTGATGAACATCTGGAGTTAAGATGTGATATGTTTGGTTACATGTCAAGTTTGTTAGCCAGAGAGGACATATTTTATATTTGTTTTGAGAAGCATAATTTTATTTTCCTGAGCAAGAACAGTAAAGCCCAGTACTGGTTTGAGGGAAGTGAAGAAAAATTTAGCTTTATTTAGTAGAAGCTGGGTAGACAATATTAAAGAAATCCTGAAGAAACACAGTATGGTTCTGGTTAAAGCAAAAAATCGTGCACAAGCATAGAAACTTTCGTTGACATAAGTGAAACTGAAAAAGTAAAGCAAAAAAAAAAAAAAAAAAAAAGGGAAAGCACAGTAAACAGCTATTTCAAATGCAATTGTCTTTCCTCAATAGAAGTCATATTTCAAAATTCCACTTTTTTCCAGATTCTCTTAATGGTGGTAAATGTAATCTGCTTGTGTTAATTCTCAGATACATGTGTATTATGAGACAACAAAAAAGTGCAGCAGTGAAAGAAGTAAAAAGCTGATTTTTCAAAATGGAGAACTGAAAAAAGGGGACAAAAAACTGTTATTTCTTATTATATTTGAAAAACGATTCAAACAGATAAACCAGAATGTCTGAAAACTTGCTTAACACATTAACTACCGAATTGAAAAACACACTGTGGCCGAATTAAATTGTTTTCCCATTTTCATCCTGTAGGTGTTTGCACAAAGTAAGCTGTAGTTTTCGTAATTGTTTACAGATTTTTATGAGTTACACGTCATTTTAAAGATAAATGAATGTACTATTACAATAAACACCGGTTGTAACTCTAATAGAGGTTGTTGCTATTTAACGGCCCTCCGGATGGCCGAGGATTTGCAATATTTTCACAATTATAACTGCTTGCGCCCCATCTCTATCAAAATCACAATTTCAATCAATGTGCACACCGTTTTCACTTTTGTCCTCGTTGCTAGATCTATCAGTCAATTGTTGAAACACGTTTCTATTCTATTCAGCCGTTAGACAAGATGTACACGCATTTTTTGTAGTCCTATCACTAGTTGCCACGGTAAACAGTTTTACATGATTTGGTAACTAACCCAAAACGCTGAAAAATATGAACATAATATCAATTTTCCAGTGTTCTACAACAACCATGCTTTGGGAATTTGTTTTCCGGTGCAACTTAAAATCTCGAACCAGATCAGAGAGTGTGTCAGTACATTTTTCATTCGTTTTATTACTAAAATTATATTGGCACTCTGAGCGGCTTGCGGTCCAAATGTGATTATTTTGTGAGCCGCTGATAGCGGCTTGCGGTAGTTAATGTGTTAAATGAAAAAAAAAAATGAAAAAAAATTTCAACTCTTTTTACTCCCTTATGAACCAATGGATATCAGTGTTGCATGTTACCTTTCACATACAGCGTTATTAAGTACTATAATACACATATTTATACAATTATTTATTAAGTAATATTCCTGTCTTTTTCTTTAATAAAATCAAAAGATGATGATCTCAGTTATAGTCAAGTGTCAGATGTCAGCTAGGTTGAGTCACCAGATATTCTTGATAGCAAATAAGGTAGAAAACTGATAAACCTTCTTTAATAAGTTTCCTTTATAAATTTTTGTTTCATACTTGTTACAGAATAATAAAACATTAGTTGTACATGCAGAGAAAATCTATAAATAGAAACTTTCTATCTAGATCCTGTGTCCCTTTGCTATTAACCTCCTCTTGTTTTTCCAGGTTCTAGAAGCTAATCCTATCTTGCTGACTGACCAGTAGCATTTCTGATCCATTTTTCCAAATATTATTCATAGATTTGGTTCCCAGCGTTTGGTTTGCAAAAATCTGAAGTGTTTTCTGAGTAGGTGAAAAGGTGATCCACCACTTTTTTCCTTTATTTAAGAAATAAAAGAACAGTAAATATTTCATATCATCATCTTTGCATCTTACTTTTACACAAAAAGGCTCATCCTCAACCCAGACATTTAACTGGTATTATTTAGTGACACAAGAACTGTACACTTACAATAAGTATTCACATTTGATAAAAGACATTACCTGCATGTTGTGCTTGCAGTACTCTGAAACATACTCTGAATCAACAACAGAGCAGTCCACATATTCTGACAGATCCAAAGCCATTTCATCCACTCTTTCATAATTGTTTGCTACATGAGCTTGCCCATTCCCCGCTACTTTTGTAGCTCCACTACCATTACAACTCAGAAATGGGGACTTTTCACTGCTACTTCCATTAGTGCTGTAACTTGGATTATACACATAACCATTGAGAGAGGAAGGAACATTGCTGGAGTCTTTGCTTGTTGAATTTTCTGTGTCACTTCTGTGCTGATCTGAAAAGTTTTAAAAACAAAACTATGACAACTGCCACAACTAAAGAAACTAAATGTACTTTATCTCAAATGCTTAACTCTATTGAATTTATACAAAAAACTTTGAAGGATAAGATTCAAAGTCTTAAATTTACTCATGGAACCACAAAAAGATGCTAATTTTATTTATTCATATAATTGGCCTGTAAAAGATAATGTTAGTTTTCACATTTCTGTCATTAACTCTTTGACTCCAGACCAACGCTCTGAGCATTGCAAAATTCAACGTGCTGTGCCAGCGCAACGCTCAGAGCGTTGTTTTTAGTTTATCACGAATAAACCCCAAAAGTCTTCCGTTTAATGCAGTTCATATTTTAAAACCCGTAGAATGACTTCCGCTACTATTTAAACAACTAATTTGATTGTAGTTAAGCAGCACATGTGCATGTTTTGATGTTATTTTCAAAATTTGTGTGACGAGTCGCGTGTTTGCGTTTTTCATTGTTATTGCTAGAGAAATATGTTACGCTTTATATTTAAAATTTTCTAAGTCTCCTAAGCAAGTAATTGTGTCAAACTACTTTGAAACATTGCTGACATTGATGATGATTGTTTGGTAGTCACAGTTTGTTGTCAAAATACGGAATCTGTGCAGAAAAGCTAGACACATTAGATTTAGTTGATGAGTGGGCATAGTCATATTCTGGCCGATCAAAAAGCAACAAAACTAGACCTACCATAACATCTAATCACTAGTCCAAGGTAGAAGATGAAGCTAGGGATACAATTAAAACATTAAACAAGAGTAAAAAAGTTTTTATATGACGTTATTATTCTTTATTTGTTTGAAAATTACGTAATGCACGATTGCATAATTTATTTTTTTCTTACAAAGGACCACGGAAAAACTGGTGTGAATAACACTAAATGTACTAATTGTGGCCATAAGCAATGTTTTTTTACTTTGTATATGGATTAACTTGATGTTTGAAGACTAAAAAGAAAGTTTTATTGTCTAACAACAGTAATTTGTCTTTGGTAAGATCGTATTCTACAGTTAACTTTTTACTGTTTTTCATTTTTACATGCAAAATGTTTTAAGTATACCGAACACACTTGTGTTAATACTACCAAAGACGTTATATATTACAATTCTCTATCCATTTCCCTACAGTTTGGTAGCCTACATGTTCACAGAAAAAGATTAACATAAAATTTACACTAAAAGACAGTACACTTCACCGTTTAGAATTCTTCACAAAATAATTATGGCACAGGGTGGAAAATAATTATGGAGTCAAAGAGTTAAATACACAATCTTTTATTATGAAAAACACTTAAATATGTTTTTGTTTAGGCCTAATTTTGGTGTTATATTAGTACATATTTTTTGGAAAGTAAACACTTGACCTGAACATATTTTGGTTGCCGATTATGTAAAGATGTCAATATTTACAGTGTTTTAAACTGACAATAAACCAGAAGAAATAGTACTATTGGAATGCGGAGATTCTTTTCTTTTTTTAAAACTGAACGTAAGGTAAATAAGGAATATCAGTAAAATGTTTGAGGTAGGCCTATGTGTAGTGTTATCAGTATACTGTGTGTGTGTGTGTGTGTGTATATATATATATATATATATATATATATATATATATATATATATATATATATATATATATATATATATATATATATATATATATGTTCCTTATTTTATTATATTTAATTGAAGCAGTTCTAGAGAATTTGTTGTTGTTGTTGTGGATAAAACACGGTCATGAACAGTAGGCTAACTAGGATTTATAGTTAGCCATTAGCTAAAGAACTGTTGATAAGCATTTGTTGCTTCAATACATAATCACTGGACTGCACTTAATGTAAGGGTTTCTTTGTAATTAGTTTTCATCAACTTAGATGAAGTCCAGAAAGTTATTCTACAGTGATGTCCAGTTTTTAAAGATTGTGCAGTGTTCCATTGTCTGTTCTTATCTTGAATTGAGAGTTGGTATTTTCACAACTTTTCATCAAATCAGAAAACACTTCATTCTAGTGATAAAAGTATAGCCATCACTTCACAGGCTTACGTCACTTCATTTGACAAAACTTTATTTTGGTGACACAGTCTCTCCTCTTTTGTTGTTAAAACCCATGTTAATTTTTTATATTTGTAATAATAAGTCAAGGAATCTGCAACCGTGCAGTCATCTCAGCGGTCTACTAGCCTCAACTCTTGATGTTACTTCTAGGTCAGATCAGATCAATAGCCGTGTCTGCATTAACAGTTGTCTGCTATGTATCTCCTTTGTCTTATGTCTCGTACCTAAATGGTACACTCTAATAAGCTCTTTTCTGTCAATTTCTTAATGTCTTCTTCCTCTTGCTCTTTATTTATTTTCTTATCTTTCCATGATGTGCCCTATTATTCTATACATCCATATTTCAAGGGTCTCAATTCAATTCTTTCCTCAAACTGCTTGTTTATTGTCCACGTTTCAGTGCTCACACAGTATGAAGAGTATACAACTTGATCCATCTCAATTTGAATTTGCTAGTTATTACTTCTAGAACAAATAAAAAATTATCTACAAAAGCAGATTAGATTTGCTCATGCATGAATCAACTATTTCTGCAGCATCAGTATGTCAGTCTCTCAATGCAATGTTCCACCATTTCCACAAACTGACATACAGAAGGATCAATGGGAACTTTACTTCAAATGTTTATCACATCATTCTGCTGACTGGATCAACATGAACTATTCTGTAACCAGTCAAAATGTCAGAAGTTGAATAAACAGGCAAAGATTGGAACCACCAATGAGTGTAAATATGGAAGATAGATGAAGACTGGTCCACCAACCTTGAATCTTGAAGATTTTCACACATAGGAAGTGACTTTCTGTTCTACTTTGTGGGTAATAACTGTGTTCTCATGTTCCACCTAAGCAGTAATTCAGCTTGTGATTTACCTGCAGTAGGATTAATGATTTTTATTCATAGGCAATATTTTTATTTCACAATTTTTTTTTTTCTCCCGCCAGTCCAGCAGATTTTTGTCATGGCAAATTTGAAAGTTCTGGCAAAGTGTTTAGCTTCTCAATTTGATGAGAGGTAGATGTGAGGATGTGGTCAGATGTTCAGTTCTGTGTGACACACAGGAATCTCATACATTGTTGTGAAGTGAGTTGGTAACCATTATTTTGAGGCTATTTGTATCTCCATGGAGATACCAGGAATGGTACTGGTGACGGCCATATGTTCTTTCTCTGTTCCTTACATGTTGGGTATCTCTGAAGCAGATGTTCAGCCAGTCATTTTATCAGTCCCACTATCTATTTACAACTCAATTCTTGCTAAATACCAAGATCTCGTTGCTACTTGGCAATGACCAACAAGAGTATTCAGACTTTCTGGGCGGGCAATTTCAAGCGTTTTAAATGGGAAATGACAGAAGTTGCAGAAATCCACGGAAAATTCCAATGTGATACGTGAATTTGGAATCAATGAAAAACTCATTCACCCTATAGTCAGGTCATTCACTTCGGAAGCTTTTTAAGTCCTAAAGTCTAGGGGTTGACTTACAGTTGGATCGACTTATACTTGAGTATATATGGTATATATCACCTTCCTCACCAAAGTTTGACACAGTACATAGTCAGAGAACTTTAGCACAGTTGTCAGTACTGCATTTACTATAAGTGTTGTCATTAGCTTTTACTGTGTTAACTCTTACTATACGGGAGCTAAAACCGCGTTTTTACGCGCTAGTTTAGCTATCGTTACCGTCGCGCGCCACTTGAACTGGTGAGCCGTAAAATTGGTACTAAACCCGCGCCACTTCACGGGGCTTGCCGGATAGTAAGAGTTAAGCGAATTCTGGAAAGTTACATTACAGTGGCGTAAGTTATTCAAGTTTTCATAGTGTTCCTGTTTCTGTATTACAAAAACTGACATTTATCGTTTTCATGTCTCACACCCTTGGAAAACACTTCATATATCAAGATTACATGGTGCTGTGGTATTTTCACATCATATTCACAGAAAACCACATATGATATAACACACAGTTGTTATTATAGCATTTACGAGGGCTGTCCAGAAAAGAATCGGCCATAATTAATATTAGAAAAACCGTTTGCGCGACATCGATGTAACTTGGCAGCCAAATAGAGTGGCCTGTTATGCACATACGTGTGCAATGTTGATGTTGCTGCACCAGTCAGTGTGACCATTAAAAGCCATTTAGTGAGCATGTGCACTGTGTGGTCGTCGCATTCAAAATGGCTGTAAGAGTAGAGCAAAGAATCTGCATCAAATTTTGCGTCAAGCTTCAACATTCCTCCACGGAAACTATTATGATGATTCAGAAGGCTTTTGGAAATGATGCAATGAGTGCTACACAAATAAAGGTGTGGCACAAACGCTTCAAAGATGGTCGGGAATCTGTTGAATGTGATCCCATTTCTGGAAGGCCTGCAACAAGCAGAACACCGGAAAATGTTGAACGTATACAGGCTGCAATCAACAAAGATTGGTGACTGACAGTGCGAGAACTAGAAAAAGATCTGGGAATTCCAAAAACTATTGTATCCGAGATTCTGACCCAGGATCTGGGTATGAGACGTGTCGTGGTAAAATTCGTTCCGTGGATTCTGCTACCAGAGCAGAAGGAACTTCTTGCCACAGTTGCTAATGATTTACTTCAAACCGCAACCAATAACCCAGATTTCATGAAGAAAGTCATAACCGGAGATGAATCATGGATCTACTGCTATGATCCAGAAACAAAGGCTCAGTCGTCTCAGTGGAAGTCGCCTGGTTTTCCACGCCCAAAGAAGGCGCGGCAAACCCGTAGCAAGATCAAGACCATGTTGACTGTGTTTTTTTATTGGGAAGGTGTTACCTATCGCGAGTACATTCCTTCAGGCCAAACAATTAATAAGGAGTACTACCTCAAAGTTCTCCGACGGTTGAGAAATGCAGTACGATGAAAACGACCACAGTTGTGGGCAACTGGCGTCTTCATCACGACTGTAAAATGTTTATTGATTTATATTACATGGCTGGTTCTTTTCTGGGCAGCCCTCGTATGTAACTGTTTTGATTACTGGTTTCCAGGACAAATAAAGATATGGATAACATACTATTACTCAAGAAAGGCTTTGCCGAACTGTTTGTGGAGGCTGCAGAGTTTCTGTTTCTTTGTCCAAATAGCTTGGAGAGATACTGGAAAGAAACAGAAAATACAACATAAGTGATTCATTAATGGATGTGTCATAATGATTAACAAAAATAAACTCTTCCAAATCATTAGCTCATTACATAGAACTAAAGTATAGAAGTAAAAATGATCAGATATAGTTCAATAAATGCTATATGAAGTTAAACAAATGCAGTTATTAAAAAATACTATAGAAACAATTTCACTTCCTGGACAGTATTCCATAAACTTCAGGGTCTTTTCAATTAATGTGATCCATTTTCCTCCATCAGTTGATGTCTCTTCAGCTTATAATTCTCAGCTTGCTCAGTCCATTACTGTGTTCTCCATCCACTTCTTAAATATTTCATACATACCCTTCACAGAAAATCATTAATTCTCCTTTTTAACATGCCTTAAGTAGCACAGGGTCACTAAAACAGTTAGACTGAGTGGAGGGGGGAGAATATACTATATTTAGATATTGGCAATCAGATTTTATCATCTTGAATTTACTACACTATATATCTTAATTATAAACTATCAAGGGTTGAATGGGATACTTTGTCTTAAAAAAAAAAAAAAAAAAAAACTAAAACAGTTGGGGGGGTGCTCAAGCCTATTCAAGGCACTACATGGACTTTTGCAATGGTAGTGTTTGTATGGAGCAGCTACTCTATCCTTTCTTAATCTCCTTAGAGACTCCTCGCCCGTTTGTTACCGGGACTTGAAGCAGCAGCAAAGAATAGTGACACTGTACCCTACCACACAGTTTGTAGAAGGTAACTAAGGAAAGTTGAGAATTTAAAGCTGACAACATTTCAGCAACATGAATATATACAACAACACATAGCTACAGACAACAGTTTAATATAGGATATCTTACAAATCAAGAAACAAAAGACAAATGTACAGTTACAATATTGGTTATTCTAAAAGATGGAAACCAATGCTCAGTACATTACATCTCCCTTTCTTTAAGAACATCAATCTTTCGTTCTGTTATTTCTGTCTACTAGTTCGTCTACAATTATTCTGAACTGTACGTTTTCAGACTTTGCTCCCCAACACATTATACTGCTCAGTCATGCATTACAGACATTTACATGTTACTAACAATCATTTGAAATAAATTATCCCCCATTTCCCTTACAGTTTATCCCTGAGTGTTACGTAAACAAAATCAAGAAAAAAGATCTACACACTAGCTAAATAACATGAAAGTAAATTAAACTGAAAAACATTATTTGCGTGTTTGTTTTGTCATGCACTATAAGTCTCTGTATTTGGCTGGTTTCTTGAAGACCTTTCCACTTTGGGTAACTTGATAGCCCACTGTGTTTTCTATAGGCCTTATTGCTTCTCTGGGCACTAATTCTGTAGACTGTTCTGTGTCTGGTGTACTGAGCTGTTCTTTGGGAGTGTGCTCCATAGTTTCACTCCAATCATCATGATAATCCACTGGTCCCCCCATTCTGATTGGATGACTATTAGCCCCAGGTTTAATTTTACAATGTGGTTTTAAAATTCCCTTCCTGCTCATATGCCAAAGTCTGTACCAATTCTGCAAAGTCTGGACCATTTCTGTAACTTTAACTGTCAGCTAAACAAAATATCAATGCTATGCCTCATAAATCTCAGGTTATATGTGGATTGAGAATAGAGAGTATTTTGCAAAATAAACCGAAATCAACAGTGCCTCATAAACATTGCAGATAAAGAACATTCTGATAAATAAAGAAACAGAAAGGCAAGTAATACAGAGCATTCTCGCACGTAAAAGGTAAAAAAAATAATGTTTACATTTCCTGAGAAAGATGAACCAACAGGTGAGCTGGAAGCCACTCCTGTGTATCCACCATAGTTTACCCGGATGCAGTTTGGTAGCCATGATGTTCGGCGTGCAACCTTTCGGTACTCTTTCTGAACCTATCATAATCAAGTAAGAGTTGTAATTACAAGTATAATCTTGCTAGTTCAGACCATCATCTAAAACAAAAGTAATTAATATTATATGCATCTTGCTAGTTCAGAGCACCACATTTACCAACAGTAGAAAATATAATATGCATTAGGAATTACTTTGTAATAAGATCTCTCAATGTTCTCTCTGATTTAAATGGAAAATTTCTCATTCATATTTTATAATCCCTTAACTACAGGGACTTTATCACTGTTATCTTACTTACTTAGTCGTTCCCTTCTACCGTGAGGTGTAGAGGTTTGGAAGAGAGAGTGCCAGACTATCCTATCGGCTGTCTTCCTCCTGGCCTGGTTCCATTCTAGTCCTCGGTCCTTCAAAGATTGTCTAATGTTGTCCTCCCAGCAGACTCTGGGTCATCCTGGGGGTCTGGATCCCTGGCTCTTAGTTTACCATGCTTGTCGTGGTAGCCGATCTTCTCCCATTCTACAGACATGGCCAAACCATCTTAGTTGGGACTGTTCTACTTGGGTCTGCAGGGGTTCTACTTGGGTGTGCAGGGGACTGTTATCATCTGCTGCATATATCTTCATGATCTATGCCTATTCATTGTGGATTCTCAAACCAAACTGTTGTGATCGCTCATTAAGTATCCTCATTTTGTCTTGCATTTGGTTATGATTATGGAACAGAACAGCCATGTCATCAAGAAAGTCCAGACTGGTAAGCTGTTTTGTCAGTTAGATTCGAATGAACTTTGTTTCTAGTTGTTAATGCTGTTTTCATAATCCAATCTACAAGCAGTAAGGGATAAAAGATATTCCTGTCAAACCCCAATTCTAATATATTATTCTGTAAGTATTCATTAATAAAGAAATCTGCATATCATGTCCTCAAATATTTTTCTTGTCAGGTCAATCAATTCAATGGAGATGATGCCTGATCAGTTTCCAGAGTGATTTTCTGTCTAAACTGTTTAAGGCGTTTTCATAGTCCACAAATCCAATTTCATAGTAAGAATAGGACTGGTGTTCCGTAAGAGGTAACAATTATGTGGTTGAGCTGGTAACCTCATCCAGTAAAATAAACTGCTGCAGGAACCAATACTGCAAGAGCACATTCATTCAAGTTTCCCACAAGGGGTCCAGCTGTAGTGGTGGATCCATGACCCACAAGGGGTCCAGCTGTAGTGGTGGATCCATGACCCATAAGGGGTCTAGCTGTAGTGGTGGATCCATGACCCACAAGGGGTCTAGCTGTAGTGGTGGATCCATGACCCACAAGGGGTCTAACTGTAGTGGTGGATCCATGACCCACAAGGGGTCCAGCTGTAGTGGTGGATCCATGACCCACAAGGGGTCTAGCAGTAGTGGTGGATCCATGACCCACAAGGGGTCCAGCTGTAGTGGTGGATCCATGACCCACAAGGGGTCCAGCTGTAGTGGTGGATCCATGACCCACAAGGGGTCCAGCTGTAGTGGTGGATCCATGACCCACAAGGGGTCCAGCTGTAGTGGTGGATCCATGACACACAAGGGGTCTAACTGCAGTGGTGGATCCATAACCCACAGGAAGACCAGCTGTTGTGGTGGATTCATGACCCACAAGGGGTCCAGCTGTACTGGTGGATCCATAACCCACAAGAGGACCAGCTGTAGTGGTGGATCCATGACCCACAAGGGGACCAGCTGTAGTGGTGGATCCATGACCCACAAGGGGACCAGCTGTAGTGGTGGATCTATGACCCACAAGGGGTCCAGCAGCAGTGGTGGATCCATGACCCACAAGGGGTCCAGCTGCAGTGGTGGATCATGACCCACAAGGGGTCTAGTTGTAGTGGTGGATCCATGACCCACAAGGGGTCCAGCTGTAGTGGTGGATCCATGACCCATAAGGAGTCCAGCTGTAGTGGTGGATCCATGACCCACAAGGGGATCAGCTGTAGTGGTGGATCCATGACCCACAAGGGGTCCAGCTGTAGTGGTGGATCCATGACCCATAAGGGGTCCAGCTGTAGTGGTGGATTCATGACCCACAAGGGGACCAGCTGTAGTGGTGGATCCATGACCCACAAGGGGTCCAGCT
Organism: Oreohelix idahoensis; assembly: GCA_024509875.1. Classification (NCBI taxonomy): domain Eukaryota; kingdom Metazoa; phylum Mollusca; class Gastropoda; order Stylommatophora; family Oreohelicidae; genus Oreohelix; species Oreohelix idahoensis. The sequence goes on from JAMPIV010014831.1 coordinate 264,935, forward strand.
GCAGTGGGTCTGCAGTATGACTCACTCCCATATGTCAGGATTGGTTCTATATAACACTGAAGAACTCTCTTTCTTACTTCCAATGACAAAGAACTGTTGCATAAAATACTCTTCATTTTATAGAATGCTGATTTTGCCTGAGCTATTCTGCTCTTCACTTCTGAGATGCATTTTCCATCCATTGAAATGTGCTCATGTTTTTTAATTTATTGACCTGTTTTAAAACTGTTCCATTCACTTTGATAGTGCATTCTGATGAAGCCCTGTTCTTTGAGACAACGATTACTTCTGTCTCTTTGCTTTTACGAACTGAGGCCTTTATTTTCACTATCTATCACTATTGTATCAACCATTTCCTGCAGCTCCTTTTCACTTTTTGCTATTAAGACTGTATCATAAGCATGTCTCAAGTTGTTTGCTCTGTCACACAACTTGATATAATGCATGTCACATCTCCCTCCCTGATACAGCTTTTATATGACATGCCACATTTTGTTTTAAGACAGTTTTATATAATTCATGTCACTTCTCTCTCTGGGACAACTTTTATGTAATAAATGTTGAATCTCTCTGTGCTAAATTTATAAAATACATATTATAACATTATCTAATCTTGCAGGTCACTTTCATATAACACATGCCATACTATCTCTCAGGCAACTTTTAATTAATACCATATCTCTCTCTTCAGTGGAGGACCCTGTCTGCTGATGCTTCCACCATGGCACCCCTACGACCCATGACCGGTTACGGGCTGAGATGATGATGATATCTTTCTCTTCTAGACAGCTTTAACATTATATAACAATTAACTCTCAAATAACTTTTGTATAATGCATTTCAAAATGGCAGTCATTGTTAGTATCAAATTTCTAAAAGGGGGGGGGGGGGGGGGGGGGGGGGGGGGGGGGGGGGGGGGGGGGGGGGGGGGGGAGGGGGGGGGGGGGGGGGCATAAGATAAATATCATATTGTCCTTTCTTTAAACAGTGCTGAAAGGGCCAACAGGTGAGAAAATAATTATAGACCTCCATTCCTAATCTTTGAAAGTTATCCCTCATGTTTGAATGCACAGAAAAATTACTTTTGTATAAAAGATCTAGAACTCCAGGTTTTTCCATTAACAATAAACAACCTGATACAAAGGACTTTGCTAACACTGATCAAATAACATAACAATGACGCACCTTCTCATTTTTCAGACAATGGAAGACAAAAATGAACAATCCTTGTAGGCTATTGAGCACGGTGAAGAAGTAAGCCATGATCACAGACTCTTCATTCAGGTACAGCACCCCTAAAAGCCACGTTAGACCTAGCAAAACAACAAGGACGATTGCACCTTTCAACCAGGCTCTGTGGAAGCACAAACAAGTATGGGCTGTCAAAAGCAGTTAGTGAAATATGTCTCCAAACATTTATTCAATTACTTAAAGAGTTCTAGGATTTCACAAATTGTTTGAATTTACACAGAGTTTGATCACACTTATGTATTCCAAATATCTTTTTCTTCTTTGATCCTTAGCCGCAGACTGTCAAAGCAGTCAGTGGCCATCACGCCTGGTGGCATCCTGTAGGGCAGCAACTAACTGCTTCCACTATGCTTGGTCGGCAGCCATCCTTCATGCAGTGCCCCAGCTCTGGTTCATTCTTTGCATCTCAGTTCTTCGCCAAGTTGTTTTTGGCTGGCCTCTCTTTCGCTTTCCTTCAGGGGTCCATAGCATAGCTGTTCTTGTGATGTATTCTAAATATAACTGACGTAAATGTATGCCCCGTGTAGTTACCAGGGGTCTCTGAAGAAAGCAAAGAAAGAATAGAACAACAGCGCCCTCAGGCATGTCACAAGGTAGGACAATAGTACCTTTAGGCATGTCATACAAGGTAGGACAATAGTACCTTCAGGCATGTCATACAAGGTAGGACAATAGTACCTTCAGGCATGTCATACAAGGTAGGACAATAGTACCTTTAGGCATGTCATACAAGGTAGGACAATAGTGCCTTCAGGCATGTCATACAAGGTAAGACAATAGCACCTTCAGGCATGTCATACAAGGTAGGACAATAGTACCTTCAGGCATGTCATACAAGGTAGGACAATAGTACCTTCAGGCATGTCATACAAGGTAGGACAATAGTACCTTCAGGCATGTCATACAAGGTAGGACAATAGCACCTTCAGGCATGTCATACAAGGTAGGACAATAGTTCTTTCAGGCATGTCATACAAGGTAGGACAATAGTACCTTCAGGCATGTCATACAAGGTAGGACAATAGTACCTTCAGGCATGTCATACAAGGTAGGACAATAGTACCTTCAGGCATGTCATACAAGGTAGGACAATAGCACCTTCAGGCATGTCATACAAGGTAGGTGTTGCGTGATAAATTCTCGCAACATCGTTTTATTACAATATCTATTTTATAACGCAAGGGCAACAACTGCTTGAAATTTATAGTCACTTTTCTCGGTAAGCATTTGTCTTCTCGCGTTGGTATTGAATGCAGTTAAGTTTTGAGCTGTGGTCATTTTGCGCTGGACTGCGCATGACTGGTCTTGTTTTTTGGTCGATCGGTTTCCGCCCACCACTAGTGGAGTGAGCGATTTGAATGGCGAAAGAGATGCCTCGTTGAAGAGGGGATCTCCGCTATTTTTTGTTCTGTCAGGGATGTGTAGTCCTCTTAATGGATATTTCGTTTATTCGAGATAATACCTCTAGTGTTTCCCACATGTCGGGAGGCGTGATATTTCTGTGTATTTCCTGAAGGCAAGGTAAATTGACTTTTCATTAACTCTATCGATTTTGGGTCGTGAGCGATTTCGATTCATAGCCTGTCTTCGAAAGTCGTCGTCACGAGATGTTTTCCCAGCTCACATGTCGTTGTATTGTACTGCATCGGTTGATGCATGTCCCAAGGACCATTACTTGCTACTTTGTTAAATGAACTAGGTTTGGAAAACCTTTATTATCTAGAGGATATTTTTGAGGACATTATTTATACTTCGGCAGACGTGTCTGTCTTGCTGAAGTCAGACTAAGGAGAGTGAACTGATCTCATACATCTGGTTATCTCCTGGCTGTTATAGAAAAGGATGGAGTTTTTCACCTGACTACATTTACAGCACTATGAAATATAACATGCATCTGACTCATCATTGTAATGCTGTCTACCGTCTATTGCTGTATTGAATGTTGCTGTGATAATGACTGTTTGATGTGCCTACATATTCGCGTAACCATTTTGTCACTGTGGCGTCCACAATAAATAATGAAGAAAAACGTCAACGGCTGTTACAAGAATCATTGACTTTATACGTCGTGAGTTTACTGACGTCCTATGTGGATTGCCCTGTTATTTTTGTATGAACATTGTTTGTCTGAACACATCTGCACACTACACAAAACCAGACATGCGGATACCATCCATCATCATATGGCATCACGCATCAGTAGGACAATAGTACCTTTAGGCATGTCATACAAGGTAGGACAATAGTACTTTCAGGCATGCCATACAAGGTAGGACAATAGTACCTTCAGGCATGTCATACAAGGTAGGACAATAGTACCTTCAGGCATGTCATACATGGTAGGACAATAGTACTTTCAGGCATGTCATACATGGTAAGAAAATAGCACCTTCAGGCATGTCATACAAGGTAGGACAATAGCACCTTCAGGCATGTCATACAAGGTAGGACAATAGTACCTTCAGGCATGTCATACAAGGTAGGACAATAGTACCTTCAGGCATGTCATACATGGTAGGACAATAGTACTTTCAGGCATGTCATACATGGTAAGAAAATAGCACCTTCAGGCATGTCATACAAGGTAGGACAATAGCACCTTCAGGCATGTCATACAAGGCAGGACAATAGCACATTCAGGCATGTCATACAAGGTAGGACAATAGCACCTTCAGGCATGTCATACAAGGTAGGACAATAGCACCTTCAGGCATGTCATACAAGGTAGGACAATAGCACCTTCAGGCATGTCATGCACGGTAGGACAATAGCACCTTCAGGCATGTCATACAAGGTAGGACAATAGCACCTTCAGGCATGTCATACAAGGTAGGACAATAGCACCTTCAGGCATGTCATACAAGGTAGGACAATAGCACCTTCAGGCATGTCATACAAGGTAGGACAATAGTACCTTCAGGCATGCCATACAAGGTAGGACAATAGTACCTTCAGGCATGTCATACAAGGTAGGATAATAGTACCTTCAGGCATGTCATACAAGGTAGGACAATAGCACCTTCAGGCATGTCATACAAGGTAGGACAATAGCACCTTCAGGCATGTCATACAAGGTAGGACAATAGTACTTTCAGGCATGTCATACAAGGTAGGACAATAGTACCTTCAGGCATGTCATACAAGGTAGGACAATAGCACCTTCAGGCATGTCATACAAGGTAGGACAATAGCACCTTCAGGCATGTCATACAAGGTACGACAATAGCACCTTCAGGCATGTCATACAAGGTAGGACAATAGTACTTTCAGGCATGTCATACAAGGAAGGACAATAGCACCTTCAGGCATGTCATACAAGGTAGGACAATAGTACTTTCAGGCATGTCATACAAGGTAGGACAATAGTACCTTCAGGCATGTCATACAAGGTAGGACAATAGCACCTTCAGGCATGTCATACAAGGTAGGACAATAGTACTTTCAGGCATGTCATACAAGGTAGGACAATAGCACCTTCAGGCATGTCATACAAGGTAGGACAATAGCACCTTCAGGCATGTCAAACAAGGTAGGACAATAGCACCTTCAGGCATGTCATACAAGGTAGGACAATAGCACCTTCAGGCATGTCATACAAGGTAGGACAATAGCACCTTCAGGCATGTCATACAAGGTAGGACAATAGTACTTTCAGGAATGTCATACAAGGTAGGACAATAGCACCTTCAGGCATGTCATACAAGGTAGGACAATAGCACCTTCAGGCATGTCATACAAGGTAGGACAATAGCACCTTCAGGCATGTCATACAAGGTGACTAATATGAGATTGTGCATGGGGCTGGTAACCTCATTATCTAAAACTAATTGCCACAGAAACCATAATGAGTGCAAAAGAAAAAGATGAAATGTTTTTTAAGAAACTAATCGTTAAAGCTGCAGTTTGTTCACTCCAAAATAAATTTAGTAAGAGTACAGGAGGTAATTTTTTTTATTTTCAGCTCATCCACTTCAGATATTCATGATGCACGAGGTTTTAAGGACCTAATCTTTGAAGCAGAAACATGCTTAATTTCTCTAAAGAAGCTATCAGTGGAAACTGCAGTAAAAATTGGTTTAAAATATTAATGTTATAAGAGATTTTAAGAACTCAAGCAGTTGCTTACGCACTCAAAATATGAATGTTTAACAATTTTTTATAGTTCTAGACTGCTACAGTAAAAATAAAAGGATGATTAGGGAACTTTTATTACGTCATATCAGAAAGTACAAGATACAGGATTTCATCATTCAAATCTCTTGACAGATAAATTACTCGTAATTATTGTAAAGAAAAAATACTTAGCCCACAATGCTAGCCTGCATTTTGAAATGTTTTTCAACAAATTAATTACCGATATGTATGGTCTACATACATCTTCCATTTGTTGAATTACCATATATACTCGAGTATAGGTCGATCTGACTATAACGCGACCCTTAAACTTTAGGACTTAAAAAGCTTCCAAAATGAATGACCCAATTATAAGTCAATGAAGTTGTTTGTTGATTTCAAATTCCTGCATTGCATTGGGATTTCCATGGCTTTCTGCAATTTTTAATCACTTTCAGCATAACCCGTTCCCGTTTAAAATGCCTGAAATCACCTGCCCAGAAAGTCTGTCCCACCTAAAATGTCCAAAATTGCCACTTGAATACTGTTGTCAGTCATTGCTAAGCAGCGTCGAGATCTTGGTATTTAGTAAGACCTGAGTTATAAACAGATTTCCGGTACATGTAAAGCTTCTGTTTTCAGAAATGTTTTTTTAGAATCGATATATGATTTTTATTTTTGTAAAGCCATGGCTTTTCGGGCGGTGGAATATTAGCTTTGGGATCAGAGAAGTGACTTGTCATTTGATCTGGACGCTAACTGTGTGGCCAATTCAGATGTGGATATTGAATAGGGGTCCAATTTAAACTGACAGTGACACTGACAAAAGTGAATCTCGTGAACGACGTAATGATATTGATGAAAGATCAAATGAAGGTTGCTGGTCAACAAAGCATGCTCCAGTTGAAATTTGTGACCTTGTAGGAAACCCTGGATGTAAACACACTATAGATCTAGATGCTGCATCTTATGATTACTTCAGTTCATTCACAAGTAAAGAATTTTAGCAAATGTGCTCAATATAAACAAGGAAAAACCTTGGGACAATTCTTGAAACTCTCTGTGATGCTGCATTGGTTTAATCATCAAATAAATAGGTAAACATCAAGAAGATGTGTACATACGAGGTCTGTCCAAAAAGAAACCGAATAGGGCGCCAACGAGCCAACACAGCAGACTCGCGATAGTGGTGGTGTGTAGCGGTGACTTTGAGCTTTAGCCTCCCACTTACTTGATCATGCCACGTGAATCAGTCATCGAGTACATGCAGTAGAGTGAAGTTGTCTCCCGTGCCTTTTGCGATTTTTACGGATTGAAATATGAAGGATCTTGAAGAGCAACGTGTTTCCGTGAAATTCTGTGTGAAGTTGGCAAAAACTTTTACCGAGACTTTTCAGATGTTGCAGCAAGCTTATGGAGAGGATTGTTTAAGCCGCACACAGTGTTACGAATGGTACCAATGTTTCAAATCGGGCAGAACGTCCATCAAAGACGACCCCAAAACTGGACGGCCTTCCACGTCAACGGACGACGATCACGTTCAGAAAGTGATGTTACTTACTTACTTACTTAGTCGTTCCCCTTCTACCGTGAGGTGTAGAGGTCCTGGCCTGGTTCCATTCTAGTCCTCGGTCCTTCAAAGATTGTCTAATGTTGTCCTCCCAGCGGACTCTGGGTCGTCCTCGGGGTCTGGATCCTTGGCTCTTTGTTTCCCATGCTTGTCGTGGTAGCCGATCTTCTCCCATTCTGCAGACATGGCCAAACCATCTTAGTTGGGACTGTTCTACTTGGGTCTGTAGGGGGTGGCATTTTAGGCCTTGACATATCGTCTGGTTGCGTACCATGTCTCTTCTTGTTACTTCAACCACCTTCCTCAGATACCTCATTTCTGAGGTTTGGATCTGGCTTTTATGGGTTGTAGTCATTGCCCATGACTCGCATCCATATGTCAAGACGAAAGTGATGTTGATCGTCTTTTTTGATTGGAAGGGCATCGTTCACCATGAGTTTGTTCCACATGGTCAGACAGTCAACAGACAGTTTTACTTGAATGTCCTGAATCGTTTGAGAGAAGCAGTGCGACGAAAGAGGCCTGTAGAGTGGAGATACAAGACCTGGATGCTGCACCATGACAATGCACCCGCTCACTCGTCGCTCCTTATCACTGAATTTTTGGCAAAGCACGGGATGACTCTAGTCCCGCAGCCACCCTACTCTCCAGATTTGGCTCCTGCTGACTTTTTTTTATTCCTGAAGTTGAAATCTACCCTGAAAGGTCGCCGATTTCAAACGATAGAAGAGATAGAAGAAAATTTGCTCGAGACCTTCGCACCATTCCACAAAACGAATTCCAGGATGCGTTCCAGAAATGGAAAACACGTTGGGAGCGGTGTATAAGTAGAGGAGGGGTATATTTTGTTGGAGACAAGTCTGATTAAGTTGTAAGCATATTAACAAATTTTTTTTTTTTTTTTTTAAAGTTCGGTTTCTTTTTGGACTGCCCTTGTATGATTAAATATTTTTAAAATGCTTGTACACAGAGTTCAATGCATTAACAATGTTTGTACGCAATCATCAAGAAAAGTGATGCTGGTGTGTTTACAACAAATGATTTAAAAAGCTGTGCATGCCAGTGTACACATGACAGGACGTAAGACAGCATGATGGGCATTTTTTATTTATATCGTTTGGATCGAGTGTTATGTTTTTTTTTTCATAATCACCACAATTTAACAGCCTAATAAAATTAATTGAAACATGTATTACTTAAGATATTTTTATTAAAACATTTGATGAAGCAGCAAGTTTATATCTAAAGGATGCCACTATGCTGCGGGAAGGGGGGAGGAGGGCAACAGTGACCAGTTCCATGAATCTTTATTTTTCTATTACTGGACTGTAAGTCCATATATATACATTTTTTTAAGGTCCAAAATGGTAATAAATGTCTCGATTCTCGAGTACATATGGTAATTTCAATTTAAAATTCTACTTTATACTCAATCCACTTGCCGCGTCACTTACTTTCATTGTTAAATTCTATGTTATACAGCTAAGCCCTGTCAAAGTTGTAGTATGTATTGTGTGAACCTTTGTACCTTCAATTACCAGGGAAATTGACTAAACATCATATTATATCTTTATATATTATAAAGCCACATAATGTATCTCTGAGGAGTCCACAATATGCACATATTTTATGCAAGACTACAGTCTGAGATTGTATAACTTAAAATCTGTATTTACATTTTTTTTTCTTCATTTCAGCCTTCAAGGTAACAGGTAATTAAGTAGAAAGAAAAAAAATGCTTTGGGGAAAAAAAAAAACAACTATCATCAAACTAAGAGACATATCTAATGAAACAGAGTTACATTGACATTAAAAACAAATTCCAAAAGCAACAAAGTTAGATATAGCAACAAGAACAAAATAAAAATAGCAACCAAAAATGATGACTAAAACATGTCACTATCGCTGAAAAACATCCGTTTATCAGATTATCTCACTTACACTTCATTAGTTTTCTTTGGTTTGGTTTGGTTTTTTTAAGGACTATCTTCATTGCACGCGGACAACGCCATCAGTGCTCCGATCTCCTCCCTTAGATCACACAAGTAGGATCTCAGCGCAGTGCACGAACTCCGTAACACCGGCGAGAATCCCAATGTGTGTATATAATGTATAGGAATCACACATTCTATAAATATTTATGTGGTGGGTAGGTTTCCTAATTTTTAAATTTTGCCAGGGCAGCGGCCTGATAAGCCTACTCTTTACAATTTCCAACTGCCGTGGGATTTTTAACGTGCCTAACTTGCACACGGGATCTCCTATTTTTTCGCCCTTACCCGAGAAGGCTAGGCATCCGATCTCACTACCCATGAGACCAGGAGGGAGTATGATGTAATTAGGACTAGTTCTGACAAAAATATTTCAATAAATTATAATCCCTCAACTGGGATTTGAACCTGGTACCTCTTGAATACAAGGCGGACACCATACCTCCGAGCCACTCCAACCCCCTAGTTTTCTTTAAGCAGTTATAAGTAACTACAGAATAATGTGTTATTTGTAAGCAACAACTTTTACCTGTGTTTTAGGTAATATAATGTGCTACCTGTTAAGTATGAGTTAATCTTGTACTTCTATTTTGTAACAAGTTTCTTTACCAAAAAAAAAACAACACAAAATTACACACAAAATAATTAAAACACACAAACGCATGCAATGCACAATAAATACTTTGTCTAAAACTGACCAAACTGACTAGGCAAGTACAAAAAAAAATTCACTAATAAAAAGTGTCAGTGTTTACCGCAAACAAAAAGCTACATTTTGCAAACTAAATATCTATTTCTCTGCCTTCTGCTTCTCACGAACAACTGGCAATGTGCAGGAGCTATAACTGGATCAATCAACAGCCAAAAAAAATAAAAGCAAGCTCTCTCACTGAACATAATTGTTCCTTGTGCCAGCACAATTATGGTTTCAAACACTGCAAAAAGTACAGGTTCAGTATCCAATTCCAGAAATGATTGTGCTCTAAATGGCTTTAGATTTAGAACACCTACAAGCCTGAAAATTCATAACAAAACAAGTATGAAAAGAAATGTATTTCCAATGCTTTAGCAATGGCTGCCCTGTCACATATGATATCTGAGGTATTATTTAAACAATAAATCTGGCGTGAAGAACATTGGGACATGAGAGAGGGTACATGAAGGTAAAAATCACCATCATGTGGATAAACATTTGAAGTAGAGGATGAGCCACAAAGTGGAAGATCTGTGTTATGGATATGCATAATACTTATACCTACTGGAATCTGCAGATTTTTTTGGCATTTTAAAATTTTTATTCACTGAAGAAGCTATTATTAAATAATAATTAATAAACAGCAATTAATTTATAGACATCAGCCATTCAGAACTGCTGATGTTTGGCACAAAAACCTGGGCCAATGAGTATGCGTGCAAGTGCCTGCTGTCCACAAGTGTCTGCACATCACAGAGGAACCTTGTACCACTCATGACATTGTTGCACTATAAAAACAGCTTATGATTTCTAATCATTCTACATTCTGGAATTTGGGAAAAGGGTACTGAACCTGTACTGTGTGGTAAAACGTTGTAGATGGCACAAGGATATTACAGAGATAAGCATATCACTGATAAACTATATCCATAGTGCAAAAAGTTGCATTAACTATTAGATTATCATTCTGACTTCTCAGCAAATTTCAAATGGTTTTATAACTTTGTCCATCTATTAGCAAAGACATGTTTTGTCACTTTCATTTATGAAAGAAATGAGTACAGAACATAAGTCACTTTTTAATATGTGATTCACTTATCCAAAAAAAGTCATTTGCTTTTCTTAACAGTTTTTATTAATTAATTTTGTCTGAATTCATTTTACATGTTTAAAAAAAAAATGAGAGAAATTCAATTGCTACGATTTTCACATCTGATTTCTAAATATCTTTAGTACAACAATGCACATTTTTATAAATAATAAAATACCTGAGATAAGCAGAACAAAACTAAAAATAAACCATAAGTATCACGTCATTTTCTCATCAGACTGTGAATGCTCATGTGCTAAAACACAGTGACTAAAAAAAAGCCAATTAAAATAAAGAGAAAAACAAAATGGCCTCTTCGAAATGATCAACTGTTCTTACGGTAAATCTGGGAAACGCAACTTTGGAGGTGCAAAAGTCTCCATGCTGCTGAAACTCTCTGTGATGCTGCATTGGTTTAATCATCAAATAAATAGTTAAACATCAAGAAAATGTGTTCATATTATTAAATATTTAAAAAACACTTGTACACAAGAGTTCAGTGCATTAACAATGTTTGTATGCAATCATCAAGAAAAGTAACCCTTAGAATAACATGTACAACTGGTGCATGTGCAAAAATAACAGTCACACAGACATTGATTTTTCTTGCTGCATATTGTGAAACTAGGAGTACTGTTCAACTTATAGTTGTGAATATTAATAAAACTATTGATTGAGGGTTTGTGGCTTTTCAATTAAAATAATTGAGCTGCAGAGATTTTTAAGGTCCACTGGTGGTACCCTACCTAGACATGTCTAGAGAAATATTAGAACATACATTCAAGTGCACGCTTCCAGTGTAAGTGTATTCTGCTAAGAGAACAGCTACATCTTATCCATGATACAGTATCTACGGTACATTAATCCCATTTTCCATGGACCTGACACTGATGCATCAATGTGTGTGTGAAAAACTCTGCTTGCTCTGATGGCAAGTCTTCAGGTTAACATTAACACTTTATATAAAGTCAACAATTGCAAAGTGTTACTTGTATTTTTGCTACAATCCACAAACAGATACAAACAAAACAATTTGGGTACATAACATAAATATCTTCAAATTCTTTTGCAGAACACATTTATATGATAACACAACATAAACCATACGTGATATATGTTCTAAGAAACACTGTTTTACTTTTTAATCATACCTAAACTTTGTGGCTTTTGACCTCTCCCTCATGGTGGCAGACATGTTGGAATGACGGCACATAATGTAGATAGCAATGCTCAGCATGATAATGTTGATCTGTAAGATGTATACAAGAAAATTTCTTGTTAAGACAGTCATAAGAAATATGCCATTCTTGGCTCAACATCATATCTTTTAATGAGAGAGACAATGTTTTGTTGTTGTTAATGTTTCTCAACTGAATGCTTTTCTAAAGGCTAACATCAGGGCTAAAAGAATTTTAAAAATACATAAACAGTTTAAATATGCTGCTAACGGGCCAGTTAAAAAAGAATATGAACAATTTATCTATTTGAATAAAACCAAGGCATAGATCATATCAGTAAGGAATCAGCAATTGGTACAGACAGATACCTTCACATACCTAGGAAGCATAGTAACACCAGACGGCGGGGCAGGCAAAGACATCAACATCAGAATGAATAAGGCAAGAACAGCCTTCTTTAGCCTAAACAACATCTGGAAGTTCTCCCAATAGAGCACAAGCACAAAATTAAGATTATATCAGAGCTGTGTGCTTTCTGTGCTTCTCTATGGTGCGGAATGCTGGAGAGTTACAGAGAAGGAAATGTCGAAATTGTCCTCTTTTCACACAACATGCCTAACAAAAATTCACCGAATCTTTTGGCCAAATACCATCTCTAACCAAGATCTGCTTACTCGTAGCAAGCAAGAGGACATGCACACCATCATAGCTGGCAGACGCTGGAGCTGGGTTGGTCATGTCCTCAGAAGAGACCCCGATGCCATCACAAGAACAGCTATGCTTTGGACCCCTGAAGGAAACCGAAAGAGAGGCCGACCAAAAACAACCTGGCGGAGGACTGTGGAGGCTGAGATGCAAAGAATGAACCAGAGTTGGGGCACTGTACGAAGGATGGCCACCGACCGAGCAAAGTGGAATCAATTTGTTGTTGCCCTACAAGACACCACTAGGCATGATGGCCACTGACTGCTTTGACGGTCGGCGGCTAAGGATCAAAGAAGAAGGCATAGATGACAGCTAAATTATTTGATGAAGTTGAATGATAAGACAGAAATTACCAAGAAAATATTAGAGCATTTGGAAAAGTATACCTCACTGCAGATTATGTACCATCATACCCTGGAAGTGAAATTTTGGAATGTGAAGGTGGGAAGTTCAAAGTCATGTTTCTCCCTCCATAGGGGATTAGTTAAAGTCTTAAAAAGCTGTTGTGTAAACAAGTTTAAGGAAGCTGTTACTTGGTATGACAATTTATAATCGTGCACAATTACAAATTGAAGCAAATAAAACTTAAGTACGGTACCTGATTAACTCTACTAATGCAGCAAGAAAAGCTGTGCTAATTTTAGTAGGCATCCTGATTCAGAAGCACGTACAGGTGTTTTGGCTAGTTTTCTGTAGTTTTGTAAGATTTGTAAGCACATGGTTGATATACTGGGTTCGTGGTGCACCAAAGGTACAAGAGTGGATAATTACGCCGTATAGTTTATTAGTACGTATGTATATTTTCCTGAACCTTTGTGCAGTTGACAACAGTCTGCCATTTGAGTATCCTTGGGGTACAGGATGTTGTTTTAAAAAATTAAAGTTTTGCCTCATTTTGGCAATTGTGTCCCGTTCAACCTAGTCGGTTATATTAGGGCGCAAGTCCAAATATAAAAGACCATTAGATCTAGAATTACAGCATGTGGTTTGTTATGTAATATATATGTACAAGAATGTTCAGGGTGTATATATCATACATTAGGTTATGTGTATTATTTGATGTTTATATATGTTATCAATATGTGTAATAGTGATCAGAACACATGTACAATACTCTGGATGTGAGTAAACTGTTTAGCTTATGTGTAGGAGTGGTAACGGTGTTAAGGCGGAAGAACTTGTAACTCATAAAGAAGCATGCCTGGAGCAATGAGTTGATGAGGTAGGAGGGGAATTTGCAAATCATTTTAGTGGTGAAGGTGATATTAGAAAAGAACAAGATATAATGGAGTCAACAGAAAGTTTGTATCACCAAAAGCAAATATTCAACAAAGATAAAACAGGTCTGTTTTGGAAGTAAGTACCACCATGGCCATTTATTTCAATGGGGGAATCAATATATGTGTAAATAAAAATGGGGGACTGCAGTATATAAAACTAAACATGAAGAACTGTACAAATTCAGTTTTATTCATGGATTCACTACAGTTAGTCACAGTCACAAGAAACAAATATAAAAAAGGTAAAGGATCCCGTTACACGCCCATTGAGGCATATTGGGAATATGGTGTTAGGCCCATATTTTCTTGACCATCGGCACACTAGCATCACGCCGGCCGCCTTAACCTTCCCAGAAGTTGCACTGTTACCCAGTTGGGGCTGGGTCAACCCAGGAGACGTTTGCGGCCTAAAAAAATCCCACATCATCTGGGGATCGAACCACAGACCACTGAGCTCACAAGAAACAAATATAAGGAATATATAAACTATGACAGCATAAATCACATAGGGGAAAAAAAAAGGAACAGTGAAATATATAGAACAAGTGAAAGAAATAGAATGTACACTACTCTATGTACAACATGTAAACTTACCAACATGACTGCTAGAGCTGGGCCCACAAAACTCCAGATAAAATATTTCTCTGTGGTCAGCCAGCAACTGTGGAAATTAGTTTATTTCATGTGTGTTAATTTCATTCATGATTTTGAACAATACACTATAGCACAATCAATTTAGTTTATGAGAGTACTAAAGGGAGATGATAGTCTGAAATTGTATTATTACTGGGTTAATAATTAGCTCACCTGCATAGGAAAACTGCCCCATTTGGTTCCTGTGGGTTCAGATGTGGATCTACTATGAAGCTTGAGGTTCAGGGCCCCCAAGTCCAGTTTTCTCTATAACACATTTCTTTACCCCCCCCCCTCCCCCCCCCTCCCCCACTTTATTTCTTTATAACAGGGGCCCCTCCAAGAGTTCAAGCTTCAGGGCCCCCAAAATGCAGATCCACCGCTGTGTGGATCTCTGAAAAAAGAATAGGACTACTACACCCTTAGGTGACTAATATGAGATTGTGCACCTCATCATGTAAAACAAGCTGCCACAGAAATTACCACTACTAGAGCATGTGACCTGCTTGATGCAGACTTCCTGTGAAGGGACCAGCTACAGTGGAGGCTCTATGCTCCAAAATGAATGTGAAGGAAAATGATGGAGATAGATAAACTGCAATTAAAAAAAAAAAATAGTAGGCAGTTACTGGTAGGTTTCTGAATCTGAGTTCCACAGGTTTACCTGCATCAAAACCACCTGACACTGTTACACAATGCTGGGGTCAAAAATGGACGTATGTGTTACACTCAGTCTGCCATGTCTGGGGACTAATTACTGAGCAGATACAGTGTGATAACTGATATCAGAAATGAATAACAGGCGGAAGAACTTGTAACTCATAAAGAAGCATGCCTTGAACAATGAGTTGATGAGGTAGGAGGGGATTTTGCAAATAATTTTAGTGGTGAAGGTGATATTAGAAAATAACAAGATATAATGGAGTCAACAGAAAGTTTGTATCACCAAAAGCAAATATTCAACAAAGATAAAACAGGTCTGTTTTGGAAGTAAGTACAACCATGGCCATTTATTTCAATGGGGGAATCAAACATACGGGTAGAAAGGGCTTCCAAGGATACACTTATGGTCACTTGCAAACTGAAAAGCTCATTTACATGAATCAAGTGCAGTGAAATCCGAGGGGAGATTCTTCATAAGTGAAGACAGATAACAGTATTTGCACAACGGAGCATGGGTTTATTTATAATCAGAGGTAAAGCTCTTATCAGTCACCAATTTATATATTCTAAGAACAAAACACACCAGACTCAACAAGCACTTAAACAAATTAAACCCCACACATGAGCCTAATTGCAGCAACTATACCCATCCATATGAGACAGTTCAGCAAGTGCTGCTCACTTGCCCAGGACTCTCCACAGAGAGACGACAGCTATTGCCTGGCTCCCCAACAATCACAAACACTCTATACAGCACCACTCAACAGCAGCAGAACACACAGCGATTAGCTCAGCAGCCCTAGTTAATGAACAACAACAACAACAATCCATGAAATAAAGCTGTTGGTTATATTTAGCCCATAAAATGTCTTCCACCAAATCATGGTATGACCGTCACTAATTTGTATGTTTAACCTTCGGTTATATTTACGTCTTTCTCTCTCTCACACTCTATGCTTTTCAAATTTGGAAATTGTATGTATGAAGATAAGCTTACTTAAAAATTATCACTAACTGTACTTAGAACAGAAGGACTGAAATGGTATGACGAAGTCACAAATGTAGATCTGATGACAAGAACCAGTCAAGTGCCAGTGGAACAAGAGTTGAGAAGAAGACACTAGTGATGGATATGAAATGCGTTGAGGAAACATGTTTATAGTATTACAAGGCAGTCCTTGTTCTGGAATCCACAGGGAAAGAGAGGCAGAGGTAGACCAAAAAACACACAGAGAAGAGAACTGGAGACAGAAGTGAAAATGATGAGGAAAACATGAAAAGAACTTGAGCGGATGGCATGTAACAGGAGGACTTGGCATGTGTTTGTTGAAGGCCTATGCTCCTTGGGGAGCTAAAGGGTATTGATTGCGTGATTGATTGATTGTACTTACTGTTTATCTGTCCCATAGCCCTGATAATATACACCGGCAGATATGGCAACTATTACTGCTGGAACACCTGAAATATCAAAATAAATTCATTAGAGGAGAATATAAAAAAAAAACAGACACACTTTACAATAAAAGAACAAGGTTCTAGTTACATAAATGAGCAAATTAGTGCAAATTTAACTGGCTGTCTGGGAGTGGAGCATATAAAAGAGGTTACAGTTAACCTGCATCAGCCATAATGGCCCACAAGGGTAACAACATAAGAAAGAGACATCAGTTTAATTAACTTTTGGAAACAAATAGATGGGAAGAAAACTTTCAAGAAATACTCAACAGATATGAACCAATAATTACACATGAGGGAATGACTGTGAATGGAACTTTTGAACTCCCCATGGGCATTAAGAAAATGGTAAGACTGTGAAGTACATTATTACAGACATTTGAAATAGAGTTTAAAATGATAGAAAGACAAAATTGGAGATGCAAAGAGAGGCCCATCTCTTACTTATTTCTGATGAGAACTGATGGTATTTTTTTTTTTTTTTTTCCGTACGCCCGCTAATACTCGAGGCGAAATCTCAGGTTATTGTTAATGTCTAACCTGACATTGATTTTACGTGAGTATCCCTTTTCTTGTGCAGAGACAGGTGTCCCTCGCAATTCAGGCAGATACTCGCCGATTTCGGAGGTACCCATTAGAGCTGGGTCGGCTCAGGAGCCGCCAATCCCTGGTCGATGACACTCCTTCAAATGTACTCGCCAGGTCTCGAGTTAATCCAGTCCAATTCCCGGTCGACGAAAAATCCTCAAATGCCGTCGCCCGGGTTTGATCCTGAATCACCCGGTCGCCAGAGCGGTGTTGTAACCACTACGCTAGCGCGGCTCCCCAAAAATCAAATTACGCCCGATAAGGGACATGAACCCTTGACCCTCAGATTAAAAGTCTGATGCTCTACCGACTTGATGGTATATATTTATAAAAGAAAAGGAATTCAAACCCTTCTTTCTTACTTAATTGGAACCTTTTCTAACCCCTAACAGAGTGTAGAGGTGACCCAGAGTGGATGAACATGCAATCAAACTGTAAGACAAACAGGTGATTTGCCCGTTGTGTCCAAACTTGCCCTCAAGATTGCACAAAATCGCTATGAAACCATCAATCTCTTCTGATTCACGTCCAGCTCAAACAGGGCCATGCCTCATTTACCTGAAGGTGTCGAGAGATGCCTTTTCCTCTTCTGCCTGAAGGCAATTATTGAAGAGTGCCCGAGTAGGGCTATAATTACCTCGTGAACCCAAAGGTCAGAGGGATAAGCCGGAGTGAGCATCATCTAAACAGATATTCCACTCTGTCTCAGAAATTAATACTGGGAGGGCCCGTAATTGGGAACACCACATACAGCCAATCAAGAATTCAAACCTACCATATCCAAACAAGTAGTACAGGTGCACCCTGGACTTCTCCTGCTCAAAAACTTCAACAAGCATGACATACAGCTGAATCCCCTCCAGGCACATCCACGCAAATGCACCCAAGAAAAGGTAGTGGAGGATGCAAGCGATGACGGAGCAAAGTATCTACAATGAAATCATATTTTCACACTGAAAAGTCTAATGAAGGAAATATTATGTCAACTTTTTATATGTCATAGTAAACTGGAGAAACCTTGCACATTTTTATGCTATCTATCATCATCACTTTCCTTTGTGCCCCTTATGGAGCAGGCAGCCACCACCACTGCAGCTGGTCCCCTGACAGGAAGCCTGAATCAAGCATACATGTGATCCTGCAGGTTTCCGTGTTCTGTGGTAGTTAGTGTCACATGATGAGGTTGCTCATATTAGTCACTTATTAGTGACATGAATGAGTTCATACAAGTCATATTATTTCTTTGTCTCTTTAGAGACCCCCAGGGACTACAGGGGGTTCTATGTCCTGCCATCAAATTCACTTCTGAAATTTCTACGGCTTCAGTGAACTTCCTTGACATCACTGTTACTATTAGCCCTATTGGTCTTAAAATGTCTGTCTATTATAAGGCTACTGACGCTCATGGTTTCCTTCTTTATACTTCATCGCATCCTCTTAGTTGTAAAAATTCCTTTCCCTTTTCTCAACTTCTTTGCTTGCATCGGTTATGTCAAAATGACGCTGATTTCCATCAGCGAGCTCAAGAGATGTTGAGTTCTTTCGCCAACGTCTTTATCCAGAACATGTTTTATCTGATGCTCTTAATCGTATCACACGCGTCTCTCGTCAGATGGCACTCACTACTAAACCTTCTGTCCAATCTGACAGACTTAAACTGGTTCTAACTTTCCATTCTCACTGTCTGGCGGTGAAGAGAATTCTGTTTCGACATCTGCCTATTCTCCACTCTGATCCTGATATCAGAGAGTTGTTTCGTGGTACACCTTTGGTGGCATATTGTAGGGATAGGAATTTTAAGGATATTCTTGTACACAGTCACTTGCGACATACTAGCCCTTTATACTTTGGTACTAAACCATGCCAACGCCGCATATGTAAGAGCTGTCCATTTGTTCTCCAAACTCAGACAGTCACTTTTCCGAAAGGTAAATTTATCATCAGAGAGTCTTTCATGAGCAAATCCAGAAACCTGATTTATGCTATCATCTGCAAGAGGTGTGGCATTACCTATATTGGTGAAACTGGCAGGAGTTTGGCAGACAGGTTTCATGAGCACTTGAATGACATCTATCATGGCAAACATTTACCGGTGGCCCTTCATTTCAATAGGCCTGACCATTCAGGTAATTCCGATATTCATGTGACTGCCCTCCTTTCATGTGTCGGTGATGACCGAACTCGCTTTTCATTGGAGAATCGTCTTATTTTTCAAATGGGCGTTTTATCTCCTGATGGGCTTAATGTCCAACATCATTTTGCATAAATTCTGGTGGCTTTTCTCTCTTTTTCATTCTTCTTTATTTGTGGTTTTTTCAATCTATCTGCTTATGTTTTTGTTTTGGTTCGTTTCGTATCCTTTTGTATCTTTTATAATTGTCACTATCTTATACGTCATTTCCTTAGAGATTTCTTGGACAGAGTACTTAGGGTCTTCTATTCCAAGCATCTACGGATCTAGCTAAGTGAACTTTTACTTGTTCCGAAGTTTTGTTCATTCTTTTTTTCGTTTCGTTGATTATTTACTTTCTTGTTTCGGTATTTCTTTTAGGTTTTACGATTTTCTTGCATTATTATTGTTCTTTTTTCGCTCATCACTGTGGGTGTTTACTTTTTTCATCTGCTTGTATCGCTCATTTAGTGAATGTTTCTCATCATCGTATGTTTTTGTAGTACCTATATGTAATTCTTGTCTTTGTCACCTATTAGTGGCTGACGAAGGGTAAAACCCGAAACGTCCCTTGTTTCATGTGAACTGTTATTTGTAAAACTGATTCAATACCGTTTTATTGGTTTAGATACTAATGAAACAGGTGTATTTTTTTTAATAGAATTCATACAGAAGAAACAGTTTAAAATCATTACAAATTTCCTTGTTAGTTTTTACACAAATGTATATAATATGTCACATGTGACTAACTAACAAACAGAATATTCTAATAAAACTAAATAAAAACCCACCTTTGGTTCAGTTTGAGAAATCCCAGCAAGGAACACAATTTCTGCCAGCAGAAGACAAAACACAAGGTTCTTGTGGATTGTGTTTCTGTCACACTGCAGATTTCTGAAATTGGAAAATATATGCGAGTTATTCTCCTTACAATTTTTAGTGCTACCTATGACCACTTCGGTTTATGGAATAGCAGTAAAAAACAAACATTGATGATTGAAATACATAAATTGGTTCATAGCAAAGACGAATATGTGTGTGTGTGAGTTTTTGTGCTGTTTTTGTTTGTTTTGTTTTGTACCCCTGCATGACCAGGACAGTAGATTCACACCAGCTCCTGCAGATTCGAAGCTTCTATGGAGGTTTTCCATTCATGCCGGAGCCATCCTTTTTGGACCTTCTATAGCATGGATTGTGAGTCGGATACAATAACTGCCCTTGTTAATGAAGTTTCAGACAGCCACCTGAAGGCTGCAGTATCTGCCTCTACCTCTATTCTCATACTGGAGGTTGTTATCATTCATGTAAGCCCTGCTATGTTTAGCAACGATTCTGCCCTTTACTCTAGCAGAGAAGCCCCACCTTGATTTCTCATCACAGATTACATACCCATCAGTGTACATAATGGCATCATTATCCCCAGCATAATCATGTATCAGCTGATTGATTTCCAGCTCTGCCCTCCCATTGGCCCAAGTTCTGCACTCTCTATCAAGCCTGATGATGACTTGCTGGTAGTCCATCCAGTTCTCACATGACTTACTCCACTCTTATCTTGATCATACAGGTATATGCCCCCACTACTGACTATGAGGATGAGGCAATTGATACATTTTATGACAATTTGGATGAAGCAATTAAGAAAATTCCAAAGAAAGATCTTCTCATTGTTCTAGGTGATTGGAATGCTAAAATAGGGCCAGATGCATACGGTCACTGGGCTGGCACAGTGGGGAAATTTGGGACTGGAGAAACCAACGATCGAGGACTAAGGCTACTAGAATTTGCCAGCAACTATAAACTAACCCTTGCAAATACACTATTTCCTCATAAGTTATCAAGAAGAACAACGTGGCATGCCCCAAAAACTGAGATACATAACCAAATTGATTTTATTCTTGTATCCAAAAGATTCAAGTCCAGCATTAATAAAGCCAAGACTAGGACTTTTCCTGGCGCCGACATTGGTAGTGATCACGACATGGAATTGATGACGCTCAAGCTTAAACTCAAAAAGAACTATAATCAAAACAGATGTTCTCAGTTAAGATTCAATTTAGACAAATTGAAAGATCCAGAAATCGCGGGAATCTTTGAGGCAACTGTTGGAGGAAAATTCGCAGCTCTCAACTTTTTGGAGGATGATATCAACTCAATCACAGAGAACATGAAAGACGTGCTCATTGAATCAGCAACAGAAATACTTGGTAAAAGAAAGAAAATAAACAAACCATGGGTTACAGATGACATTCTGAAGTTATGTGATACACGACGGGAAATGAAAAAGGTTAAGAAAGAGGTTCCTGAAGCAGCATGGCAATACAGTATGGTGAATAAAAATATTAGAAAGAAAATGAAACAGGCCAAAGAAAAATGGGTAGCTGATCAATGTGAGTCCATTAATACGGGGCTAATAAAAGGTAACAGCAAGGCAGTTTTTGACACATTAAGAAGACTATCAAAACCCCAACAGCCCAGGGTAACTGTCATAGAAGATAGCA
The DNA here is from genome assembly GCA_024509875.1 of Oreohelix idahoensis. Classification (NCBI taxonomy): domain Eukaryota; kingdom Metazoa; phylum Mollusca; class Gastropoda; order Stylommatophora; family Oreohelicidae; genus Oreohelix; species Oreohelix idahoensis. The sequence goes on from JAMPIV010014831.1 coordinate 286,817, forward strand.
ATGGGGCTCTGCTCAATGAAAAAAACAGCTGTAATGAGAAGGTGGACAGAATATTGTAAAGAATTATATAACTGTAAACTTGACACTGACTTAGGCATATTAAACAACATTAAGTGCGAAAACAGAGAACTCGGAAATGCAGCAATACTACGGGAAGAAGTGGAAGAGGCTATATGTTCGATGAAAGGAGGGAAGTCACCGGGTGTGGATAATATACCAGCAGAGCTCTTGAAATATGGAGGACCAGATATAGTAAAAATCATGACAACAATTTGCCAGAAGATATGGAGTACAAAAAAAATGGCCAAAAGAATGGACGCAGTCATTAGTAATACCGCTTCCAAAGAAAGGAAATCTAAAAATGTGCAAGAACTACAGAACCATTAGCCTTATTAGTCATCCAAGTAAGGTGATGTTAAGGATACTTTTGAACAGAATAAAACAGAAATCAGAAGAAATCTTGTCAGAGGAACAGGCTGGCTTTAGACCAAAAAGAAGTACCTCAGAACAAATCTTCAATATTAGATTACTGATCGAAAAAACATCTCCAGCATCAACATGATTTATACCATAACTTCATCGATTTCACAAAAGCCTTCGATCGAGTCTGGCATGAAGGTTTATGGCAAATAATGAGAAAATTCAATTTTGATACCAACATCATAGATATCATTGAAGCACTATACAAGGACGCAAGCAGTGCTGTTTTTGCAAGCAATGACATTGGAGAATTTTTCAAAACAACTGTAGGAGTTCGCCAGGGATGTATCCTGTCACCAGTGCTCTTTAACATTTATCTAGAACATATTATGCAGGAGGCTCTCTACGATTATAAATCAACCATATCGATTGGAGGCCGACCTCTGTGTAATCTACGTTTTGCTGATGATATTGATCTGATAGCTGGAACAGAATCAGAACTTCAAGACCTTACCTCTAGACTGGAGAAAGTAACAAGAACATATGGGATGGAAATTAATATAGAAAAAAGCAAGATATTGGTGAATAGCCATAAGAAACATGTTCCGACCAACATTACGTTAAATGGGCAAACGTTAGAAGAAGTTAACACCTTTAAATATCTCGGGTCCACTATATGTAGTGATGGAAGATCAAATAAAGAAATCAAGACAAGACTTGAGATGGCCTCAGCTGCCATGACAAGGTTGAATGTGATCTGGAAAAGTAACATCAGTTTTCCTGTGAAGATCAAATTATACAAATCACTTGTATTATCTATTCTCTTGTATGGGTGTGAGGGCTGGACACTCACTGCAGATACGGAGCGAAGGATTCAGGCTTTCGAGCATAAATGTTACAGAAGAATTTTGCGCATTTGCTATAAAGAGCACAAAACAAATGTCTATGTTAGAGAGAAGATAAACACCTATGCAGGCCATCAAGAACCACTTTTGTCAATAGTGAAACGTCGAAAGCTTGCCTGGTTTGGGCATGTAACTCGTCATGACTCCCTTTCGAAAACGATCCTCCAGGGAACAGTCGAAGGTAAACGGAGAAGAGGAAGGCAAAGAAAATCCTGGGCTGATAACATCAAAGAATGGGCAGGACACGGTTTCTCCACACTTGTACGCATTGCTGAGAATAGAGAGCAGTGGAGGACCCTGTCTGCTGATGCTTCCACCATGGCACCCCTACGACCCATGACGGGTTATGGGTTGAGATGAGATGAGATGATGATCTTGATTATATTTTCAACTGTGGTCACATGTCTAATAGTTGCTGCTGCCTACGCCATCCATTGCATCCCCCTCTTTATTCTTGCTCCTTTGATGTCAGCTATGTTCCCATGCAGGGGATGCCTTTTGTCTGTGGTTACTCGCATATAAGCTTTTGCCTGGACCATTGCATATCTGGATCTAACTGACAGCAATCAAAAGCATGTGCCGCATGTCACAATGGGGATATCTCATGTACACCTCAAGTCTATATGCATCCCTTCATTCAGAATAAGTTCCAGTCATTCACACCGTGTTACTGACAGCGTGAGTATTCCCAGCCCATATTCGATTACCAATATGACTAGCTGATGATACAGGAGAAACAGTAATCTCTACTCCAGGTGCACTGCACTCATTGTTTTTAGGGCTGCCAGACCTCTCCTGCACTTCTGTATGACGTGATCAACATAGTGCTTACAGGATAGTTTTTTTTTCTCCTCTCCTTAAGAACCACGGGGCAACCACTGTAATTCCTTTCAGTGAATCTTGCGCTAAAGACCTTCTTGAGCTCTTGTGATGCTGGGTTTAACAACCCTCACTATGATTTTTACAACAATGGTTAATACTAATGGTTAAACCAACCCTCACTAGGTTTTATATAACAATGGTTTATAGGAATGACTTAACCAACTCTCAGTAAGTTTTTTTTACAACAAATGGTTCATACTAATAAGAACTACCTAGATGTGCATGATCTGGATGTTGATCTGGAAAAGTTAAGAAATTCTTGCTAGAGCTGAGGACCTAGATGAAGAATATAAGAAAGGAGAAAAAGACACAGTCTGACAGACTGAACACGGTTAAATAATACAAAAATGCACTGGAACACCTAACAGAACACACAGATTTGACAGTGTAAAAGAAAGACCTGGGTTAAACAATATACAAAGTTCTTGAACATCTCATTTGAGACACAGATCTTACAACATAAGAAATGGATAGGATTCAACAATACATATATATTTTCAAAATAATAAATATGAAACATTCTTCATCTAATAATGATAAATGTGAAAAAGTTGCAAAAATAATGAAAAAATTATTCATATGATAATACCATACTGTTTTTAAAAAAATCAGGTCAGAATTTATCATCTTCTGTATACTGCTTATGGCAATAGAATGCTGCAGACGATACTGATTTTTAGTATCCAATCAAGTTCTTGCACTGTTGTTTCATTTGTCACTCATAAATGATAGTCACTGTTTGGTTCATCATCTTCTGAAGGATGCTGTATACCTGGTCTCTTTCATTTTGAGGTTATTTGTCTGTCCTGGTTGACAGGGATTCATCCTCACCAAAGTATTTTCTGTTTTGAATATATTGCTTCACTGAAGCCCTTCCAACTGCAGCCTTGATCTGTCTGTTTCTCATGAGATCTCCTTGTAGTTTATTAGCTACTCTCTTAGACATCACATTTTACAAGCGGTGATTTTTTTTTTTTTTTTTTTTTTTTTTTTGCGTTCTTTTGTAAATGTCCAGATCTGACATTGATTAGACAACTCGTAGCCAAAGTAAAAATGAAACTCAAGAGATATGCAACAATGCAAAATTATAGACAACAGTTTAATGTAGGACAGCTAAGAAATCAAGAAACAAGAGACAAATTTGCGGTCACAGTATCCAACAAATTCCAAGTGCTCCAACAGTTGGAAGATGTAGAGAATACAGAAGACTATTGGCAGCAGGTCAAAACGGTATGGAAGGAGACATGTGAAGAAATACTGGGGAAAAGGGAAAGACAACAAAAAGCATGGATAACAACAGAAACCATCAATAAGATAAAAGATAGAAAAAACAAGAAAGCAGAGTTAAACACAAGCAAAACCAGAAGTTCCAAAGCCAAGGCTCAAGAAGTGTACACAGAAGCCAACAAAGAAGTAAAAAGAAGTATCAAAAGAGACAAGAGGAAGTATATTGAGGAGTTGGCAAGAGAGGCAGAAGATGCTGCAGCCAAAGGAAATATGAGAGAACTGTATAGCAGCACAAAGAAGCTAACAGGGAAATACAAGCAAACAAGTTGCCTCATAAAAGATAAGAATGGGAAACTGCTCAGCAATATACAAGAGCAAATGAAGAGGTGGACAGAATATTTTTGGGACCTTCTCAATAGACCAGCTCCACAAAACCCGCCGGACATCCAGCCAGCAGAAGAAGAGCTACAAATTAACGGTGAAAGACCAACGAAGGAAGAAATAAAGAAAGCCATAAAGCTTCTAAGAGATGGAAAAGCGTCTGGACCTGATAGCATTCCAGCAGAGGCCATCAAAGCAGATATCGACACGGCTACAGAGATGTTATATAAATTACTTGGTAAAGTCTGGGAAAAAGAAGAGATACCAGCAGAATGGAAGGAAGGATATCTGGTTAAGTTGCCTAAGAAGGGAAATCTACAAGAGTGCACAAATTATAGAGGAATAATGTTACTATCAGTGCCAGGAAAGGTATTGAACAGGATTATCCTTGAGAGATTAAAGGAGTCCATAGACAAGAAATTGAGAGATGAACAAGCAGGTTTTCGACAAAACAGATCATGTACAGACCAGATAGCCACTTTGAGAATAATAGTTGAACAAAGTCTGGAATGGAATTCACCACTATACATCGGATTTGTGGACTACGAAAAAGCATTTGACAGTGTGGACAGAGAATCACTTTGGAAATTGATGAGGCATTATGGAGTTCCCCTGAAAATCATTAATTTAATAAAGAAAACCTATGAAGACATGACGTGCAGAGTTCTTCATGAAGGACAGCTTACAGAACCATTTGGGATAAGAACAGGAGTGCGACAGGGATGCCTCTTGTCTCCATTTCTTTTCTTGCTGGCAATAGATTGGGTTATGAGATCATCGACAAAACACAACAGAAATGGAATCCAGTGGACTCTGACTAAGCAGTTGGATGATCTGGATTTTGCTGATGATTTGGCTCTCCTGTCCCATAACCGTAATCAGATGCAGGACAAATTGAAAACACTCGATGAGAGGTCACAGCAATTGGGTCTGAAAATACACAGGGAAAAGACAAAAATAATGAGAATAAATGCAGGTAATGAAAACAGGGTTGAACTTGAAGAAACGCCAATACAAGATGTAGAATCATACACATATCTTGGCAGTAATATAGACAAAGTTGGAGGGACAGACAGCGATATCAAAATAAGAATACAAAAAGCAAGAGGAGCTTTCATTGCATTGGGAAATATATGGAGATCAAGAGAAATAGGATCCAACACGAAAATAAGAATCTTCAACTCAAATGTGAAGTCAGTCCTATTGTATGGCTCGGAGACATGGAGAACAACAAAGACAACAACCAAAAAGCTACAGACTTTCATAAATGGGTGCTTGTGTAGAATAGAGGGATTAAAATGGTATGACAAGGTTACCAATGTGAAACTGATGACAAGAACTGGACAAGTGCCAGTGGAACAAGAGATGAGAAGAAGACGATGGCGATGGATAGGACACACACTGAGGAAACCTGTTGATAGCATTACAAGGCAGTCCTTGTTCTGGAACCCCCAGGGCAAGAGAGGCAGAGGAAGACCAAGAAGTACATGGAGAAGAGAGTTGGAAACAGAGGTGAAAATGATGAGGAGAACATGGAAAGAACTTGAGATGATGGCACGTGACAGGAGGACTTGGCATGTGTTTGTTGAAGGCCTATGCTCCTTTGGGAGTGGAGGGTTATGAATGAATGAACCACAGCTGCATGCCAACACTGTGCTACCTACAAGTGCTAAACTGGGCACCATCTCACATACACTAAAAGAAGACTGCCAACTGGGAAAACATAAGTTATTAAAATATTCATTTTAAAAAGCCACGGGAAATGAGAAGATAAGGAAGATATATGGGAACAAGACAAGTGAAGGAATATAACAAAAGACAAAGAATATGAGTTGCTACACAACTCCAAAGAATGAATACTAATCAACCAGCAACACAAATGAAGAAATATTGCTGGGAAAAGAGGATGCATAGCGGACAGTTTGAACAAGTAGCAGACAAAGATGCCTAAATGACAATCTGCCAGTTCTCAACTACCATGCTAAACCACAAAACAATACTAACAGTTATATCAGAGGCTTTGAGAAATAATCAGCAGAAGTAAAAAAATAAGTAGAGAAACACAGTGTGAAGAAGTAGCCAAACACCATTCAAACAATACAAAGGCATGCTTGACAATATACTTATAACTTTAAAAAAAAAAAATAAAGACAGAAAAATGTTACACCCACTTTTGTATTTTGGATACAGTATAAGCCAAGAGTTATAAGAAAAATTGTGAAGATAAGAGAGGAACTAGCTGACAATACAAATAAACTTCTCTCCGAAGACAGCGAGTATCTGCCTGAATGGCGAGAGGACACTTGTCAGTGTACAGGGAAAATAGGATACTCACGTAAAATCAGTCTCAGGTTAGACATACTAACCTGAGATTTTGCCTCTAGTAATAGCGGGCGTACATTTAAAAAAAACAAAAAACTTAATAGTCTACTTTATGGACATCATTCCATTACAAGACACAGTTTAACATCCAGTCAATTTACGACACCGCACATGTGTTACTGGGGCCTGAATGGAAAGCAAAGAAAAGTAGCATTATTCCTTACCAGGCATGTCAAAGAAGGTGGTATAGGAGTGTCAGAAATGGAACTAGCTATCCCATCCTGAAGATACTTTAGGTAAAAAAAAAACTTAACAACAGCAACAAGTCATCCAAAGCAAGTGACCCATGACCTACATAATGTATATTAACATATATGTATTAAACAATACATAATGCATCTTAACATCTCACAAGAGACATATATTAAACAACATAAAAAATAGACAGAGCAAAACACTGAACACCTAATTTGAACATGTCACATCAGAGTAGGTCTAACAACATTAAACAATTAACATTGGAAATAAGAATCTCAGAAGATACACAGTTTCCAGGTAGACATAAAAGAGATGACACATAATTATGAGCTGTGCTTCAGGAATCAGCAACTTACTTGAACACTAAGAATGTAATCCAACTCAACATGAGGCATATCACTGAGATTACACAGCCCACAAACGTGATGATTCGTAGAGCCAACACATTTTCTTGTGACAACTGAAGATAAAAACTATTTTCTCAGAAAAATATTAAATTAAATTAAAAAAATAACAAACAGCAAAATTCTACTAGAAGGATACTTCACTGATTATTTAGGCTCAATATCTAGCTTAGTCTATAGCACGGTAAAACATAAAATTAAATTTAAAGATAATTTTATGGAATTCATAGAAATCTTTGTCAATAAGGCCTTCTTAGGGTTAAAAAAAACAAATATAGAAATGTCTTGTATTCTTCTGTATGATTTTTTCACTATAAATATCCATGTAGCTCACTGGTTTTTTTGCTTCTTGTACCTTTATTTGTAATTTCCATGTCTGCTATTTCTGAAGAAAATATGACTATGTTTTGATCTTGAAGTTCCCTAAAACTGTTCCTTACTGCTTTGTGTTAAAACTGTGTTAAAATGTGTTAAATCTGACCTTTACACCAGTGACATCCATCAGAACTGCAAAATTTGTCAGGTGATCACACTCACATGTTGTGTGAGTTGTGTTGGTATCAAGTAGTCTGCATCCATCTTGAGACCACTGGCCTCTTAAGTAACTGATGAAAGAAAAATATTCTATGAAATATAAGATACACAACACAGATATGCAATACGGTATATTCTACTGCAAAAGATATAAACTCTTGTCAACATAATGATCTTCACATTTATTCTATACAACGGAATGTTTAGAACATTAATTTTTTTTTTTTTTAAGTGCATTTGGTAACAATAATAAAAATGGATCCCTAAAATTTGTTTTTTTTTTTTCCTTTACTTGTTTTATGATTTCTTCTTCTTCTTCTGCGTTCGTACTAAAAAAAAGGAAATTTGTTACATTGTGTCGCCGTTTACAGCGAAGCTCTGATATTTGCGCCTTTCAGCCCGACACATCAGATTTCAGCATGGCATTTTTGGGACCGGGTTTGCCTTCCCTTTCGATCCCTACTCTCTTGGCCAGACTGCAGTGATGCAGCCTGTTTCCAGGACCACCACTTGGAGGTGGAACAGGGTCTTGGTCAGCTTTGGTTCACTGACCCTGACGCAAGCAGTCAAGCTATGGGTCGCTGACTGCATTCATCTCATTTGCTGCGTCTTCGGTCCCTTATGATTTCAAGTCATAAATACAGAGGACCCCACTTCTGGTTCTAAGTTAGCAGTTGGGGACAGGTGGGGTAGCACATTGTGCATTCCCCGTCATCCAGGGGGCTCTCCAACTATGCAGAGCTTGCACAATGCTGTGCTCTGGTTCTGGGCTCACCCAAGGAATCCTCACGTCCTGCACAGAGCCACTTCCAGATACCCACCACCTGCCAACCCCCCATTGTAGAAATCTCCTGCATGCGGCCATCCAGTCAAGAGCCAGTATTAAGTCTGGTGCCCAAGTGATTTCCCCCAAGCTCAGTGTGCAATTCTGGGTTCTCATCATGCTGCAACACAGGGGGGATTGTGATGCTCAGCCATCTCTCTCAACTCTGCACCGATAAATGACATCGGGGACTTAACTGTGTCTCAGTACTGGGAGGCCCCGTTTCTGGGTACACCACACACAGCCAGTTGAGGCAACGGTCGCCGTGGGCGTGTCTTCAGTGGGGAAGTTGTGGAGTCTTCCTGTCCATGTTCTTGCACATCCTAACACTGCCCGCAAGACATCGGAGGTTTGGAGAGTGGCCTTCTCTGCTTTTTTGAGCCGGGGTGGGCTCCCCGGGCAAGTCTCGATGGGGATCGGGACGTGTCCACGCGCCAGTGGGCCCAGCATCGGCCGCATCTGTTGGAGGACTTGCTCTGCCAGGTTTGAGTTAGTAAATTCCAACTTTGTCATCTTCTTGGCATTGTGATGCTGGGGTGCCTGTGGATTTCCTAACGCCCCGGGTAGAAGCCAGAAGTGTACTGTGCCAGCTCTGGGGGAGATAAAGGGGGTGTTTCTGCGTCTCCTTGTGATACGTAGCCAAGGTAGGGCTCACAGTGCTCTTTCCCCGCCACCAAATTGCCTGCTGGTTACGCCGAGTTCTCCGAGGCTCTAGGCATGTGACCAAGAGTTGAAGGCAATAGGATCGTCACGTCCTGAGTCTCTGTGATTAGTTAATTGGAACAGTTCTCATTTCGGCTCAGTAAAACTGATCTATGAATAAAATATACTTTGACATGTTTAGACACCCAATGTAAACAAACGTTGGTCATTACTTGAGTGGTGTTTAATACAAAAGACTTGCTGACCCATTGTTTGAAAAAACACACTGATTTAATTGGCACATCACAATGCAGCACTCCGTGTCTGCCCCTTTACCTCTTTAACTACTGAAAGCTGATAACACTGACAAACAACATTTTTCTTTCTTATATAAGAATAAGTGTTCTTAGGTCAGTTTCTTGCGCTGATTTCAAATCTGAAATCCGTTTATCTCTATCACGTCAGGTTCTTAAGATATTTGTGAATAAATATATTTTTTGGGAAACCGTTATTTGCTCCGTTTTATTTTTACTATATAGCTTATTAAAAATTAATAAAAAGCAACATAATTCTACTTTTTATACTGCTAAAAGATGCATGACATATGTTACGCGATTTTTCAAATAGTTACTGTATTTTGAAATAATTCTGAGCAAAATATGGCTTCTAGAAGTTGTAGAAATTCGGCTGATCTGTTCTGTTACGTGTGCGGATATTTTACCGATCGTGTTGACCAGAAAAACTTTACACCATTACTAAAGAAAGCATATGAACTTTATTTCGATTCGAAAGTTGATGATGCAAATAAATCTTGGAAGCCAAATGCAGTTTGTTCGATACATTGGCAGGTTGGTTACGAAAATCGCCGAAGCATAAGTCGATGCCTTTTGGAGTGCCAGTAATATGGCGTGAACATACAAATCACACTACTGATTGTTACTTCTGCTTGACAAATATCCATGGTTTCACTTTTAAAACTAGAAAGTCTGTGGTTTATCCAAATATTGAATCGGTTTCGAAACCAGTGATTCATGATCCAATCACGTGTCCGATCCAAGTACCACCAGAACAATATCCGTTGGACGTAAATGAACCATCAGAAAGTGATAGTTTACCTGCTTTAGAAACTAATTCTGACTCAGATTACATACCGGTGAATGATGGTGTTTACTTAATTAACCATTCAGATACGTGATCTCGCTCTTACCAAAGGACATGCGGAATTACTCGGTTCGCGACTCAAAGAATGGAATCTTTTAGCGCCCAATACTCCGATATCTAAATTTCGTCATAGACACAGAGAACTTGTTCAATACTTTGAGATGGGTGATGACATTTGCTATTGCAAAGATGTAAACGGTCATGAGCACATAATCAACGAATGGCGATTTTTCATCGATTCTTCCAAGACTAGTCTAAAAGCCGTGTCATTGCATAACATAAATTTTTTTTTCATCAATTCCAGTCGCCTACTCTGTTCATATGAAAGAAACTTATGACAATATGGCTATACGTTTGGAAAAAAAAAGTACAATGACTACCAATGGCGGATTTGTGGAGACCTAAAGGTCATTGCAATTCTCACGGGCATGCAGACTGGGTATACTAAATTTTGTTGCTTCCGATGTGAATGGGACAGCCGCAACAGACAGGAACATTATGCAAGAAAGGTGTGGCCTATCCAGGATCGTATGCAGCTCGGGCATAAAAATGTAATACGCGAGCCATTAGTTAACAAAGACAGCTTCATTTTACCACTGTTACATATAAAGTTGGGGCTCATGAAGAATTTTGTAAAAGCGTTAGATAAAACGAGCAAAGCTTTCACTTATCTTCGAGAAAAGTTTCCGCAAGTTAGCGATGCAAAGATAAAGGAAGGTATCTTTGTAGGACCTCAGATTAGGAAAGTTATTGCAGACAAACAATTCGAGAACTTGTTACATGGTAGTGAACTTCGCGCATGGATGGCATTCAAATCGATCGTCGATAACTTTCTGGAAAATCACAAATCTGTCGACTATGTTGCATATTGTTAAGCAGTGCATAGATGCATACAGAATTATGGGCTGTATCATGTCCCTCAAAATCCATTTGCTCGATTCGCATCTTGACTTTTCCCCTGACAACCTTGGCGAATTCAGCGATGAACATGGAGAACGATTCCATCAAGATATCGCCGTAATGGAGTCACGTTATCAAGGATGGTGGAGTGTGACCATGCTTGCCGATTATTGTTGGATGCTTCATCGCGATGTACCACATGCCATTCACCGACGAAAGTCGACTGCAAAGAAATTCAAGCCTACATAACTGTTATACTTCTTGTACGAATGATGTTGTAATACTGTATGCGTTGTTAAAAAACCTTCAATTGCGTATTTCTAGAGATCCCGACCTGATAGAGAAAAACGGTTTGCAGATTTAAAAACAGCGAATTAAAATTGACCAGAAAAACATAGAAATGTTAGAGAAAGAAAAAAAAAGTTTTTTTTTGTTAGTCAGTGTAATCGGATCGGAAGATTGTTCTGTTAGAACTGGAAACTAAATTCCCAGCTTTTTGGTTTTGTTTCATTTATAGTGGTCTATAACCAAAATTCTGCAATTTTAATAACCAAATAATGTCATTTCTGACAGACAAAACTTCCTTTCTATTCAAACAAGGAAATGGGAAATGCACCACTGTTTAACTGTTCATTTGAGTTTTTGTTTCAGCGTATATTTTCTCAGTTTTGAAATGACTACACCCACTAGATCTTGCAGGCTTCATAGGTTGACTTCAGATCAAGCTAGAAAATTATATGAAGAAATTCTGGATGATTATACTAATTCAGATTGCATTAGTTATACAGATGATGATGAAAAATTGTTGGATTATTAACAGGAGTTTAAAATCAAGTCGTATGACAGTGGATGATAATGGCATGCCTGATGGTGGCAATGATGTTATTGGGACAGGACAATGTAATGAAACAGCAACAAATTCAGGAGTTTTGTCTGTCAAAATTACAAAATGTAAGAAGAGGTGATCAAGCTGTACTACAATATTATTTTAACAACACAGAAACTGTGCAAATGATGTTTTCTTTCTGATCTCACTGATGTGTTACACAATTTTTGTTTTTACAGGCTGGTGACCTGTTTTTGTAATCTGTCAAATAATTATTTTCTGAGAATTTCTATTTTAAAAAAAAACTCTTTTTATATTATTACAGTTTTTATGTATGTGATACCTAGTATTTTTCAACTGATATTTACTGAAGGAGCAGTGTAACAAGCTGATAAGTACAAATCTTTTGTTTCATTATTGTTTCCTCTTCCACTTCTATAACCTCCATTTTACCTTAACACATTAACTACCGCAATCACATTTGGACCGCAAGCCGCTCAGAGCGCCAATCTAATTTTAGTAATAAAACGAATGAAAAATGAACTGAAAAACTTTCTGATCTGGTTCGAGATTTTAAGTTGCCACCGGAAAACAAATTCTCAAAGCATTGTTGTTGTAGAACACTGGAAACTTGATATTATGTTCATATTTTTCAGCGTTTTGGGTTAGTTACCAAATCGTGTAAAACTGTTTACCGTGGCAACTAGTGATAGGACTACAAAAAATGCGTGTACATCTCGTCTAACGGCGGAATAGGATAGAAATGTGTTTCAACAATTGACTGATAGATCTAGCGATGAGGACAAGAGTGAAAACGGTGTGCACATTGATTGAAATTGTGATTTTGATAGAGATGGGGCGCAAGCAGTCATAATTATGAAAATATTGCAAGTCCTCGACCATCGGAGGGCCGTTAAATAGCAACAACCTCTATTAGAGTTACAACCGGTATTTATTGTAATAGTGCATTCATTTATCTTTAAAATGACGTGTAATTCATAAAAATCTGTAAACAATTACGAAAACTACAGCTTACTTTGTGCAAACACCTACAGGATGAAAATGGGAAAAAAATTTAATTCGGCCACAGTGTGTTTTTCAATTCGGTAGTTAATGTGTTAAGTAACAAATAATTTTTTAATGAAAGCATTTATAAATCATGCACAGTTGTAATCTACATGCATTTACCTTCACTTTCATATATAACAACAAAGGTATTTACATACAAGAACATTAAAAAAAACAGTAGGAATGATATTTTTTAAAACAAGGTAATGCAAAAATAACAACTGAAAAAATAAAAACTTTGAGAACATAAATACAGTAATAACCACCAAATCCTCAAGCATAACATTTGATCAATAACTTAATAGGAATTAACTGGTACAGAGTTGCCAAGAGCTCACAAACATGAACAGATATTTACAACATCATAGACGACAAGCATCAGGCAATGCTTATTTTCTACAGATCATTTATCGGGTTTGGGGGGTGAGGGGAAAAAAGTGGGGGGAGAAATGGACTATTCAAGTATAACATATGATTTAGCAACTCCCTGCAATAAGAAATAACTGGACAAAATACAGCACTCAGCACTATGCACAATTGCAGGAGGAACAAAATCAACATTACTAGAAGCACCAGAGCTAACTCTAGAAACAATGTCTCCAAGTGGATATCCTATGGGATAGAAGCATATGGAGGAATCACAAAGAACCGACTATTTAATGCAACAAACTGTAGCTGTTATACACCAGTGGTACTGACATGAAAACTCAGAACACCAAATGTCAACTATCATCTTGCAAACAATTAAGAAAATGGAGCACATACACAAACACTTTCAAAATCATAGTCTGGAAATACATTGAACAAATAAGGATTCATTCATTCATTCATAACCCTCCACTCCCAAAGGAGCATAGGCCTTCAACAAACACATGCCAAGTCCTCCTGTCCCGTGCCATCATCTCAAGTTCTTTCCATGTTCTCCTCATCATTTTCACCTCTGTTTCCAACTCTCTTCTCCATGTACTTCTTGGTCTTCCTCTGCCTCTCTTGCCCTGGGGGTTCCAGAACAAGGACTGCCTTGTAATGCTATCAACAGGTTTCCTCAGTGTGTGTCCCTATCCATCGCCATCGTCTTCTTCTCATCTCTTGTTCCACTGGCACTTGTCTAGTTCTTGTCATCAGTTCCACGTTGGTAACCTTGTCATACCATTTTAATCCCTCTATTCTACGCAAGCACCCATTTATGAAAGTCTGTAGCTTTTTGGTTGTTGTCTTTGTTGTTCTCCATGTCTCAGAGCCATACAATAGGACTGACTTCACATTTGAGTTGAAGATTCTTATTTTCGTGTTGGATCCAATTTCTCTTGATCTCCATATATTTCCCAATGCAATGAAAGCTCCTCTTGCCTTTTGTATTCTTATTTTGATATCGCTGTCTGTCCCTCCAACTTTGTCTATATTACTGCCAAGATATGTGTATGATTCAACATCTTGAATTGGTGTTTCTTCAAGTTCATCCCTGTTATCATTGCCTGCATTTATCCTCACTCTTTTTGTCCTTGCCCCGCGTACTTTCAGACCCAATCGCTGTCACCTATCGTCGAGTGTTTTCAATTTGTCCGGCATCTGATTACGGTTATGGGACAGAAGAGCCAAGTCATCAGCAAAATCCAGATCATCCAACTGCTTAGTCAGAGTCCACTGGATTCCATTTCTGTTGTGTGTTGTCGATGATCTCATAACCCAATCTATTGCCAGCAAGAAAAGAAATGGAGACAAGAGGCATCCCTGTCGCACTCCTGTTCTTATCCCAAACGGTTCTGTAAGCTGTCCTTCGTGAAGAACTCTGCATGTCATGTCTTCATATGTTTTCTTTATTAAATTAATGATCTTCAGGGGAACTCCATAATGCCTCATCAATTTCCAAAGTGATTCTCTGTCTACACTGTCAAATGCCTTTTCGTAGTCCACAAATCCGATGTATAGTGGTGAATTCCATTCCAGACTTTGTTCAACTATTATTCTCAAAGTGGCTATCTGGTCTGTACATGATCTGTTTTGTCGAAAACCTGCTTGTTCATCTCTCAGTTTCTTGTCTATGGACTCTTTTAATCTCTCAAGGATAATCCTGTTTAATACTTTTCCTGGCACTGATAGTAACATTATTCCTCTATAATTTGTGCACTCTTGTAAATTTCCCTTCTTAGGCAACTTAACCAGATATCCTTCCTTCCATTCTGCTGGTATCTCTTCCTTTTCCCAGACTTTACCAAGTAATTTATATAACATCTCTGTAGCCGTGTCGATATCTGCTTTGATGGCCTCTGCTGGAATGCCATCAGGTCCAGACGCTTTTCCCTCTCTTAGAAGCTTTATGGCTTTCTTTATTTCTTCCTTCGTTGGTCTTTCACCGTTAATTTGTAGCTCTTCTTCTGCTGAAAATGAAATAAGGATTACTTCAATGCAAATCATTCACTTCTTTATACAGTTTAATTGAAGTTATTTGTCCCCCAACCAATGTGTCACTAATTGGTAATGTATATTTAAAAGTTTGTTAGTCTGCCCACTATTGTACATGATTATAGCTTCATGAAGTTCCCAGGGGCCTTTGAGGGGACAAAGAAAGAATAGGATTTGTTGTCTCAGGCACGTCGTAAAAGGCAACTATTATGGGATTGTACAAGGGGCTGGCACCTTGATCATGTCAAACAAATTGGTACAGAAACCACTGCTGCTAGAGTTTGTGTTTTGGTGTAGGCTTCCTCAAGGGAGGTCATCTGCAGCTGTGACACAATGCTCCATAAGGAGCAAAAAAAGGAGATGATGATGATGATGATTATGAAAATAATTATACCTTGTGTCCATGTCCCAAAATGAGCAGACTGGATGAGCTTCACCTGTGGGCTGTTGTAAAGAGAGGTCAAAGGTTAGCATCAGTCTTTCTATACAGCATGCTCTATTATTATACATGTTCTCACTACAGTAGAGCTCTAGTTATCAGAACTAATTCTGACGGGGTTGTTTAGATAATCACAATTTTCGGATAATTGGACTTAGAAAAAACGTTCTTATGTACGAAAAATATTTTATTAATTAGTCTTTGTTAAACATCAGAGCAATATCAAATAAAATGGGTTGACATTACCTTCCCAGCTACATTTTTTTGGCACAAAACCTCCTTTGCATATTGTTTCTTCTACTTTGTCTTTGTCAGCCATTTTCTTGCCTTTCTTCTCGAGCTACCATATTCACTGTCCAATACAGATATTAACTGAAGAATTCACTACTATTTTTAATGCCAGAAATTGTGGCCACCTCAAGACAAAATCTATATGCGATTTTCTTGTTTCATTTCCTCTTCTTTTAAAATTTAATTGCTGTACTTCCATTGTGTGAACAGGAAGAAGTTTTCTTTTCCTTGACATTGTAAATTTTGTAGCCTCCATGAAAATTTGAATGGATTTTGAAAATGAAACTAAACACAACACTTACCTGACTACACAACAGCTGGGAACATATCGAAAGGACTAAATAAAGACTACTTTGGCTGACTTAGCAAGTGGAATGGGGCATATGTTAAAGACTGTACCTGTGTTCCCTGGTTTTGGCAATTCAGTTAACTGCAGTCTGGACAATCAGAGTTGGATTATCAGAGTTCTACTGTACATTAGCCCTTTTTTCCCCTTCTTTCTTTAATTTTTTGCACCAATTTTCAATTCATCTCCATCTGTATTCCAATGCAGGATGTTTAATTCTTCAGTTATGCTGTTGTTTTGGCCAATGATATTTTCCCCTGGTTTTTAATTCCAGCCTCCTGGGGACAAAGCATGGTGCCCACCAATAGCGCTAGGTGGATTTCTTCAAGACTTTCAGCTAAGGCTTTCCTTCTGTATGGTGGGACTCTTCAAGCAGAACTCCACATCTATGATCGATATGTGGAATTTTTTCCTTTTTTGTTGAGTGGTTTAGTATGTTGTGCCATAGTTCATAGCTGAGTAGCGATTTTGTGTGCCTATCAGACTGCCACATCTGATTTAAATAAAGCTTTTGTTTTCCATAACCTCTGCTTGTCCAAAGCTTATCCATAGGACAGCAGGTGGTATGAAATCATGTTTTCTTTCTCCTAGATGTGTTGGCATCATAGGCTTAGGAATCTCACCCAACTGGAATATTCTATGGGTTAAGAACACCAGATACCCAACCCTGCCTATTCTCTCATTAGGTGAGAAAATCTCACCACAAAAAAGGCAGCGGCTTGGCTTTTTTATTTCAGGCTATTTCAAACAAATGCCTTTGGAGCATTTAAGCACATATGAGAGCTCACTCTTAATCCCACTTCCTGCTATGATAGCTTTTGGGACCAATTTTCAATGATTATAATACAATCTATTGTAAGAGCAAGATTGAACATAGAAGTAGTTTTTCCTGCAGTAGCTTAACGATGGTATCATATCACCTGTAGCAAATGATGTTCCTTACTAGATGAGGTGGCTCATCTGGAACCTCTATTAATATCATTCATGGTATTTCAATTCATGACTCACAACATGATGGTGATTTCCCTCTTCCTTCCATCACTTTGTGAAGGAGAGTCACTAAGAGCCTTTGACAAAAAGAAATGTCAAACCCACAAAGCATTGGGGAGGAGAGAGGTAGATGTCATGTCATGAAGCTTTAGAGGTGTTTTATACAAACAGCTGCCCTGATTAAAAAATCTCACCTCTCCTCAGTGACAACCACTTGTTTCAGTCCCTATACCTAGAGGCTGTTCAACCATCCACCAACCGGTTGGCACACCTGGTAGGGTGCATCTTATTCTGTAAACTTTTTCTTATTAAGCTCGTCTGTAAACTTTTTCTTATTAAGCTCAGTAAACTGAAAGGGCAAGTTCATGCAACCATGGAAGTGTAAGAGCTTCAGTTTATATAAACAGCAAATACAAAAAAAAAGCTAAATTTAAGGGATGTTAAGCCTAAACAAATATTTTTAAATTTATTTTAATTCATAACAAGAAAAATATCTTTAAAAAATCCTAACTTTAAAACAAACAACTAACTAACTATTTTGGTACTAATTACATCATTAATGAAACCAACAAGAGGAAATGGAGATATTTAGGGCATTTTTTAAGGCTGCAAAAGGAGCAAATATTCTCATATGGTCCAGAAGGAACAACAAGAGAAGATGGTGACAGTCAAAGCATGTTTCAAGACTGCATAAAAATAGATACTGTCAATACTCTCACACGGTAATGAGATTGAACATCAAGAGAAAACTAAGAAGGTTAGGACATGTTTTAAGATATTTGGACTAGGTCGTGAAATGGATTTCTACAAGGAAAAAAGAAGGGAAACTGGGAAAACACAAAGGAATGTTCATAATGAACAAACAGAAGTGTGAACAATATGGAATGAGCTGAGTTGGCTTACATGACTGCTGAAAATTGGGAACGTGTTGTGTTTTATACTCCAGAAAGAGTTACGAGAAAAGAGGAAGCAGAAGAGAAACCAAAACTGAATTTCATGTAAGTGAATAAAATATGAGAGTTTTAGCCTACCTTAAGATGACTCAGGGTGAATCTAACTGGTTCTGCCAACCGCCTTCTTTGTTTGGCACTATTAATAGCAGCTGCAACAATCTTTGTGTTAACTATCCTCATGGCACTGGTTCCTGATTCTTCTATGGAATCATCATCCCTGATTGTTCCTGCATTGTAATAGCCATCACTGTCACTCAGAAAGGAAGATGATGGTCCAGAGGATATGATCTTTGACTGGGGATGCAGCAGTTCTTCCATGTTCTTATACAGAATGAACACTAAACTTACAGGTTCTGCAAGGAAAGAAAATTCAATGTTGAAAGACAGTGTGAAGGTTGTTTGGATGATATCAGTTTTTCATGTATAGAATGCTAAACTTCTGAGACCCTGTCAAGATAGAAAAATGTAACAAGGCACTATGAAAATAAATGTTTTTGTGGCCACAACCAATAATATCTGTATGACAGTTCAGCTGACAGAATATCTGTGGTCAGTCTGAAACCATGTTTGGTGTCTTGTACAATCTGTGTGAATCCCCTACGTTTTATGTCACTTTATTTTAAACTACTCTTTATACTCGTACATTTTAGTTTGTTTTTTATTCCCACAAACCACTGAGCTATCCAATGTGGTCTTTTTCTTTTTTATTAATGGATAATAAAATTATGTTCAAACCTGACTGATATTAATTAGGATATATGGAGTCTATAACTATGGGTAATGTATTTAATTTCTGCCATTTGCTCACCAAGGAACTTCCTTACCAATCATTTATTCATAATCAGTTATTTTAAAATTACAACTGCACACACAAATATATTTGTTTTTAAAAGAAAAGATTGTATGTGTAGTACACTAACAAGGCACATGGACATATTTAATATCTTATTTTTTACTTCAGACAATATAAATTATATTTTTGGTAAACTTTTGAGATTTAATCATTTATTTACTTTTGCTTCTGTTTTATTCAAGTTCCTCACAATTTATTTTTAACAAATACATGCTGATTCAAAATCTATCATCAGATTTTTATTTGCCTGTCAGATATTGTTGTTCTTGTTTTATGCTGTTTGACTAAATTCTGCATTTTATTAGATATTTTATTTACACCTGTTCTACAATAAAAAGTGATTAGCATGACTGTAAATAATGTAACAGTGGAATCCTTTGTTGTTCAAATGTTTATATTTATGAGTACTGCACTGTAGTACTGTATTATTTTCCAGATACTCTGCACAATAAGGTTCTCCCGTTATTAAATATCCTATTCTCTGTTGTAATATAAGCAGCTTCTTACAGCGGGGTATTTTTTAATTCTCTTTTTTAATTCTCTAGTTACCTAACACGTTCTTTGTTGGAGCTATGAAAAGTATACATACGTGACTACCTAGACACATGTATGTACTCATGTCTTCTATTAAACACTGATCCCAAGCTACTGTCTATTCTTCTATTACACTAGTCAACAACCAAAATGTACCAGAAATGAAAATAGCTGATCTTAACTAATTTTCTTGTGCTGAAAACGAAAAAGACATTAAAAAATGTTGATTGGCTCTAGTTTTCAAGATCTATTTAATTACGGTCAATTTAAATATATGACGCAACTGTTGTGGGCGATTGCATAATTTTTTCTAATGACCAATAAAAATGTAACTAGAAGTTGATGATGCAATCCTACCTTTGATTACATCACCTTTGTGTATAAATATCTTATCTCTGATAAAATTTTGCCATTAGTTAGTGCATTTGTCCTTATCAAAAGTATCGTAGTTAGAAATGCCTAGGACATGTGTGAACAGTGCTAATAATTTCTGTTATATATGTGGTGAGGTGACATTTCTATCACAAAAACGAAATATAACTAAAGTGATTAAGAAGGCGTACAGTTTGTATTTTGGCTGCAGAATAGGAGATCAAGATAAGAGTAGGGCGCCACATATATGCTGCAATATATGTGCAGCATATCTTAAACTGTTGTTGAATGGCAATAGGCAAGCTATGCCTTTTGCAGTCCCAATGATTTGGAGAGAGCCCACTGATCATCTCAACAACTGTTACTTTTGCATGGTCCCTCCAATTGGGAAAGGCATATCAAAGAAGAAAAAATGGACTCTGGAATATCCAAAAATCCCCTCTGCAATACGTCTGGTACTACATGGCGATGACCTACCAGTTCCAAAAGTGCCAGAATCATTTTCAGCTGCTTCCACTGATGAAGAAGAGGACATTGGTGGTCCTGAACCATCAACCTCAAGCGACCCAGATTTTGAGCGAACTACATCCACTAAACCACACTTAATAACCCAAGGTGAACTGAATGATCTTGTAAGAGATCTGAATTTACCGAAGAACAAGGCGGAGCTTTTGGGTTTCAGATTGCAACAGTAGAATCTTCTGGCAGAAGATGTTACAATTTCTGTGTATAGGAACTGCCAGAAGCCGCTTATTACATTCTTTTTCAAAGTTTTCTGGTTTAATGGCAGCCCTTGAAATCAATTACATACCGGAAGAGTGGAGGTTTTTCATTGATTCATCCAAGACGAGTCTTAAAGCTGTTTTGTTGAATAATGGTAATGTGTTACCGTCAATTCCAGTTGGTCACACAGTTCATATGAAAGAAACTTATGAAAACATTAAGCAGCTTTTGAAGTGTATAAACTACAATCATCATCATTGGTCACTTTGCGGTGACTTAAAAGTGGTCGCTCTTTTGCTTGGACTACAGGGTGGATACACCAAGTACTGTTACTTTCTCTGTGAGTGGGATAGCCGTGCACAAAGTGACCATTACATCAGAAGACATTGGCCAATCAGGCAGTGATTGCAGCCTGGCAGTAAGAACGTTGAGAACCCAGCACTTGTCGACACCAGCAAGATTTTGTTGCCACCTTGCACATTAAGCTGGGTCTCATGAAAAACTTTGTCAAGGCAATGGAGAAAACAGATGAGGCTTTCAAATACCTCATCAGAAAATTTCCAAGACTGAGTGAAGCTAAAATAAGAGAGGGAGTATTTGTTGGTCCGCAAATTCGAAAACTTCTTCATGATGATGAGTTTCTTTGCGTGTTGCATGGCATGGAAAAAACAGCATGGCTAGCATTTAAGTCAGTGGTGGACAATTTTCTTGGAAACAACAGATCTGATAATTACAATGAAATTGTAGAAAATCTCCTTCTGAAGTATAAGAGTCTTGTCTGCAACATGTCTTTGAAAATTCATTTTCTGGATTCTCATCTGGATTTCTTTACGTCAAACTGTAGAGCGGTCAAAGATGAGCATGGTGAACGATTTCACGAGGACATTGCTGCTATGGAGACAAGGTATCAAGGCAATTGGAGCCCTTCAATGCTTGCTGATTACTGTTGGACTGTGACAAGAGACACCTCATCGATTGACTACAAGAGGAAGAAGAGAGCTCGAACAGCGACTGAATAATGACGGAATGGGTTCAAAAGTGCCTTTTTAAAACATGATATGTGAACTTTAAATAATGTTTTTATTTTTTCTATCATTTTATGTTGAAATATCAATTAATTGAGTATGTAACCACAATTTTTGTAATGCTAAAGTAGAAAGACTAGCTGTTCACCCCAGAGAATTAAACAAGCATACATTATTTGTATTACTGTAATGTAAATTCATCATTTTTTAAAAAACCAGAGCCAATTGGTGAATTTCATTATGATATTTGAAATCAGCATGTCAAAATCAATAAGAAATGGTATATTTAATTTCTGGTACAAAAACTTTTGAAAATTTGTTGACTAGTGTTATCAGTCTTTTAATTAAAATTTGTATCCCTGTTCTGCCCAGATCTACATATTTGTGGTTTGTAGTATTTCTATCTTTCTTGGCTTCTATGTCTGCTTTCTCATTTCCTTGTAAGCCAGGGGTCCCCAAAGTGGCTGCTATTGACCCCATGACATCCAGGGGGTTGATAAGCACCAGAGTGTCGATCAGGGGTTTATTAATCTTTTGGGGTTGAATTTTGACTTTCTTTTAAGAAATAAAAATGCCTCCTGTATGTCATAACTACACCTGGAAGTGTTCTTGTGGGCAGTTAAATGTTTGTTTCATATCTTGCCATAGCAACCTCGAAAAAATTAAGGGAAGACTTTTAAGTACGCTTCGATGACCTGGAGAAAATGCATGTACATAACTAACTGGATTGTTATGCCGTTTAATGTAGAAACAGAAAATGCAGTCACTTAATTTCTCCCACAAGATGAACTCATTGATATGTAAGAATAGAATCCACTCTATGGTAATTGCCACTGGCAAATACTGCAATAACTTCAGTGCTGAAGCAAAAGCCCTGCAACAGGCAGTGGAAACTCTTACTGAATACAAAGCACAGGCAGAAAACAGATAGTAATCTTTACAGATGTCCTCTCAGTAATAACAGCGCTGAAGAGCCACCATGCTAAAGGATTGAAAGATCTGATAATATCCCTTGAAAGACTGGCAAAATGCTTCAACAAGTGCACAATCCAGTGGATACCAGCCCATTGCAACATACCAGGAAATGAGGAGGCAGACAAACTTGCTAAGGAAGGAGGTGCCTTACAACAAAATGATATAGAGACAACTTATGCAATGGCAAAGACTACTATAAAAACTCCATTCAAGTCCAAATGGGAAAGAGTGCACCCAGGCCATTTAAAAAATGATGCATATCATCAACTATCCAGGAAAGAACACGTCATCATTTTTCGGCTACGGACTGGACACAACAGATTGAGATACCATCTATACCACAAATACAAAATTGGTGCAACAGATCTCTGCACCTGTGGTTCAACCCGATGACAGTTGAACACCTGCTGCAGTCCTGCCCAACCTACAGCAATGAATGGAGTAGCATATGGCAACAACCCACTTCTGTCAACGAAGAACTGTTTGGAGATGTCGTGAACCTTGAGTTGACTACTGCCTTTATTATAGAGTCATTAATGTGGAAGTCTGAAGGCGAATGAGGAAGAAGGAAGATATGTATGTGGACCTCAAAGCTAAATAACTGTTAAAAAATATAAGCCTCAGTGACTGTTGGAGCAAGGTAAACATTGCTACAAAGGCAGCAGTTGAGACATTTCTACTTAAATTTGTGTATAGTTGAAGCTGGCTTTAGCAATGCAAATCCAGGTTTATCAAAGCAAAGGAACAGACAGAACCTGGAAGAGTGGTGACTTGTAACTAAAACTCACCAAAGTCCAACCAAATATCAATATCCTTGTTAATACGCAACAGCCACATCCTTCCCATTAATGAATTTAACTAGTTCAATAAAAAGGTAATGTTAATTTATTGTATAATCACATCCTTATTTTATTTATTTATTTTTTGCCTGGGGTCGATCAGGGATCAAGGATTCCTTGGAGGGGTAGGGACTCAAACAACTTTGGGGACCCCAGATCAAAGCCAACATATGAAGGTATCAACACCAGGAGAACTGAGCATCCTCTGCTGTATAAATAAATTTTAAAAAAATATCAGGACTCGTAAGATAGAAAGGAGGAGGACATCAGATAACTTACTTACTTACTTAGTCGTTCCCCTTCTACCGTGAGGTGTAGAGGTTTGGAAGAGAGAGCGCCAGACCATTCTATCAGCTGTCTTCTTCCTGGCCTGGTTCCATTCTAGTCCTCGGTCCTTCAAAGATTGTCTAATGTTGTCCTCCCAGCGGACTCTGGGTCGTCCTGGAGGTCTGGATCCCTGGCTCTTTGTTTCCCATGCTTGTCGTGGTAGCCGATCTTCTCCCATTCTGCAGACATGGCCAAACCATCTTAGTTGGGACTGTTCTATTTGGGTCTGCAGCGGATGGGATTTTAGGCCTTGACGGATCGTCTGGTTGCGGACCATGTCTCTTATTGTTACTTCAACCACTTTCCTCAGATACCTCATTTCTGAGGTTTGGATCTGGCTTTTGTGGGTTGTAGTCATTGCCCACGACTCGCATCCATATGTCAAGACTGGGACATAGGTGGAGCGGTATACAGCCGTCTTCGTTTTCTTACCAACCTCTTTCTTGCTGAGGAATCCACGATTTATGGCCTGAAAAAGTCTCCCAGCCGCTGCTTTTCGAGTGGCCAACTCTTCTTTGATGCCTCCCTTTCGGTCTATAATAGCTCTGAGATATTTAAAGTGGTCGACCTGCTCCAGGACCTGTTCTCCCAACTTAATCTGATGTTTTCTTTCTTCTCGTGATATTACCATGGATTTTGTTTTAGAGCTGCTTATGACCATCCCTCTCTTCTCCAGCTCTTCCTTCCAGACTTGCAGGTTGGATTGGAGATGTGCCTCTGATTTAGCAATCAGGGCAACATCATCAGCGAATGCCAGCTCCGAAATATAGACCTGTCTCATCTTCCAGTACCCCACTGAATACTTTCTTGTTCTTTCCTTACATGCCTTGATGACATCGTCCATAAGGAGTATGAAGAGGTAAGGTGATAGGATATCACCTTGTCTTACACCA
Source organism: Oreohelix idahoensis (assembly GCA_024509875.1). Classification (NCBI taxonomy): domain Eukaryota; kingdom Metazoa; phylum Mollusca; class Gastropoda; order Stylommatophora; family Oreohelicidae; genus Oreohelix; species Oreohelix idahoensis. The sequence continues at coordinate 311,533 of JAMPIV010014831.1, forward strand.
GTGGTGGTCCTGAACTCTTCTGACTTATGGTTTGCTGTCCTCACATAATTTCTGCAAGACTTGTAGAAGCTCTGTATAGCATGAATCAGAGGTGCTGGAATATTCTTCCTTGCCAAACAGTCCCAAAGTTTGCTCCAGGGGACCCTGTCAAACGCCTTTTCCAGATCTATGAAACAAAGATGGATCTCACTCTTATACTCAAGGGCCTTTTCACTCAGCTGTCTGAGTGTGAAGATTAGGTCTTGAGTACTTCGGTTTGCTCGGAATCCGCACTGGACCTAATCCAATTGTGGCTCAGCTAGGTGTCGGAGTCTCTGCTCTAGGATTCTAGAGTAGATTTTACCAGGGACACTGAGAAGGGATATGCCTCTATGGTTTCCACATTGTCGATTGTCACCCTTTTTGAAAATTGGTGTTATGATGGCAATCTCCCTATCCTTTGGTATGGTCTTGTTGCACCATGCTGCCTGTAGGACCTTTAAGAGTAATAGGTCACCTGATGCTCCCATGTACTTAACCATTTCTGGTGTTATACCATCATGCCCTGCTGCTTTGCCCATCTTGATTTTCTCTAGTACTGCCCTCAGTTCTTCCATCTTTATGGCATCTTCACCATCATTGGTTTTCTCTTCTGTGCTAGTGGTTATCATTTCTGATGCTTCACCATGCTCACCATCCAGGAGTTCTGAGAAATATTCTTTCCATCTTTCCATTACTTCCTTCGGGGCAGTAAGCAATTGACATCAGATAACAAAAAAAGAAATATAAACGATAGGGACAGTAGGAAATCGAACCAGGGACCATCCAAATGGCACCATCACCTCACTGCAAGAAGGAATCGTGGAAGAACATACAGCCAATTTAGCACCCTGAAAAAAGTGCCTCAAAACCATATCTCTGTGACCTCTAGTGCTTTTCCTATTTGTTTACCAATATTCCATGGCTCACTTTCATATGATTGGCTCTATATAATATTGAAGAACTCTCACTTTCATATGATTGGCTCTATATAATATTGAAGAACTCTCAGTGTCATATGATTGGCTCTATAAAATATTGAAGAACTCTCACTTTCTTATCTCCACTGACAAAGAATTGTTGCATAAAATACTTTTAATTTTATGGAATGTTGCTTTTTTCCTGAGCTATTCCACTCTTCACCTCTGAGATGCATCTTCTATCCTTAATGTATGAGGATCAATGATGGTGTGACGAAAAGGAGTAGTCAGATGGGGTGCTTGTATGGCTGATGACAAATAATTGGTGGATTTGATGTAATCTCGGACACCCTCGGGCTTAGTCATCCCTTTTCACCTTGTTAACAACAGGGCAGTTATGAGAGACTTAATTAATTTTTTTTTCTTTTAATTCGTTTGTTTTTTTTATTTTTATTGTTTGTTTGTTTCTTGGAAAGGGGAGGTCACACACAAAAATATTCACATAAATTTAGTTTTGATTTACTCTATTTGGACTGAGTGGAGGGGGGAGGAAGGTACTATAATTGGGTATTGGAAATCTGACTTTATTTTCTAGAATTAGTGCACCATGTGTCCTAATTATAACCCATCATTTCTTTGAGATGACCATTACTTCTGTCTTTTTGCTATTAAGGCTAAGGCCTTTATTTGCACTTTCTGTTACTATTGTATCAATCATTAGGATAACCTACTGGTTCTTATTCAGACGTCTCAAACTGTTGGCTGATTCCTGAAACAGCTAGATATTTTTGATGAGTCTCCATCTAGCACCTCTTTGGTCATATAATTTAATCTTTATTTTTTTCTGCCAAATTCCAAAGGCTTTATTCCTGAAGCTACTATCGTTCCTTTTGGTGCTGATCTGTGTACCTCAGCTATGGCACATAATGCCTGGTGCTGTATCCTATTTGATTTAATCTTGTCATTGTGCACTGTGGAGTCCTTTATGTTGCTTGCATAGTCTCCTCAAATAACAGATTTATAGAACATAAGCATCGTCTTAGTACTTAGCCCTAAGCACTTCATTTCATTCTCTGCAAGTCTCTACAAGCTTATCTGTGTGTTTATTCCGTTCAGCTGTTGCTAGCAATCCTAATTTTGTAAAAATTATTCTGTCATTTTTTTCATTTAGCTTGATTCTGACATTAATTTTCATATTTTATCTGTTGTAACTGCAGATTTTTATATAATTCTGGACGTTTTTTTCACAGCCCTCCATATGGCCATATTATACTACTGGACAAAAGTTAAGGGCCACCATTCAGTTTAGACAAAGTTTATATAATTCTTCGTGAGCAGGGTCGATTTTCCAAATGTCCGGTAGCTTGAAATCTCTCAAGAAGTCTCTGAATGGTAGAGTGGGACACTGCTAAACGTCTTGCAACATGACGAACAGATTGACCATCCTGAATCCATGCCATGGCTCGACCACGGTCTACAGTGCTGAGACTTCTCCTTGGTGGCATGGCTAATGCAGTGATCATTTCGACCACTTGTCATACTGATTTATTGCATACCAACGGTGAACACTCTTTACTGATGATCATTTTCCACGTGCATTCAAATTGAACTCACTTTTTCACCTTTTGAACTAGTGGGGCGTGTTGCAAAAACCACGAGTTTTTGCAGCAACAATGGCAATTTTCACCACGTGCGGGTTAAAGTGACCCAGTTTTTGGACTTTTAAAAAAAAATTAACCTAGTGCACACAGAAATGTATACACATTTCTCTGAGCTCAGTTTTAATGACATTTTCACTTGTCTTTACAGTTTGCCAATCAATTATATAAACCTTGTCTAAACTGAATGGCGGCCCTTAACTTTTGTCCAGTAGTATATTTGCAAAATGTGACCGTTTATTTTTGATGTCTTTAAATTCTTCATCACAGCCATTAGTCATTAATCATTGCTGCCAAAATTGTTGGTGATAATACAGATCCATAGGAATTCCATTTAGCTGTTCAAATAGTTCTGAATTTTCAGTGATAACACTAGTCAACAAATTTTCAAAAGTTTTTTGTACCAGAAATTAAATGTACCATTTCTTATTGATTTTGACATGCTGATTTCAAATATCATAATGAAATTCACCAATTGGCTCTGGTTTTTTTTTTAATGATGAATTTACATTACAGTAATACAAATAATGTATGCTTGTTTACTTCTCTGGGCTCAACAGCTAGTCTTTCTACTTTAGCATTATAAAAATTGTGGTTACATACTCAATTAATTGATATTTTAACATAAAATGATAGAAAAAATAAAAACATTATTTAAAGTTCACATATCATGCTTTAAAAAGGCACATTTGAACCCATTCCGTCATTATTCAGTCGCTGTTCGAGCTCTCTTTGCTTGCTTCTTGTAGTCAATCGATGAGGTGTCTCTTGTCACAGTCCAACAGTAATCAACAAGCATTGAAGGGCTCCAATTGCCTTGATACCTTGTCTCCCTTCGAAAATAAAGTTCGTTCGTTCGTTCGTTCGTTCGTTCTCCATAGCAGCAATGTCCTGGTGAAATCGTTCACCATGCTCATCACTGACCGCTCCACAGTTTGACGTAAAGAAATCCAGATGAGAATCCAGAAAATGAATTTTCAAAGACATGTTGCAGCCAAGACTCTTATACTTCTGAAGGAGATTTTCTACAATTTCATTGTAATTATCAGATCTGTTGTTTCCAAGAAAATTGTCCACCACTGACTTAAATGCTAGCCATGCTGCTTTTTCCTTGCCATGCAACACGCAAAGAAACTCGTCATCATGAAGAAGTTTTCGAATTTGCGGACCAACAAATACTCCCTCTCTTATTTTAGCTTCACTCAGTCTTGGAAATTTTCTGATGAGGTATTTGAAAGCCTCATCTGTTTTCTCCATTGCCTTGACAAAGTTTTTTCATGAGACCCAGCTTAATGTGCAAGGGTGGCAACAAAATCTTGCTGGTGTCGACAACTGCTGGGTTCTCAACGTTCTTACTGCAGGCTGCAATGACTGCCTGATTGGCCAATGTCTTCTGATGTAATGGTCACTTCGTGCACGGCTATCCCACTCACAGAGAAAGCAACAGTACTTGGTGTATCCACCCTGTAGTCCAAGCAAAAGAGCGACCACTTTTAAGTCACCGCAAAGTGACCAATGATGATGATCGTAGTTTATACACTTCAAAAGCTGCTTAATGTTTTCATAAGTTTCTTTCATATGAACTGCGTGACCAACTGGAATTGACGGTAACACATTACCATTATTCAACAAAACAGCTTTAAGACTTGCCTTGGATGAATCAATGAAAAGCCTCCACTCTTCCGATATGTAATTGATGTTGAGGGCTGCCATTAAACCAGAAATGTTGTGGCACGCAGAAAGGTCACCCTCTTTGAAAAAGAATGTAATAAGCGGCTTCTGGCGGTTCCTATACACAGAAATTGTAACATCTTCTGCCAGGAGATTCCACTGTTGCAATCTGGAACCCAAAAGCTCCGCCTTGTTCTTCAGTAAATTCAGATCTCTTACAAGATCATTCAGTTCACCTTGGGTTAGTGGATGTAGTTTGCTCAAAATCTGTGTCACTTGAGGTTGATGGTTCAGGACCACCAATGTCCTCTTCATCAGTGGAAGCAGCTGAAAAGGATTCTGGCACTTTGGGAACTGGTAGGTCATCGCCATGTGGTACCGGAAGTATTGCAGAGGGGATGTTTGGATATTCCAGAGTCCATTTTTTCTTCTTTGATATGCCTTTCCCAATTGGAGGGACCATGCAAAAGTAACAGTTGTTGAGATGATCAGTGGGCTCTCTCCAAATCATTGGGACTGCAAAAGGCATTGCTTGCCTATTGCCAGTCAACCACAGTTTAAGATGTGCTGCACATGTATTGCAGCATATGTGTGAACCCAGCTCTTATCTTGATCTCCTATTCTGCAGCCAAAATACAAACTGTACGCCTTCTGGCATTTCTAACTACGATACTTTTGATAAGGACAAATGCACTAACTAATGGCAAAATTTTATCAGAGATAAGGTATTTATACACAAAGGTGATGTAATCATAGGTAGGATTGCATCATCAACTTCTAGTAACATTTTTATTGGTCATTAGAAAAAATTATGCAATCGCCCACAACAGTTGCGTCATGTATATAAATTGACCGTAATTAAATAAACTAGTAGCATATATCTTGAAAACTAGAGCCAATCAACATTTTTTAATGTCATTTTCGTTTTCAGCACACCAAAATTAGTTAAGATCAGCTATTTTCATTTCTGGTACATTTTGGTTGTTGACTAGTGTAACCTGTACAATGAAATATCTCTCTTGTAAGAAGTTTTCTAGGTAATATGCTTTCATAATAAGAACTAGTACATCTAGAAATAAGGCCATATTATTTCTCTTTCATTTGACATTCAGATTTTACTTCATCTTCCAATTGAATTAGTTGGTACACAGAAGCGAGTGTCCTTCCTAAATTCTAACCCAGCCTGGCTATACATATTCTTCCTTCTTTTATTTACTACAGTTTCTAGTATTTGACCTAGATGATGATGAGCACCAGTTGAATGAATGGTTCTTGTAGAAGCTGAAGAAATGGTCTCTATGAACCAGCATCATGTCCATTCTTTTCTGGTTTTGGAATAATCACTGAGACTGTCCATGCCTCTGGAATTTTCCTGTGTTCCAAATCTGTTAAATAGGGGTGTTATAATTCCTAGGGTACTTTTTTTAACCATTTTCCATTACTTCATAGCATATGATGCCTTGTTCTGATGCTTTACTTGTTTTGTCCTTTATTACATTTCCTATTTCCTCTACTGATATCGCTGCATTGAAAAAAGATAACTGGTTTCAATTTTCAGGTATGTCTTTATTGAATTATGCTAGCAGCCTTTTTCTTCTCTCTCAAAGATTTGTCCAAGCATTTACACCATGGTAATATTTGGCCAGTACATTTGCTTTTTGTCTGTCTACTATCTTGCTCTTTCTGGAATTTGTATTGTAGTTATCACTATATGTTTTTTTCTCCATTTAATAGCCTTTAATTTGTTCCATAGTTTTGTAACTAAATATGGTTTAGGACTGAGTGTTTGGCCGAATATTTTCCAGTAACATTGAGACATTAGTTATACCCTTTCAACATCTAACCATATGAGTTAGATGTTGTAAGAGCTGTCCGTTTGTACTCCAAACTCAGTCACTTTTCCTAAAGGAAAATTTGTCATTAGAGAGTCTTTCACGTGCGAATCCAGAAACCTGATTTATGCTATCATTTGCAAGAGGTGTGGCATTACCTATATTGGTGAAACTGGCAGACGTTTGGCAGACAGGTTTCGTGAGCACTTAAATGAAATCTATCATGGCAAACATTTACCGTTGGCCCTTCATTTCAATATTCCTGACCATTCAGGTAATTCCGATATTCATGTCACTGCCCTCCTTTCATGTGTTGGTGATGACCGGACTCGCTATTCATTGGAGAATCGCCTCATTTTTCAAATGGGCTGTTTATCTCCAAAAGGCCTTAATGTCCAACATCATTTTGCATAAATTCTGGTGGCTTTTCTCTCTTTTTCATTCTTCTTTATTTGTTGTTTTTTCGATCTATCTTCTTATGCTTTTGTTTTGGTTAGTTTCGTATCCTTTTTGTATCTTTTTAAATTGTCGCTATCTTATACGTCACTTCCTTAGACGATTTCTTGGACAAGGTACCTCAGTGTTCTATTCCAAGCATCTACGGATCTAGCAAAGTGACCTTTTACTTGTTCCAAAGTTTTGTTCATTCTCTTTTTTTCGTTTCGTTGATTATTTACTTTCTTGTTTCGTTATTTCTTTCAGGTTTTATGATTTTCTTGTATTATTATTGTTCTTTTTTTGCTCATCACTGTGGGTGTTTACTTTTTCCATCTGCTTGTATTGCTCATTTGGTGTATGTTTCTCATCATCGTATGTTTTTGTAGTACCTATATGTAATTCTTGTCCTTGTCACCTGTTTGTAACTGTGGCTGAAGAAGGGTAAAACCCTTAACGTCCCTTGTTTCATGTGAACCGTTAATTTGTAGAACTGATTCAATCCGTTTTATTGGTTTATATACTTATATAACCATACGAGTGCTGCAGACATGATGCTACAGAAAGTTTGTGTGGCTTCATATAGTTCACAAAAATAAACAAGCAGTGGCTACTTCTTATATAAAACATTCATGATAACGTGAAGTTATCTTTCTAGCCTGGAATTATATAGAGACATTCTGAATTTGATTCGTTTCAGAGTAAAAGTAGTTTTTACTTTACTTCTCAATATGACTGGAAAAAAACGATTGCAAAAATTGATAAAATACTGTGAACATAAAATGAATGTATAAACAGATAACCATAAATATCTCTCATGTGGATTTTGGGATCCAAAAGGAGAGGAAAAAAACAGGTCTACAATGACCTATTTGGAATGTCATGAAAGGTGACTATGGAGAACAAGACATGGAGTGGACTACCTCATACTGCAGAAACTTAGCAGTTCTAAATTAGGAAAACCAAAACAGAAAAAAAACCAGAGACAAACATCAGAAGGTGGCAGAAATCATGGACACAACTTGAGGCAGACTGCTCTAGACATGATGACTTTGAGAGATCAGACTGAAAGCAAAGTAAAAGAAACACAGATCTGATACTCACAGGATGAAAATTCCTGCACTAGATATTATATATGAATTAATTTATCAAAAAGTTAATATACTATTATTATGCTCAAGGAAACAGACAAGATTTTCTCGCAGAATGTCTCATCAATGTAGTTTTGTCTCATGATACTTGCCTCTCATTCCAGCTGTTCTCAGACTGCTGCTGCTTATGGTGATAGAGTCAGTGTCTCCTGCCCATGAGGTGTCTGACAAGCTTTGTTTGGATGGGAAGGTGAAATCCTTTACAGCTTGCTGGGTATCAATCAAATTCACCTCCATAACTGAATCACATAATTAAATAATAACAATTAAGTAATTATCAAGTAATAAATTATGTTTACTGGCTATGCAAATGAAATTAAAATTCGATATGAACTGAAAAGCTACACTAAAACAGTACAAGAAGCAGTAGCTATGAAAATGTATTCAAGAACATGAACTGACAATCACAGGAGATACATAGTGGAGCACTTTAAAAAAAAAAAAGTTACATATCACTTAGTATGTGACTGTTTTTGTACTTTTTATTCACCGCAAATTGAGCTAAGCTATTCTGATGTTAAATATTATATACTGTCTTCTGATATTTTGAGAATAAATTATAATAAATCAGAGGTAATTAAGCTATTTCACTTGATTTAAATGCCTTAACTTCTACAAATATTTTACATTCTGAAATTACAGAATGTACTATTATAATTATAATATCCTTTTTTGTGCTATCATCAACAGCATTGTTTCATTATATCGCTCCTGAATCTTAGAGAGCTATTTTAAATATAAAATTATTTTAAAAAAATATTTTTTTTAATTAAGAAAAAAAACCATAAAGAGTAAAAATACTCATGAGCCACAACACTCACAACCTGCCAAGAGAATATCTGCAGAAGTGGTTTACATTCACTGAACTAAACTTCATTAGTCTCACCAATGAATCAGCTGGTAATTTTGAATTTGAAGGCTTACTACCATCTTTGGTCCTTCTGACAACTACGTAAGGAAACAGCAAAGATGAATAACTTATCAATTTGGAAAAAATGCCATATCACAAAAACTATAGAAACTGTTAGGACAGCTGGGAACAAATAATAAAAAAAGACTATGAAAGGGTGTCTGAAAAAAAGCCTTCATGGGGTTTGAAATAACATAGTTGAGCTGATCAATGAAGCAGGATGGAACATCAACATGGGTGATGTGGAGGAATTACAGCAGTATAATGGTGAGAGTCTTATTACTGACAAACTTTTAACAAAAATTAGTTCGATATACCATTATTTCTGTCTTCTTGTTGTTAATCAAAGGACAATCAAAATATGTTGGACACGTCATGATAAAAGAAATAATTGAGAACCTCTAATGACTGGTAAATTCAACTCAAAAAAAAAGAACAGGAAAGCAGAGAGAGGAATATCTTGATAAAATGATCATGTGAGAAAATTGAAAATAGAGCAAAATCAAGACACCAGAGACAAAAGGAAAAAGTGAGACAATATCAACAATTACAGTTGGCACAGCATTCGCTGTTACATCAGAGAATATCATAAGTAAAGTCACTATGACATATCAGCAACTGATAATTCGTTTCAGCATTCAGAAATTTTGAATTACTTTATTGCAAATAATAATTCTGCATCATTCTCTGCTCCCAAAACTTTTCTCAATTCTCTGTTTTGTTACTCTTTAAGCTATCAATCAATTTATACTTTTGGCTGCCCTCCAATGCCTTTCTTCGGTTATGCATGTGCTTTCTTTCCTTCTCTGTTACTTTGAAATATTTTCAATTGAACTTGGTTTGCTTCCATCCATTAACTCTTAGTATCCGGCAAGCCCCATGAAGTGGCGCGGGTTTAGTACCAATTTTATGGCTCGCCAGTTCAAGTGGCGCGCGACGGTAATGATAGCTAAACTAGCGCGTAAAAACGCGGTTTTAGCTCCCATATAGTAAGAGTTAAGAATCTGTGAGGAATCTATAAAAATTGCTTAATGTTTGGTGTATTATTATTCCCCAATTTACTCTCCAAATAAGTTACCGGTATTTATTTTTTGTAGCATGCAGTTCCCAAATTATGGCATCATTTTTCATAGTGCACATATTAATCTGCATCTAATTAGAATCAACTGGACACTCATGTACAGTAATCTCTCTTCTGACACACAGGCAAAATGAATAGATTCAAACTATAAAGCAGGCATACTTAAATTTTCATCCACTGCTACTTCCGAGGTTCCAATGTCTATCAAACTGGCAATGCGAAAGGATGTATCCTCCACAGCCAAAACTAGGGAAGTTGCAGCCCGTCTTTGGTTATGTCTAGACAAGCTCTGCCAGGACTGGGCATTTCTATCAGACAGCAGACTGCTGCTTGCAGACACAAATGCCTGTAACAGAAAGATGATTTAGCACTTGAAATCTATTCTCTACTTTATCTTTGTGCTCAGATAATGGGAAAAAAAAAATTGTCAAACAAAATATTCATTCATTGAGCATAGGCCTTCAATAAAATCCATGCCAAGTTCTCCTGTCCTGAGGCATCTATTCAAAAGGTAAAAGTAAAGGATCCCTAAAAACTTCCACCTCAACTGGGGATTGAACCATGGACCACTGAGCTAGGAAGCCAGTGCACTAACCACTGTGCAATTGTGGCTCCCTGACATCATCTATTCAAGGAAACAACATATTAACTATAGGCTTATTCAACAGTTCACCACCAAATGAGGAGTTCTCAACCTTTTTTTTTTTTTTGCTCATCCTCCCCCCCTACGAGCTTCATTTACTTCTGTGGCCCACCTCATAGTGGCTGTTAGCTGGGAAAAAGGTCCTTTACCATCTTACTGTGGCCCACCTCATAGTGGCTGTTAGCTGGGAAAAAGGTCCTTTACCATCTTACTGTGGCCCACCTCATAGTGGCTGTTAGCTGGGAAAAAGGTCCTTTACCATCTTACTGTGGCCCACCTCATAGTGGCTGTTAGCTGGGAAAAAGGTCCCTTACCATCTTACTGTGGCCCACCTCATAGTGGCTGTTAGCTGGGAAAAAGGTCCTTTACCATCTTGCTGTGGCCCACCTCATAGTGGCTGTTAGCTGGGAAAAAGGTCCCTTACCATCTTACTGTGGCCCACCTCATAGTGGCTGTTAGCTGGGAAAAAGGTCCTTTACCATCTTGCTGTGGCCCACCTCATAGTGGCTGTTAGCTGGGAAAAAGGTCCTTTACCATCTTACTGTGCCCACCTCATAGTGGCTGTTAGCTGGGACAAAGGTCCTTTACCATCTTACTGTCTTCTTCTTCTTTGATCCTTAGCTGCCGACCGTCAAAGCAGTCAGTGGCCATTAAGCCTGGTGGCGTCGTGTAGGGCAACAACAAATTGATTCCACTCTGCTCAGTCGGCGGCCATCCTTCATACAGTGCCCCAACTCTGGTTCATTCTTTGCATCTCAGCCTCCCCAGTCCCCCGCCAAGTTGTTTTTTGTGGCCCCCTAGAAATATGGCAATTTCCCCCCCCCCCCCCGCCCCCCCCCCCCCCCCCCCCCCCCCGGGTGCCATATGGCCCATGTTGAGAACCACTGCTCTAGATTATCTCTCCTAAATACCTTAACAAGTGTTTGTCCACCCTCGCCGTGAAGTGTTGTGGGGAGCTGAAGTTTTCATTCTTGAACCAAGTCAGCCCATGTTGTAGGATTTCTATAACAACTGTTGAGCTTATTTAATTTTTCTTCCATTACAGCCATGAACCATCAGTGATTTGCAGTTAATTTCCTGTTTCAAGCATACTGCTAAGGGTCAGTATCATACCAAGACTCTCAGGATTTTGTTAATGCAGACTATCAGTTTTCAATCCTGAACTTAAATTGTGTTCATTCAATTGAGTGTCCCCTTTCCCTGAAGCTAGATCTTCTGATGCTGAAGGCTTTTCAGGGTTGCTAGTTGCACTCTAAAAGATTTAAAAACCATTTTATTTTCTCTCACTCCATAAAGATGAATGCTGTTGCTCCAACCAAATAATTTTGTCTCATGCTGTCTTTTACTGTGAATTTTAATAGCATTTCATTCATCTCACACTTTGCCAACTTTCTCTCCCATTTGATGATCATATTTGACACACATTTGCATTTCTAGCTTCGTTTCCAAACTTGTGCAGTCACATCAGTTTGTAAGTGGCTTTTTTGTCATGTCTTTGTCCATTCTCCCATCTTCTCTGTAAATGATTGCTGACCTGACATTTAGTCTTCATTTTCTGCTTTGTGACAGGCTTGGACTCATTAACATCTTGTTTTTAGTAATATAGTTACCTCTTTGAACTTCTTCATTCTCTGTATTGTGGTAGGCCTGAGCTCGAATGGACTATCTCGCTGAAATCCCTGGGCTAGTCTGGGTAAAAGTTTCATGGATGCTCTCTTTATGTCACCAGAAGTGAGGACTTGACCTTTCATGGCTTCACTCAATGCCATTGCTGCCTGATCAGGTGATTCCTCTCCTATCATCTGTAACAAACATTTTTTAAATTGAGTAGCACCAGGGGAATCAACACATGAGAAATGAATCCCTGAAACACAGATAACTTCTTTAAACTTTATTAATGCAATTTGTATGGTCAGTGAGGGCTCACAAACAACAGATGACTGCAGTTGTTCTGCTAGAAATGGCAAGTTCCCAATTATCTACAGTCATATGTTGAAATTCAGTATACTTTCCCACAAGTTCTCACAATTCATTCAACAAATGCATGAAGCGGAAAGTCTCAATATGTTAAACAGTTTGCTACATAAATTATCAATGCTGGAGCATTGCTCTTTCCTACAAGGTGGTCAACTATGCGGGTGGATCCATACTACAAAGGAGTGACAAGGGAAAAAAAATCATACAAAAAGAATCACAACAAAGTTACTGGGCACCTGTACACATTTTTTGTTGAAATGCTTTTAATGATTTCAAGATATCACTGATTTCACTAAATGCTCAACTTCAAAGCTCTGGCTTTATCCTACTAGATGGTCAACTACATTGGTGGATCCATGCTCCTTTTGGAGTGACAAGAAAAAAAAAAGCAAACAAGAAGAATCACAACAAAGTTATTAAGCACCTCTACAAATTCTTTGTTGAAATGCCTTAACTGACTCAGAGACAGCACTGATTTCTGATGCTCAACTTCAATGCACTGGGCTATTTTTTTTTTTTTTTTTGCTGCTGGGAATATTAATTCCTGATGAAGATATTCAGCTTTCTTGCCCATGAAGAAAGAAGAAACTACACAAACATAAATTGTTTCCTACAGGAGTAAAGATGTGCTGTTACACCTGCAGTCATGTCTTAAAACTATCTGATGTAATCTGAAATGTAGGCCTGTGTTAATGAGTTGAGTTGTATTTGTTTACATGATTTGATAAATGCGTGAAGTAAATCAGGCTTGAAATTAAAACTTACCACACTTTGTATCCGAGCATCTATTTTCTCCACCCACTCAGAAATGCAGTCCGAGATGTCGGGACCTGATTTATCCCACCCATAGCTCAAACAGCGCCATGTAGCTGTCCCTGTAGTGACAAAGAAAAAGCTTTGTTACATGTTAAAACAATTTTACAGAGCACGTTTATTGAGAAATGAATGAGACATTCATTCATGAGTATGTCTGAACATCAAGATTGTACTCCAATGAGTGTTCTGTATGATGGTTACAGCTAATCGTGTTCTCAATTATGAATGAACAAGAACAGACAAAACTTGTTTTTCTTACAAATATTAACGTAAATAGTATTACAAAGTGAGCAACAAGGAAAATGAAGTATACAAATCTGATGTATGTAAATGAGAAAGAACAAAACCAAGGTAATAAATTAGGCACTAAATCAAACTGTTAATAACAATTTAACAGTCTGGAATAATGGCTGAGATATTTTAACCATAAAAAAACTTAAATCTGAGACATTCTTGAAATAAAAATCTAATAGCATGCAACCTATGGGAATAGGCCCTGTGAAAGCAGATGGAATACATTTTAAGGAATACATTCTTTAATTCTGTATTCCTTTTAAAGCTTCACTGATTTTTTTATGTCATGTGTTGCAATGTTCAGCTTTAAAAATAAGCTTACACCTCTAAATGTTTTATAGCAACCTGGCGCCTATAGTTACCTTTACATGATAAATATAGAACTTTTGCCTGGCTTCCATTCTCTACTCACTGTAAGGCAAGAGAAACGTTCTTCTTTTTTTTTATTATTGCAAAATGAGTAAATGAAAATGTCCAAGCTGTAGGTGTGTGTGTGTGTGGGGGGGGGGGGGTGTGTGCATGTGTGTGTATGAACACTTGAGGGTATTTGGGTTAATATTTAATTTACTCTTTAATTGACATTAGTAATATGTATTACAAGAGCTGCACTAGACCCTTACATTCCGACCATACCCCAACTAATCCTTACATATTAATTTTGTTCTTGTTAAATGCTGTTTAACTATATTGTTCAGTTCCCTGGGTCTGTCTATTCTTAACACCTGCTCTACATTTATGGGTGAACTGCATGAAACATTAGTGTTGTTATTCACAGTTCATCCAATTCCAGCAGTACTGTAATCTGGAGTGCATTTAGGTCTAATAGTGCTTAGATTACATTAACTCATTCTACTCGGTGAGCCATATGGTGCACCAGATTGGCCTTTCATTTTGCCCACGGGCACATCTTGCGCCAGCATGATGCGAGTTCCGAATTTGAACGAAAAATTAGAAAATAAGTGGCCATAGCTTGTTCAAATCATGTAAATACTTCCTGTGGAGCATGTGTTTTGAATTGGTAACAAAAGAAGTATTCTGGTGCTTAATTTTTGCATACTTTTATCAATTAATGACATCATTAGGAAGTTTGTTTACAAGTAGCGTAGTCACATACATGACAGTCATAAACTATTAATGGATCAACCACAATAGATTATTTGTAAATGAATTTTAGCGATATCCATAATAACCTATTTTCGATTCCAAGGATATTTAACAAATCTGATATTTTTTAGTAATACATTAATTAAATTGTGTGGAACAGGACTGTGTAAGTGAGATTCCAGTTCATCCATATGAGACTTCACAACAACAAAAATAAAAATTAGAATTTTCCTTTGTTTGTGATCAAACTTCTTGGATTAATTTTCAACAGAATTTACGTTTTGATTCCTGTGTTTTTACTGCCAAGGAATTAAGTAGGGATGAAATATTTATGTAGGCCTATAAGTGCAAAATTTTGATAATTTTTTTGTTTTGATATTTATGGTTTTTATACTTCGCAAAACTTAACAAACAATCATTACATCACATAAGAACTCAAGATTTTTTCATAACATTCTTCAGCCAATTTCCTAAAGTTTGGTGCATAATACATACATCTTTCATATTAATATATATGACAACTGCTTGTTTTTAAAACATCACTTGTAGAAACAAAATGCCTCTATTTTGGAGCCTGGGTAAAACTGGAAAACTGCCTGAGTTAGAATGAGTTTAGTCTAACTGTGATATTAACCAGATTATGTTAAGTCTAACAGTGATATTATCCAGATATTATTAAAAAAACTAATTGTAATGTTATCTGGTATATCCTGAAGAAAAGAACAGCAACAATGAAAGTTTATTAACCTTTTCCTACCATTTGTCCCCGAAAAACAATTGGGTTTATGGAATTCCTGGAAACAGAAACATGCACTGTTTTAATCTCTTTACCTTATTCTAATTTACCACTGGTAGTACAAATAATAATCGATTACTGTGTGTGATTTTGTGATGCCAGATTCTGTCACAAATATTTACAGAATCATCTGAATAAGATCTTGTCTCAGTGCTTACTTTGTTTGCTGCTTGGCTTAGGCTAAGCTGGTAAATGGTAGAGATTATCCTACATCTAAATGTCCACAATGGTTTTGACAAATGTTGCTTCAATGTCATTAATTTCCTAAGATTTTTAGAGGATAGTGATTCAGATTTCATTGTAAGCACAGAATAAACACATTGTTGAGGAAAATATGATTGATGAGAAGCATGAAAGTACTGGTAAGAAGTATGTAATACTGACAAGAACAGTTACACTGTGATTTGTTTGTTTGTTGTTGTGGTTTTTTTTGTAATGTTTGGATTTTAATTTCCTTTTTTGTGTGGGTTTTACAGTTTCACAAGCACGAAGAGACTACCATTTTAGAGTTAAGAAAAACATAATTTGGAAAATTTATTTTGCGCTATTTGCAGTAAGACAGGAGATATGATATCACGTTCACATATCTGCAATTATATGAAAATAGAGACACTACATATCATAATTATAACTCTTCAGGTGTTGAAAGAAATATTTTTATTTATTAATTTTTTTTTTAAAGTAACACAAGCTGGCATATGGTTTACCCATACTCATATGGGCTTATTTTAAAATTACACCCAACACTGACTTCTCTGAAAAATACCTAACCCATGAGAACTGCAAGAGGTATATTTTGCCTCCTAACAAGAAATTGTACATTTCAGGGTAACTGAATCTCACAAGTTAACAATTCATGAGTTCCAAAACACAACACTAAAGCCCATGCCTACTATTATTAGCTACGCATAATTGTGACTTGTCTGTCCCTCCAACTTTGTCTGACTTGCTTTGGGTTGTTCCCAGGAAAATACCCCAGTGTCCATTTGCCTGTCCATCTGTCTGTAGATTAATATTATATCACTTGTCTAGCTAGATCACATTAGAATTTGTTATAAAATACTTGCAGCCGTGTGGAAATGAGGAGTTGGCTAAGAAAAATGGAAATGCCAAAATAAAATTAAAAACTGGCCAAATAGAGCTGAATTAAAATTTAGAGCTCCAAAACATATGACAATTTTCAACTGGATAGGAAAAGGTTATAGTTGAATGGAGGTGTAAATACAAAAAAAAAAAAACCGTGGGAACCCCAGAAGTACATGCAAGTGCAAGTGTTGTTAAATAAAGAACTTATCAGGAGATACTATCAGTGAGCTAACAGAAAACAGTACAACTAAGTTTAAATATCATTCTTTCTTTTTTTTTCAAACAATCATGATAATGAGTACTGTCGTGAGTTGGTCTGTTTTCACAACACATCCTTCTGTGTACTCTGACGAAACCGCGCGCCATACTTTATGATAACTGCTTGATACACTGACCAATCAGAAGGTACCGTTCTGCCGTGTTTACTAAAGCATTGAACAGACAAAATGGCTAGGACTAATCCGTGCAACCGAGTGAAGGATGCCATTTAATTACATAAGTAGGAAAGAAGTACCACCTGGAAGAGGTCTCTAATTCTACAACGGGAATGTTGCTCTACACGTCTGTGCAAAGACTTTCACGACAAGTAGTATAGGACGGGAGAAATCTTTGGTTGAATGCATCGAGGCCTCAGGTTTGTCCATAATTTGGCTGTTTAAAGTACGCATAGAATAAAATGCATTTAGGAAAGTAACAGATTAGTAGCTAGGAAGGTGTAGAATAATACAGAGCATTGTCGTGGAACGAGTTGTGTAAACACACTACTTTGTTAAATCCCTATGTCGAGAGCCCAGCCAATCAACGCACAGTTGCTGAGCCGGAATAAATTACAAGAAGTTACGCCAGGAAAAAACTTAAGCCCTGTTTTTTTCGGATGTGGGTCGTGGCCATCTTGTTCACGCAAGATGGCGGACGAAAACTGAATAAAATTAGGCTGTACGAGCAAAAGACGAAACTGCAGGAAACCAATCAGCTTGCTCCACCAGGAACCAACCAAAAGCTTTGTTTAAGCATTCACCTACCTATATAATCGGGCAAGATTTTATGCAAAGGCACGCATCACCGAACACGAAGCCAGAGACGACCGACTGTGTGAGAGAAGCTGTCAACCTGATTTATTGCTTGCCTGAGAGCATTGACCTGCAGCCTGCTTCGCTAAGTCGAGTCAAAATCTGGCCTGTTTAAATCTTGGAGGGTTTTATTCGTGTCATAAAAACTGAGATCGTGGGTCGTCAGTCCAGCTGCCTGGAACTCCGCAGGAGCATAGAGATTGCACAGAATCTACATCTTTAGTCCCCCTCAGTCTTGGGTGGGCTAAAGGAACGATCTTCAGCCGGTTTTGTCTAAGAGATGAGTACACATTAGTACCATTTCTGTCAGCATTGTGAGCAAAAATTAGTGTCAGTGACGAGAAAGTGATTTAGCGTAGAAAGAGACAATGATAACAGCATAGCTGATAAATGTTATATACTTAATTAACAGCACAGCTGATACATTTACTATAAGTGATTAACAGCACAGCTGATATAAATTTGTTTCCTATAATTGGAAGACTTGTAATATATATATAAAAATATGTGAATCATATGTAAACTTACAAATCCATTACATTCCATTTTTCAACATTCACCCTTCAGCACAAGAGTAGATAGTGTATATACTAAATAAATAATAAGGAAATTGTATTTGAACGACTTGTCAAATTTTTTAAAATTGTTAAGTGAAATCTGTTTCCTTGTTTTTTTAATATCACAGTTAGTTACACAGCGGAGGTGGCACTTTATGTCGGTCTCCTCTCTACTATTGTTTCGAGATCAGATCATTCACAGCCGTAACTAATTTGTGATACCAGTAGTTCTCTCAGACACTGGGACTTCACTATTTTCTGCAGAAATTCTATTTCTGTAATTGTCAGGACTATACTGATCTTAGAGCCAAATAAAACCTCACGCCACACTGGGGGCTCGTTCCTGGGATATTTTTGTATATCTTGAGCCATACTTAGTCTATTCATCTATCTACACTCTATCTTGTGCCACCCATAGATAACTAAAGAAACAAATTTTTGAAAAAAATTCTATAATAGGATATTTTATTGTTTTCTTAGGAGGAGTACCATTTAGTACTCAGTAAATAGTTGATGCTCACAAAGTTGCACGGAAATTATTTGTTCATTTAATTAATTAAGTTTAATTACAATAATCTGGTTATAGTAAATTTACATACCCTAAGTAACGCCATGGCTGATCTAGTGAAGTTCAGGACTGTGATCATGCAGATGGGTAAGGAATTAAACATGACAGGTGATGCTCTTACTCAGTATGTCACTACAGAAGTGGACAAACACATGGATAAGGAAGAAAGAAAGTTGCAATTAGAGACAGAAGCCAAAAGACTGGAAGCTGAAAGAGAAGCCAAAAGACTGGAAGCTGAGAGAGAAGACAAAAGACTGGAAGCTGAGAGAGAAGACAAAAGACTGGAAGCTGAACGAGAAGACAAAAGACTGGAAGCTGAGAGAGAAGACAAAAGACTGGAAGCTGAGAGAGAAACCAAAAGATAAGAAATTGAAGCCAAGAAATGGGAGGCTGAAAATGAGGAAAGGAAATTACAAGCAGAGAGAGACCATCAGTTGAGATTAAAAGAGCTTGAAATTCAGGCAAATACTGGCAATAATGGTGGTAGCTCACCTCACTCTGAGAGTAGCTCCAGCCAGAGCACCTCAAGTGGGGCCATGAATTTTCATCTGGACCCATTTGTTGAGAAAGAAGACGCCATTGAGTCGTACCTGGATAGATACGAAAGACTTGCCACTACCTGTGGCTTAGGGAAAGAAAAGTGGAGTCTTAAACTATCTCAGGGATTGAGAGGTGTGGCCTACGATGTATATTTGAAGCTCTCAAGAGATGACCAGGAAGATTACGAAATCCTGAAGCAGGCACTGCTTGTGAGATATGAAAAGAACTCAGAATCATATAGAAAGAAATTCCGAACAGCTAAACTTCTTCCAGGAGAAAACTATCACCAATTCTCTGCTAGATTGGAAACCTATTTGGAAAAATGGAGTAGTTTAGGAAAGTGTCAGGATCTGAAAGAAATGATAATGATGGAGCAAGTGAAAGAGTCCATGCCTCAAGAAATGAGGAAGTTTATCATGAAGCAAGGAGCAGAGAGATTGGAAGATATTGTAACTGTTGCTGAGAGATATCAAGCAGCTCAGGCAGAATTATTAGAAAATAAGAAGAAGCAGGGTGAAGACTTCAAATCATCACAAAACTATACCAAATATGAACAAAAGGACCATACCACAAGGAACAAACAAAGATTTGACCAAAAGGACAAAAACCCTCTAAGATCAGATAAGACACCTTACCGGAAGGAAGGAAAGTGGTGTAAAACTTGTCTAATGAGTAACCACAATACTGCAGACTGCAGAAAGAACAACCCTCCTTATTACGTTGCGTGTCTCACAACAGGGAACAAGGGAAGGAAGGAACTGGCAGGTAGTCAGAATGACCTCCATCATCCCCCTGTCTGTGAGGAAGTATCATGTAATGGCACTAAAATTCAGTGCTTATATGATTCAGGTTTGGAATTCGACTCAGTCGTGAGTGCTACCCTAGTGCACCCTGACCAACTTACCACAGAAACAGTGGACATACAAGGGGCAATGCAGGGAACCGGCATCATGACACTTCCCATAGCAAGGATCAACGTGAGAACTCGCTATGTGGAAGGAGTGATAAGAGCAGCAGTAAGTGATGATCCTATATACCCGCTGGTAATAGGATGTAAATATGTCTTTTTGGGTGACCCAATAAAACCTGTTGTCATGGCAGAAAACCATACCAGGTCGAGCACCAAAAAGGAGGAGGGAGATCCAATAAACATTCATCGTACAAAGATGAAAAAGGCTCAAACAGCAGACAGCACATTGAAGCCTTGTTTTGGCAAATTGCCAAAGGCCCATAACCCTCCAGAGAAAGGAGACTACTATATGGAAAATGGCCTACTCTACAGACAAGCTGGAAAAGGACCTAAAAGGCATGGACAGCTGGTAGTGCCAAAATTCTATAGGGAGGAAATTATGGAGCAAGAGCATGCTACATCAGGCAGTGGCCACAGAGGAAAAGGGGCCACTGGTCAAAATATAGCATTGCGATATTACTGGCCAGGAATAATTGAAGACATAAGTCGGTATATTAAATCCTGTTCAGAATGTAACCAGGTAACCTCATTCAGAAGCTTAGACCAGTTACAGGACCTAGGGAAGCATTGTTGCGGACGTAGGCCCACAAAGAAAATACACCAGAGAAAACAACAGGTAGATGCAGTGATAAAGAGAGAACAAAATCACAACAAGTCTACTGTTACACCAGTAACCATGGCAACTCTCCGTATTGTACAGAGAGGGGACGAGAGACATCCCACCCCGACTAGATATTTGTCAGAACACCATGGCCTGGATCCTTTGGAAAATTTGGTTAGTCAACAACCAGTATTAAAAAAGCTGCAGAAACAAACCCGAACCAAAGGAGGTAGGAACCAGGACTGTACCAAACAGTTGATGGAGACAGGCCCCACTTCGGTATACTGCCCCTTACAATAGAAATAGGTGTGGGCCCAGCAACGTTGTTGTATTGCCGTCCACATACACGGTCCACTGGAAGCATTGTTGCGGACATGGACTGAACAATAGCAAGCCCAAGCACTAAGGGAGGAAGTTGATTATCTGTTGAAGGAGAAAATTATCTCTACCAACACATTTGAAGAGCATATAGTAGCGCTCTCCATGTTGTTTGACAGACTGAGAGCCACTGGATTGACTGCACGTCCAACCAAGTGCTATATCGGTTGTAAGGAGTTGGAATTCCTAGGTCACACTATTTCTACAGGTCATATGTCTCCTGACCCAAAGAATATAGAGAAGTTAAAGAAGGCACCCAGACCTCAAATGAAGAAAGATGTGAGATCATTCGTGTCATTATGTGGGTTCTATCAGAAGTACATACCCCACTTTAACTCTCTGTGTGCACCATTAACTAACTTAACGAAGAAAGGACAGCCTGACAAAATCCAATGGAATGCTGATTGTGAAAAAGCTTATACAGAGCTAAAAGCAAAACTCACCAGCAAACCAATCCTTACGCTACCCGATATCACACAGGAATTTGTATTAAGGACGGACACTAGTAGTATAGGTATTGGTGCAACTCTCTTGCAGAAATCAAAAGCCCAGCCGGAGGAACTTTTACCAGTCGCCTACGCCAGTAGGAAGCTGAATGCAGCTGAGTTGAATTACTCGACCATAGAGAAAGAATGTTTGGCTCTTATTTGGTCCATCGACAAATTTTCACCTTACCTGTATGGGACACACTTCATTGCCCAAAGCGATCATCAGCCTTTAACATTCTTGGCTGCATCTAAAAAGTTAAATTCGAGATTGTTAAGGTGGAGTCTGCTTCTGGCGCCGTATTCCTTTACCATGAATTACATTCCGGGAAGAGACAATGTAGGAGCGGATTTTTTAAGTCGACACCCTATTACTCTGGAAGGACAGACGCAAAATGATTAACTACAGCAGGTGTTTACACTTCAGCTATGACAGGTCACAGCTAGGAAAGGATGGGGCTATGTCGTGGAACGAGTTGTGTAAACACACTACTTTGTTAAATTCCTATGTCGAGAGCCCAGCCAATCAACGCACAGTTGCTGAGCCGGAATAAATTACAAGAAGTTACGCCAGGAAAAAACTTAAGCCCTGTTTTTTCGGATGTGGGCCGTGGCCATCTTGTTCACGCAAGATGGCGGACGAAAACTGAATAAAATTAGGCTGTACGAGCAAAAGACGAAACTGCAGGAAACCAATCAGCTTGCTCCGCCAGGAACCAACCAAAAGCTTTGCTTAAGCATTCACCTACCTATATAATCGGGCGAGATTTTATGCAAAAGCACGCAACACCGAACACGAAGCCAGAGACGACCAACTGTGTGAGAGGAGCTGTCAACCTGATTTACTGCTTGCCTGAGAGCATTGACCTGCAGCCTGCTTCGCTAAGTCGAGTCAAAATCTGGCCTGTTTAAATCTTGGAGGGTTTAATTCGTGTCATAAAAACTGAGATCGTGGGTCGTCAGTCCAGCTGCCTGGAACTCCGCAGGAGCATAGAGATTGCACAGAATCTACATCTTTAGTCCCCCTCAGTCTTGGGTGGGCTAAAGGAACGATCTTCAGCCGGTTTTGTGTCAACCAAACCAAGAACTTCTAAGAGATGAGTACACATTAGTACCATTTCTGTCAGCATTGTGAGCAAAAATTAGTGTCAGTGACGAGAAAGTGATTTAGCGTAGAAAGAGACAATGATAACAGCATAGCTGATAAATGTTATATACTTAATTAACAGCACAGCTGATACATTTACTATAAGTGATTAACAGCACAGCTGATATAAATTTGTTTCCTATAATTGGAAGACTTGTAATATATATATAAAAATATGTGAATCATATGTAAACTTACAAATCCATTACATTCCATTTTTCAACATTCACCCTTCAGCACAAGAGTAGATAGTGTATATACTAAATAAATAATAAGGAAATTGTATTTGAACGACTTGTCAAATTTTTTAAAATTGTTAAGTGAAATCTGTTTCCTTGTTTTTTTAATATCACAGTTAGTTACACAGCGGAGGTGGCACTTTATGTCGGTCTCCTCTCTACTATTGTTTCGAGATCAGATCATTCACAGCCATAACTAATTTGTGATACCAGTAGTTCTCTCAGACACTGGGACTTCACCATTTTCTGCAGAAATTCTATTTCTGTAATTGTCAGTACTATACTGATCTTAGAGCCAAATAAAACCTCACGCCACAAGCATATTTAAAGCTTTAGATGAAGAAAATTGCTCCAGGAATAACGTAGATAAATAAAATCATAGTTTTCCTGATTTGCACACCTAGGCAGATTTTACAAACATTTTTGGATGCAAATACTAGCGAGCAGAGAAACCTCCTCTGATGCCCGAGCTCACACTATAAATAATGTGTGTTCTCAACAAATTGGGCCAGTGTTAAGGTCAAAAAGGGTAGTAATCTTTTGAATGCTTTTTTTTTTAAGAAAAGTTAGATACTGAGTCACGTTGCTTGAATGCTTGGTTGACCATAATGCTTGGTTAAGGTTATATAGGAATATTTCCTCATATGAACGAGAACATAGCGGGTGACCGCTATTCACAGCGTTGGGTCCCCGCCTGTGAGAAATGTATCCCTGAGTTGTGTTGAGCTGTGATTAGGCGGCTTAGCGCATGTATTGTAGGAGATGGGTTCAAAACAGCCGAGTCCCGTTACTAGGGTTTTTTGGCGGGACTAGGGTGTGTGATCCAGAGAGAGAGTTTGGGTTTGGGCGTTTGTCCGAGCTGGGCAAGCCCTGTGTTCTTCTAAGTGACATGCCTGCGCAGAGCTAGAGAGGAAATGTCGACATATGTTTTGCGGTGTGTATGGCCTTGTGTTACTGCAGTAAAGATTTATGATAGGCCAAGATTTATGTAGGCCAAGATTTATGATAGGCCAAGATTTATGTAGGCCAAGATTTATGTAGGCCAAGATTTATGATAGGCCAAGATTTATGATAGGCCAAGATTTGTGTAGGCCAAGATTTATGATAGGCCAAGATTTATGATAGGCCAAGATTTATGATAGGCCAAGATTTTTGTAGGCCATATTGTAAAGATTAATGAAGCTGTGAAGATTAATGAAGCTGCCGGGTGATGCAGACTTCTTTTGTAGGCCATATTGTGTATTAAAGCTGCCGTAGTTGCAGTCCTTGAGTATTCTGAGAAGTGAGAGATTTGAAGGCCATGACTATGATCATAACTGCCGAGTGTGCAGTTCAGTATTGCTAGCACTGAGACATTTCATGTTTTGCTGTTACCGTATTTTCGTCCATGCTGTTGTGTCTGTGTTGTAACGGAATAAACAGTATCGAACTGTTCCCAGACATTTACAACCTTTTTTGACTTCTTCATGTACTCTTACGTACATACTGTGGGGTGTAACTGAATCTACATACACCCATGTCGGCATTGAGACACAGGGACAGGACAGCAACACACATATATATAAAATTAGCCTGTGTGGCGGATGTAATTAAGAATATGTCACCTCTACAGAGGTGTGTTACTTCAACAGTAGAGTGTAACTGGAAATAATAATACAACAAGCAAGTCGACCCAATATAATGATTGATGTATCAGCCAATATAATCAGTGGGTGCTGAAACCCCCTAATGTTATCAGGATATAATTATCGTATAAAGTATTACCAGTAAAATATTAACAGGAACCAATACTCTACAGAAAAACACAGAGATAGTAAACAGAACAAGATATTAACAGCCAGTCATTAAAAAAAAAATTACAGTGAGTGCAAAAGTGTTAGTGAACAGTGCTTTGCCTTCTGTATCTGAGAGCAGACCAGTATAACCATTAACAGCTCGACTGTATGTGCCTGAGGGTAAGAAAGAATATATATATGTATATATATGCATTGTAGTGATTAATTCATTTGTGCGGTAGGAAGTGTGTAGACTGTGTTAGAAAACTACGGTGTGTTGCTGGCAGACTTACAGGCATGTGTATAATTCTGGAGGCAAAAGCCAGCCTTGTGAAATGTTTAAAATAATGGAGAATGATGGCAAAAGTGTGTCTGTAGGTTTAGAAAAGCATTTAAAGAATTATTTCTTGATGGAATGGCACACTCACCAGGAACGTAAGGAAGGATGAAAGCGATTGTTTTACTGGATTGTTTAAGTTGTTACTTAAGTATTTTATACTAGACCAAATCATTGTATGGAGGCGGATCATGGACAAATGGCTCTAACTAAGGATTTAGAGGGAAAGTGTAGTCATGGTGAACTGAATGTGGGTAATACTGGTATAAATTGTCCTGTGCATCTGCTAGCACACTGTCTGAAACTGTCTATCATCCCCATCTTGTGTGATAATGGGATAGTGATGGACCATATAGGGGTTATATTTATTTTGTTTCAGGTTTTATCCTGTAAACCACACAAACTTTAAAGAGTCATCCACCTCTGCCGGACCCTGTGGTGCGAGCGCCCTTGTTGTCAACAGGGCAAGATACCCAGTATCCACTGGCCTGGAGGAATTTCATAGGACTTGTCCGTCCATGTCAGGAGTGTGACAGACCTCTATACCAGAGATAAGTGGTCAGACAAAGCCACTAGTCAGAGTATCCGGATGACACCACCATAGTAGAAATCAAGATTCTAATAAAGACACAGTTTATGATTAAAAGTGTGGACATATATATATATCCAGTAAAAATATTTCACATTCAAGTGATAGTGACAGAAACTTGTTAGTATTATATAAATGTTCTTCTAGCGGAGATAATTAACCAAAGTGGTAACCTTCAACAAGTTTAATGTCTGTTGAGACCTTTTGATTATTTTCCAATGTTTATTGATTTAATATTGTAATTGAATTTCATTTCCTTTCAAGCTTTTCAAACAGAAAAGAGGAACTGTATAAATAAATTGTAAATATTTACCAGCAGACTTACTTACTTATTTAAGTTGAGTTCACGTTCTTGTTGGTAAATAATTTTGTTAATAGCCCTAGCAGAGTCAACAACAACAACAATAATAACAATAATAATAATAATATAATCATAGGAGGATCTTGAGATGGAGCAAATAGGGATTCAGGAACATATAATATCATCATACCTGGAAACTTATACAGCTTGATCCTACCTTTGATGTCGATACACCCTTATTCTTTTCAGAAAAGGGGGTATTTCTTATAAGACCAGTCTCTTATCTGGCACTATCCTGGTATCATCTGATACAACTTTTTGTCCAGGATATCTTATTCTTTCAATAACATCAAACCTCTTGTGACAAGTACAAAACACTGCCATTTGATTGTTAAACATTTTAAAACTACCATAAGGTGGTTAAACCAGCTGATAGCATTACAAGACAATCTGTTATGGAATCCTCAGGGTATGAGAAATTGAAGGAGACAAAACACACGGAGAAGAGAAAATTCGAGACAGACATGAAAGGATAAAAACGATATTGAAAGACCTTGAAAGGATGGCACAAGACAGGAAGGCTTAGAGTATCTTTGTTGAAGGCTTATGTTCTACAGGGAGCGGAAGGGTGATGATGATTTTTATTTTTTTTTAAAAATAAAGTATCCCGTTCAACCCTTGATGGGTTATAATTAGGACTTATGGTGTACTAATTCAAGAAAATAAAGTCAGATTCCCAATACCCAAATATAGTACCTTCTTCCCCCCTCCACTGTCCAAATAGAGTAAATCAAAACCAAATTTGTAATTCTCCTCCTTGCTCTCCATGCATGCCCATCCCAAAGACATGAGTTCTGATCCAGTCTGCGCAATGTTTTTCTAATATGTGCTGTTTAGGAATTGTCTTACTGGGGAATAGCTTTCTGAACAAAGACATACATGTCTCTATTGATGCTGTTATTGATTCTTTACTAATTGGTTTACTGTGAGATATTTTGTTGTGTACTTGTGTACAAATGCTTCGTTCAGTGAGTTGAATTGTTCTTGGGCAATAAAAGCTATGTCAGTTATATCTTGTTTGTCTGTAATTTTCAGTGTTTGTGTAATGATTGCTCTTGTAAGATCTTTATAAACTTTTTGTGTGAGATATCTGTGGCAGTGATTCCCTATGAATGCTCTGCTACTCGTATGATAAGCCTGTGGTATGATTTTGTGTTTGGCTAGTACCTTGTCCAAGTGTGAGCAAACTGGACCAGACCTAGCACACAGATCTTGAAACTGAAGTTTGGCCAGCGCATCTTGTGCATTTTCAAGTCTAACTTTAAAACTATCTGTCTCCTCCTTATCCTCACAAAGTTCAATACCTACCTGAAAAAATTCAATTTTAGCTTCTAATTCTTCTGCCTGTTTCCAGTACCTACCAAATCTCTTCAAGTTCTTAATAGTACTAATGTTTGCATGTATCTCTTGCGAATTCTCAAATATCTTTGCGTCTATTGTATCGGCTACCTGTTCTAGAAGTCTGTGGTGTTTCAAAACAATGCCTAATAAAATATGAAGGTATGGAGGAGCTACATTTTCAATTTCAATCTCTAACATTGGTTTGTGTAAACAGTTATGGTAATGTGCCACTTGCCTTTTATTCCCTTTCCCATATTTCATATATCTATTGTAATCTCTTATCAACATGGCCAAACTTCTTGGTTTGCAAGTTATATGCTCTCTGGATGTCTTTATTTCCTTGTTTTGCTGGAGACACCACAGACATGGGTATGTTCATTGAGCTCCAGACAAACCAAACATTTTCATCAAAAAGTCATAATCCCCGAATAAGAAAACAACAACTTTTTTACCATCCCACTCTAAATCTTTTAGTGACTCTATCTGAGCTTTCATGCCATTCATAAATATTTCTAAATTATCATATGTACTGTATCTCTGACTCTAGCCATTGATAAAAGGATGGTATTAGATTTAGAATTTGGTTTCTCTAAATTTACTACCTGCATTGTAACTTTGAACTGTGAATGAAAGAAGATATACAAACAGTTACTTAGAATTCTTTGGCAGCCGTCATGTGTACAGGATTGTCTACCAAAGAACACTAATGGAACAGTCCTTATCTCACACACAATAAAAAAAGACATTCATATTATAAATGCAAGATTAACAAGACTTGAAAGATAGATCAAAGTATGTGGAAGTAATCTATCTATAGCTTTACATGTTTTCTGATGCTTATATACGTAGCTAAATATCAAGAACACAGAACAAAGTTATAGTACACAAAAGAATTTTAGCGCTGTGTTTATCCAGAACGAGTGTGTAATGATTTATATCACATCAGCTGATTTTCCATGCCAAAACTAGCAGTAGGCATTTATGGTGCAAGGAAGATTTATTACCCGGTGTCAGAATTCCGGTCACCGAAACTAAAAGAGCGCTCTGGTATAGGGTACAAACAGTCGTGATCCCCACATAATATTTCTAATGTTTTTACTTTTCTTAGTTTCTTTATCCGCCTTTTCATTTCCTTCTATGCCAACATGTAAAGGTATCCAAGCTATTAGAACAGAACATCCACTGGAGCATAGGTTGATGATGATGATACAGTTGAATTTAATTTAATTGTATAACTATTCTCATTTCCACTTCATGCTCTGTAGAAAGTCACATGAGAACCTGAGGTAAGAGTTTATTTATCCTCCAAAACATGCAGGCTAAAGCAAATGATAAGCTACATCTAATCAATGGACAAGCCAAGACAAGTGTGATGCACTGTTAGTACACAATCCAAGACAAGTGTGATGTACTGTTAGTACACAATCCAAGACATAATTATGACTTCTCTAACCCCCAGGGATATGATTTTTCGCTATTAATTATAGAAAATAGAATCATTGCTCACAAATTATTCACAAGTCAGTTTTCTGAATCTGATGCAATATTTAAGCCTTTAAGGAATAAAAATAAATAAAGATTTACAAACTAGTGGCAAGTCACATGTGTTTGAACAAAGTTTACTCGGGGAATGTCATGTTATGAGACAACTGTAATGCTTTGTACTGAGTGTCTCTCCCTTTTGAATATATTTTGAAGATATCATATAATTTTGAAATAAAATGCCAGTAACTACAGAAAATGTCTCAAAGTAAAATAAAACCAAAAAAATACAGAATATGCCCGAACTACATTGCTCTCTTATGGAAAACTTTCAAAGAATTTGGTGTATAATGATAGCTGACCTTTAATATGAAGATGTACAGCAGCAAAATGACAACAGATATTCACCTATCAAATCTTCAGGACAGTCCTCCTCTGCAAGTCTCCCAAACCTGGTTTTAGGCCAGAATACTCCTCTGTGCACCTTCTCCTCACAGAATTTGTCCACAACTCCATTGATACTTTCATTATTGTCAACTTCATCAGGATCTTGAGGCACATATGGTGAATGATTATTTGATGCTGAATCAACATTTAGTGGTATAAGCTCTTCTTTTAATGTTGTAGGCTCAGTTGTAGTTGTCACAGTGGATAAGGTCATTGCTGTATCAGCAGAAGAGAAGCCAGGTCTTCTTGTGAAAGAAGTCTCCTGAGACTCATTTGAGCCAGACATAAACACGCCAGTTCTTGATGTGGTGAACCTTGTATGGCTTTCATCTGTGAATCACATATAAAAACATATAACAAAACAAATAAATGTAAGCGTATGAAAGTATCACTTTTACTGTAGTAACGTCTATGAAAGTGCTCAAAAACTATGGAGAGTTATACAATATTTGTAAATTAAGATACTCAAAATATAAAGACATGTTTGGAATCTTTATTACAGGATATCTCATCTTTATTACAGGATGGCAGTTACATATTGTTATGTACTACAAGACAATAAATATTCAATACATTTTTATGCCAAATGTTACATGAAGTAGCTACATACTGAAAAAATACTGGCAAAATATACAAGAAGAAAACTATGATACAAAACTAATGACACACACTATTGAATAATGTATACATCTTGTGTTCAGTGTTACATTATGTTATTTGCTACCATTCTAAATTCTTAGTTTCACAATATTCAATATTAAGAGTTTTGCAATTACAATAGATCTTCAGGCATAGTTCAGGAACACAAATTGTTAATTGGTGTAAAAACTGAAAATGTTTGGTTTCAACAGGGGAAGGATATCTTGAAGTTATGAGGTCCTCTCTACAAATGCTGCAACATTCTCATTTTATGACAAAATATCTTTAAAAAAACATTAAAGTAAAAAGTGATGGTCAATTAACATTTCATTTATTTTCACTCTTCTGACAGTACAGATTATATATATTCCTCTAATTAAAATTGCATTCAAGAACCGATTCAGATTGAGACAGTACCTAACTTTTTTTAGGTACCTAAAATTTTATTTCATGAAAATAACATTACACATGTAATAATTACCTGTAGTTTATTTGTATACGATACACAGTCTTATTTTTATGCTTGATTATATTTTGTCTCTTTCCTTTAATCCAGTCCTAGTATGTTATGTCTTATCTTCAATTGCCTCATCTCCAAACCCTGGAGAAATTCTAAAATGTGTCAATAGGAAAACAAAAATATAGACTTGTGAACTGACTGACGGTGGCAGCATATTTGATTGATATAAGCACTCTCATTATAAGTGTCCACTAAGAACCACTGGAGAGGTGTAGAAATGATAATGAGGACTCCTCTTTGATGAATGGAAAAAATCCAACCAATCCTTCATGCAGCAGCAAGCAAGGTGCAGTTCGGACAACTCTGAGGACTTACACTGAGGTAAATAGGGCAACTCTTTGATATATCACAACAAGGTATTCAAATGCTTTTAGAAATGATTAAGAAACTTCCTTTAGGTTGATGACAATTGAATGTGGAGGGACATGGGAAACTAGGATATGATTTAAAATTATAATAACAGGGTGTTTCAAGATAACCTAAAGATGAAGGTCTCAAGCAAGAATGTGCAAGTACCTAGCCAAAACAGAGTACTCATCTAAGTAACAGACACCTAGTGCTGCCCACCCCAGCCAGGTAATTAAGATGCACTTCCATTACAGTTCGAAGGTTGGCCCTATAAGAAAAATAAGCACCTGCTGCATTACACATTTTAGCTTGTACCATCTGAAGAGTGCTGTTACGGCTGCATGTTATTTCTGCCCTAGTGACTAACTCACTTATCTAATGAAACCAGATTACAATTTCCTGTGTTGAAGTATGTGACTAGTAGATATTTATTTTCCCTATTCTAATTAGTGTACTAGTTTAGTCCCATAGGCTTTTGGTGGTTTCATCTTTGAGGTGAAACTGTCACATATATAAACTGTATTTATGACAGTGGGCAGTTACAGCTCACAGTTCCAATGCTGTCTAGTGATATTATTATCAGAATGCTATGCGTAAGTACACATCTGGTGTATGCAAATAAGACTGCTATTGTATGATAGGATGTATACTCAAGTGCATTTTCACCCTAGAAACATGCCTGTTTTCATGACTATACTGAGTTGAGCTCATTTTAAGGTAATATGCATATTAACTTGTATGAAACAAAAATTTAACTTATTGTTGTTTATTTCAATATTTCTGACTTTTTGCTTTTCGGGAGCAGTAAGTTGGAGGGTAAGAGGAATATATTACTCAGCCCAGTACCTGACCTGGTTGAGTAGACTGCTGCAGAATACCTGGCACCAGGGAAAAAAACCACTACTAAAGTACTAGTCTGAAGAATACTGATTCTGGTAATGAAACATCATCATCATCATGTGCCATACTTTGAAGCATAAGCATTCATGTTTCTTAAAAGATCTTGATCTTTGACATTAATCATCAATTTTATTGTGATTTCTTTTCATGCCAAAGTGTTTCACTATCGATTATGTTTTCTCTAGGTCTTTCTCAATGTCTCTTTCCCTCCTCTTTTCCTGCTGTTGCAATGTTGATGAGTGTTCCTTTTTCATTGTAGGTTCAATGAAGGTCAACTTTACACTTAACTTTGTTATTATATTCTTTGTTCATTAGCTTTTCTCACGTATTCTTCATTTGTTATTTTAGTCACTAATGGGATTCTTAATATTCTTCTTCTTTGTGTGGCAGAAGTGACCTGAAGTAGAAGAATTTTTTTAATTTGGAAAAAAGAGGTATAAGGTGGCTAAATATTAGAAATGATTATATTTCATGAAGGTAAAAGCAATATAAAAGTCTTACTAGCAAAGTTTACTAAACTGATAACTTCTTCTTCCTCGTTCGCCCTGAAAAGGATGGTGGTTGCGTTGTGTCTGTTTACGCCTAAGCTGTGATATCTGCACCTTTCGGTCGACACATCCGACTTCAGCACAGCATTTTTTAGGGACCGGGTTTGCCTTCCCATTGCGATCCGCACTCGCTCAGCCAGACTGCACTGCTGCAGACTGTTTCCAGGACCACCATGTGGAGGTGGAGTGCGGTCTTGACCAGCTCTGGTTCGCTGGTCCTGATGCAAGCAGTACAGCTATGGGTCGCTGACTGCATTCACTATTGCTGCATCTTGGGGTCCCAAAAAACTTTAATTCAAAAGAAGCTATACCATGACTGCTAATTTAAATATTGACATCAGATTAAAATTAAACGTACACTTGTAACAAAGAGGGACTTACAACCAACTAGATTCATGAAATTTGTTTTAAAATATCACAATACTTGCAGCATGATATAACAAATGAGGGGACCAATCATATTTTGTGTAGAATGTACTGTCATCATACTACTTATTACAGGACTGACTTTAACTTGTTGGATGCCTATACCTTCACGATGTAATTTATTACATTACTGGTTAGATCTGTAAACAAGCTCATGTTGTTTTGAAGCAACATGTTACTAAAGCAGCTACCCTACCAGCTGATGTTTGCGTCTTTTGCGATATTTTATTAAAAGCAGTTCTGGCAGTTAGGAAGCTTAATTATTAGTAGCATGTAAGCAGTGTTTATCATGACATATGTATAAGATATGGGACCAGGATCAGACCTTCACTATTTACACCAACAGCCTGCTGGACCAAGAGAAGCTTTCTAAGAGTTCAGGCAGCATACACAGTGATAGGGTAACCTACTGAGGCTTTATTGAATATTATGTCCAGCTGATAACTTACATCCACCAGTGCTTTGAGGTGTTAAAGTATGCAAGTCCACGATGGTGGTTGATCTGGCTGTTTGAAATAAATGTGATGGGGGAAGGACCTCTGCTTCCATAGATGATGCAGCCAGAGATTGGTTGAGAGGTGACAAAAGGGCAGAGTTCTCAGGCATAAGATTTCCTCTTTCCAATTGATGACTGTTCTTTTCTCCATGATAAAACTGTTCACTATTAGCCTTGTGGTCTGCACTATCTGTTTTGATGTCCACATCATCTAATTTTGGTAAATGCCTCACCACTTCTGACACTACAGTTTCATAACTTGCTGTAAGATCTGTGTCATCAGTAATGGCTGACTTCTCATTACTGGAGTGTCTGTGTCCATGCCTATGTGAATTAACAACTGATGCAGTGTTTTTGGTCCACCAAGGATCATCATTCTCAGCCATCTTCAGCAAGAATGGTGAGAGTGTGGAATGAAGCTCTTCAGTGTCTTCTGAACTGTCACTACTTGCAGTGTTATCAAAGGAATTAGTTTCCTCTGAAAATGAGGAATCCAGCACTGCTGCCTCCACATCCAGTCTTGTTGATAAATCCTTAACTGCCTTTAAATTCACATACCTTGTGGGTATCCAATTATTTTGAGAGCTTGCATTATATTCACTACTAATATGATCTTCCTCATGCGATGATTTTCTCAGCTCCATCTTGACATTTTTAGTAACATCTGTTTCCATGGTAGGTGACACTGCCAGAACAATCTGTCGTGGTAGACTGAACTCAGACTGGGCATCTCTATTTTTTGAGATGTGATCATGCTTCATATAATGTGAGGATACCTTCTCACTCTGTGGACTGGAGTTCAACTTTTCTGTTTCCTGCTGAAGATTGTTATCACTGTTCCAATCAGTTGAACTTGTACCTCCACGATGGCTATCTTGTAGACTTTCTTTTAACTTCTCCTTGTAATAATCAATATTTTTCTTGTTGCTGTTAAGGTGGTCATTATTTTCACCCCCACTTGAGCTTGCTACCCTGATGAAGGCTGACAGCTGGGAGCCTTGTTGAGAAAGTACAAGTTAAAATGCTGAATTATGCTGCAAAGCAGTACAACTAATAACAAATGAGACAGAAAACTGAGAAGACCATCAGCTGGAGAATCAATGAGGGGGAAAATAAAGATATAAAATAAGCTTCATACAGTTGTGTTTGAGGAGAATGATGCATTCAGAAAATTTGAGTGTTAAAATCTAATACAAAAGTGCATGTATTTCTCCTCTTGAAATATTCTCAAGGGAATTTATATTTCACTAGAATCATCTTTAGTTCTACAAGTACATACAGAAGATAAGGTAGAGAACTCTTGGTAGTGTAAACTCTTGTACACCTATGTCAAGAACTGACTTTGGTGTTTTCTGTCACTGACTGACAAAGTCTTAAATAAAAACAGCACACTTTTTCCTTGAGAATACATATATGATGAGTCATCATAGGTGCCTTGTAAGGAAACAAAATGTGCAGACAACAGTCAGTCAAGGGAAAAAAAAAATCAGGATTCTGCAGCATTTGCAGATGCTTTTTTAGCTGGTAGGTGGATGCTGTTTAAACAAAATTAGCAAACATAAGAACAGAAAAATTACTATTTGGATTTATGTACTACTCCAAATAAATGTTTACAGATTTATATGCTACAGTCAAACTACAGTAATGTTCTCAGAATAAAGTACTGATCAGTTAAAAAAACAAACAAAAAAAACCTGAGAAAAATTATACATTCCCTGCTGCAAGTAGCACACAAAAGTGGGTTAATCTATTTTAGTAATCTACATAATTCCATTTGTATGCAGACAATGACAATTATAGTTGATCAATAAAAATGTTCCTCAAGAAAACACAAGCTGTCAGTTAGTAACAGCTCCTGTAACTGATTTGTTTCAAATCTAACAGATAACAAATCCATATCACTGTATTTTTTTTTAAATCACAGCTGATTTCTACAAAATGTCTGGCACTTTCAATGTTTTAGAACTGCATTGGAGATTGAAAGTCTAATCTCAAAGAATCAGTGACAAAATTAATTAACACAAAAAGATTAATGCTTTGTGTTAACTGCTACCCACAATTTCAAGTATGTTGTTGCTTCCAAAGCTATTTCAGTTAAGACATTAAGTTTTTTTAAAATGTATTATGCAATGCAAGCTTTCAAAGGGTGGATAGTGAATTAACAGCATGCTCTAGCACTATGTCTGACAAAAAATTTCTGTTTGGAAAAAAAAAGTGTACCTTCAGCTATGGTTGCGGAAGATGTAGTTATTTTTGCAGCTGTTGAAGGCTTGAGGTCTATATTTGTGGTATTTTTTGACGAAAACATAGAAGTGAAAATTCTTCTCAAGGTACTCATTAAATAAGTTGGTTGTGATGCTGCAGCAGGGGCATCCATAATGGCTGTGGTTGGTAGTTTCTTTGTTGACAATTTTTGTGTTGTATAAGTTGCAGGGCTGGGTTTTAATGTTGCATTGAGATTGGTAATAGCTGCTAATGCCAAAGGCCTTATCTCACGAGGAATAGCTGAAAATTGGTATATATCATAAAATAAAATTCAAAGCGGAGATGCCATAATTTTAACACAATTGTGGAAATAAAAGAATTTCTATTTTAAATGTGAAAAACAAGCATAAAATATAAAAGCTAAATCTTTTCAGATTTAATACCTTAACTGTTGACTTTCTATATTTTAAAATGCAGTAGGGAAGATGCACCGTACAATGATCTGCTTTCATTTCCATTTCCTACCAGTAGTTTTGCTATGCTGTGCTATTGTTATTACAGGTTATTAATTAGCCAAAGTATTGACATCCCTAAATTTATCAGTCATGTACCCACTCTTCTACTGTCATTTCCAACTGGTAGTTTTGGTATGCTTTTCTTTGCTGTGCGGTCCTTTACTGTGCTATGTTGTGGTTATAGTTTAATATTAAGTCACAATCTTAACATCTCTGAATTGATCAATCCTATCTCCCCTTCTCAAAATTCTTCATATCAGCATGAACAAAAGAACAGCATGTTCACACAGAAGAGTGATAAGCAAATATAGACATATCTTTAACTATTATATTTCAAATACTGAAAAATTAGTACACAAAGACATGCTCAGAAGTAAAACATTCTAAAAAACTGAACTCTGAGAAGCACATATGGACCTTCAAAAACAAATAAACAAAGTAACAAAAACCAAATCTATCAACTACATAACTATCTCAGCCATAAAATGATCTACTGATAACACTAAACTCAGATAACTAAGATGGCTAAAGGATGCTTTCATACAGGCAACAGAAATTCTTGTAAAAAATAAATTAAAAGTGCCAGAACTGTGTAGACGTGAATATGACATCAATGAGGAAGCAAGACTGTTTGAGAATGGTTAAAAATACAAATAAACTAAACAGGTTTGTGAGCACCAAAGAATTTTAAATTCTCAAAACATGAAGAAGTTGAGTGCACACATAAATAATTTCAATAAACAAATGGTGGCAATTATTCACATCAGTTTCTAGACAAACGGCAGGCACAGTTCTGAAGATAAAAAATGTTGCCATACATGCGTACTAACTTCTGAAGAAGTGTTAACAAGAATGCATAATGAATACTGAAGAAATCAGTAGATAGTTGATCCAGGGATTTCACAAACTGATATTGGTGGGTACTATTTCATATTAATTTTTAGTGAAATTACCTTTAAGTATTCTGACTTGAGAACAAATATTGACAAATATAAAGACTTCAAAACAAATATTGACAAAGATACTGACTTCAGAACAAATACTTACAAGTATAATGACTTCAGAACAAATATTGACAAGTATACTGACCTCAGAGCAAATATTGACAAGTATAAAGACATCAAAACAAATATTGACAAGTATACTGACTTTAGAACAAATATTGACAAGTAAAATGACCAGAATAAATACTGACAAGTATACTGCCTTTAGAACAAATATTGACAAGTATACTGACTTCAGAACAAATATTGACAAGTATACTGACTTCAGAACAAATATTGACAAGTATACTGACTTTAGAATAAATATTGACAAGTATACTGACTTTAGAATAAACACTGACAAGTATACTGACTTTAGAACAAATATTGACAAGTATGCTGACTTCAGAACAAATATTGACAAGTTTACTGACTTCAGAACAAATTTTGACAAGTATACTGACTTGAGAATAAATACCAAACCATGAATCATGAAGTTAACTGAAGACAAACTTAAAAGGGATAAAGAAGACAGGGAAGACTTGAACAGACGACATACGATAGAAAGATCTAGCACAACATTATTGAAGTCCTACGCTCCTTAGGGAGTTGATAAGTATTGAATGAATGAGTTTTTAAATTAATATTCGGGCGGGGCCCATGTAACAACGCTACCGTTAATGTGTAAAACTGATTCAATATCGTTTTATTTGTTAATATATATAACAATGCTACAGTATCAGTCTTTTATGGGCAGATACTGAATGAGGAGGGGATCTGGGGAGGCCAAGAGTGGTAGCACCTTTGGGCAAGAGCGGTCACACTGGAGAACTGAACCAGTGGCTTAAATTCACTGGTCCACTTTGACCTTCCAAGCTCGATGTATGGCTCCCAGAAGCCACTAAGACAGTAGCGGCCATCCCCCGGTAACAGTCTTGACCGACTGGCTAAACTATGTTGAGCGCCTTTGCACAACCCTGCTTATGCCTGTGACTGTCCTCCATCATGGACTAGCACAGCTACAAACCAACAACAACATCTCACAGTGAAGGCACCAGGGTGCATGACGTGACGATCCTTTTGACCAACTAGAAGGGCTAGTGCTGACTAAATAGCTGACAAATTATGGATGTTTCCAGAAAACAGCGGTCATCTGGTGGCGGGGACTGCACAACGGTGAGCCCCACTGAGGTGGTGCAACATGGAATTGAAGCTGTCTACTCCCAGGCAGCAGGGCAAACATCAGGCGATAAGGACAACAAGGGAAAATAATACTTCCCCACCGATGATGGTACAGTTCCCACCATGCCTTGCACACCCTGCCTGGAAAAAGAGGATAACTACCAGGATGGAAGAAAGACAACCCCCACTACTCATGATGCCATGACACTAATGCAACCCAAGATATATGAGCTCGGACGTCACCTCGTAAAAGGTCTGCATCAAGCAGGCCACCCCTCGGCTGCTCCTGGCGAAAAGTATGTTACCGAGGAGTCCATTTACATTCTACAGTTAAATGTAGATGGAATAAGAACTAAATCTTTAGAATTAAAGAAACTACTTTAGGATCAAAAAGTTCACATTGCACTGATTCAAGAAACTGTACTTAAGGACAAATCTGTCAATTTCCCGGGATACACAATGTATAAATGTCATTGCCATAATAGTTGTCGAGGAATCCTAACCTTGGTAAGGAATGATGTAAAGGCAGAGGTCAAAAGCCTTCGAACCAATGATGAAACTGACATACAACGAGTGACAGTCTGGGGAAATGACAGACATTTCCAAATCTTTAATGTCTACTGCCCCCCCCCCCCCCCCCCCCCCCCCCCCCCCCCCAGAGAAACTAATGGAATCTACTTTGATGATATCGAATACAAGAGAACAATCACAGCAGGGGATTTCAATGCTTACTCCCCACTCTGGGAATACCAGGACACCAACACCTCAGGCCAGGCAGTGGAAGAGCTATGTAACACTTCCAACCTTATCGTCCTCCAAAATAAAAGATCCCCACCAACCCTCTACCATTAAGCTAGCTGAACCAGTAGCCGACAAGACTTAACACTAGTGTCAGCAGACCTCACCAACCAATATAAATGGAGGGTATTGGAGGACATGGGAAGTGACCACCTACCCATCCTCACCACCATCTCACAGGGTAAAACTAAAACGAAAACCAAAAGACTGCCGAAGAGGAACTACGCTCGAGCAAACTGGGAACACTACAAACTCATATCAGACCAGCTCCTCACTGAAATAGACATGAACCAAGACATTAATACCTTGAACGAACAGATCTCTACAGCCATACTGCAGGCAGCCAAACAGGCAATCCCCAAAGGCAGTCGTAACAAAAACAGCATCTTCTGGAATGAGGAATTAGAACATCTAGTACAACTAAGACGCAAGGCACGAAAAACAGCTCAGAAAAATCCAAGCCATGAAAACAAAACCACATACAACAGACTCATTGCGCAGGTTAAGCTAGCAAGCAAAAAAGCCAAAATGGAAACCTGGAAAGAAAAATGCAAAAACCTCAATAAAGAAGGGAAGAAAGCATGGAAACTCATTGACAACATGGCAGGGACATCCCAGAGGGGATATAAAAACCCTATAAAACTTCCAAACAATAACACAGCAAACTCCAACAGAGAAAAAGGTGGAGCCATATTT
This sequence comes from Oreohelix idahoensis, assembly GCA_024509875.1. Lineage (NCBI taxonomy): Eukaryota > Metazoa > Mollusca > Gastropoda > Stylommatophora > Oreohelicidae > Oreohelix > Oreohelix idahoensis. Next base: position 351,068 of record JAMPIV010014831.1, read on the forward strand.
CAATTCTTTGCTAAGTCAATAAAACATATAAAAGATCCAATCTAGAGAAAGCCATCAAGACACTTACAAAACAAATGCTAAAAGCACCTAAGGCTGTGGACAGCATCTTTGATCAGGAATTTTCTTTAGCTGAACTACAATCCAGTCTCCTAAAGACCAAACTCAAAAAAGCACCAGTGCCAGACCAGGTTACCAATGACATGATAGTTAAACTTGGGGAAAAGTGTCTACTGACGATCTTGGAATTCATGAACAAGACGTGTTGAAGTAGCACTGTACCTACAGGATGGAAAACGGCTAACATTATCCCAATTCTAAAAAAATACAAAACACCAAGTGAAGTCAGTAGTTACCGACCCATCTCCCTGACTTCGTGCACTGGGGAAATGGCAGAATGAATGATAAATGCTCGCCTCTACTAGTGGTTAGACAAAGGGAAAGCCCTCCATCCTAACCAAGCAGGATTTAGAAGAGGCAGACAGACCGTTGACCAGGTAATCTGTTTGATGCAACAGATTGCTGAGGCTTTCCAGGATAAAAATCATGGGGCCGCAGTTTTCGTAGACCTCAAACAGGCATACGCCAGAGTATGGGGAGATGGTCTATACTTCAAGATGCAAAAGATGGGCATAGAAGGAAGAATGTTTCGTTGGATAAAACACTTCCTTACCAATCGAACCATCTCCACAACGTTCAGTGGAACAACATCAGGAAAAAGAACAATCCAATAAGGCCTACCACAAGGCTCGGCCCTAAGCTGCACCCTTTTCCTCATATACATAAATGACCTGGCAGACCACCTTGAATTACCCAGTGCCATGTTTGCTGATGACCTAGTCTTATGGCAGAAGGGAAGTCCCCTTTGCAACTGCAAAAGAAACTAAACCGTGCATTGGCTGCTCTAACAACCTACTGCAGCATGTAGAAAATGGTGATCAACATGAGTAAGACAGTCTATACTATATTCACACTCAGCAACAAAACCATAAGAAGAGAACTAGATTTAAAACTTGATGATACAAAGCTAGCTAAAGAGAACAATCTGACTTTTCTGGGGATACAGCTAGATATCAAACTCACATACAAAACACATGTTGAGTCTCTAATTGTAAAGGCCTCTAGAAGGCTGAACCTCATAAAGCGATTGGCAAGCACTGATTGGGGAGCCAATCAGTGAACCCTAAGACAACTGTACTTGGGATACGTGCACTCAGTTATGGATTACTCTCTACCCCTGCAAGCCACTGCTAGCCCAACACTTAGACTGAAACTAGATCGCATATTAAACCAGGCACACAGATTCATCTGCAGAGACTTGTGAACTACCCTGACCAGCGCATGTGAGATTTCTGCCAATGTGGAGCCCCTAGAACTAAGGAGAGAGAAAACAGTTATCCTAACAGCAGAAAGGTTCTTGCGAGCTGACAAGGATGACCCCTGCAAAAACGTTGTCAGTGACCACAAATCCAAGTACCGAATTAAAAAGACCGCCTTCACTAGATGGTGCCAAGAGCGTTCATGGAAGCACTACATACAAGAGACTAGACTGCCTACTCAAGCTGTACCTGACCTACCACCTCACGTAGAACTAAAAAGACCAATAATACGTACAAACCTTCTGCAACCCGCAAACAAAAGCCACATATCTACACTGCTGAAAACACTCGCCATGGAAACCATCTGCCAATATGAAGAAGATATTATCCATGCCTACACAGACGGATCAGCTTTTAAAACAGCCATAAATGCTGGATATGGGGCCATAATCATCCCACCCAATACAGAAGAACCCATCAAAATTGCAGGCCCCTGTGGTGCATAAACTACGAAGCCGAAGTAGTCACCATTCAGAAAATCCTAACTAGAATCTCTGAACTCATTGAATCAAACGAAATAGAACCAAATGATGTCGTAGTATTCTCAGACTCACAGGCTGCCCTCTTGGCAATAGAAAATTGGAAAACTAACTCCATCAGTACTATCCAGAAGGTTCAAGAAACATGTCACAAAATTATGAACTTGTATGGAACAGAAATCTACATGCAATGGATACCTTCCCACGTAAACATCACAATGAATGATGTAGCAGATAGACTGGCAAAGAAGGGAGCGAAAATGCCACAAATTGACCAACCACTGAATATGTTAACAATAAAACCAATAATCAAAAACAACTGTAAAGAAGATTGACTGAACACGAAGGCACAGGCTAAAACAGGAAGAAAACTCTTCATACACTTAACAGCCCCAAATAAGAAAAATGCTATCAACCATATCGAACGAAGATATCAAACTAAAATTTTCAGATTGAGAACAGGTCACTCTACACTAAATGGCCATAGAAATAGAATATGTTCACATAATACAGCAAAGTGTAGACACTGCCCAAACCTGTTGGAGACATAGAACACCATCTACTACAGTGCCCTGCACTCAAGGGAATGAGACAACTCCTACCACACAACCCATCCATAGACAATACACTTTATAGCAGCCCAGAACAACTTATACGAACTGCGCAGTACCATATAATGGCATCAAGGTCACCAAGAGCTGACGCTCAGTGACAGTGGATCAAAGTCAAGTCAAGTCAAGACTGAATGAGGAATGCTGAGAAAATATAACTCCAAAAATTCTGATATTCATATTCATTCAGGAACCCCAGTGTTAAGTTTTATATAAAGGTTCATTAGATTTCATGAATCATCACAAATATACTCATACTGTGTTTTAAACAGGTAAACCAACAAACAGTACAGTTCTGTATTAAAACCTTCTTTGATTTTTTTTTTTTTAACCTTCTCAAAGCTTGACATTTCAGAATTCACATTTTCAACTCACTGGCTTGTATAATCAGTTCACAAGCTGTTAGGAAATAAGGGCTTTTTGTAAGACACTAATGACCTCAAAATTCAAAGAAGAACAAAAAATGCTTTTGTGATGCTAAATTTATGTCACACATTTGTATGCCACCATATTGTTCTACTAAAAGCTGTTACAGATACAACATATTTCATTGAGTGCATTTTTAATTGCTATAACATTTCATAGCCAAACAAGAATGTTTCAACAAGTAAAAAAGGTTGTCAAGCAGGGATGTGTGCTGTCATTGGAGCTGTTCAACCTGTACAGTGAAAATATAATGAGATCTCTAGAGGACATGCCAGGAATATCATTTGGCAGACATAATATAAACAATTTGAGATATACTGATGATGTCTTAATAGAAAAAAGTGAAAAGGAACAGCTGGAAATGATTGATACAATAGTGACAGAACGTGAAAATAAAGGCCTCAGCCTTAACAGCAAAAAGACAGAAGTAATGGCCGTCTCAAAGAAAATGGCTTCCCCAGAATGTACTATCAAAGTAAATGGAACACTTTTAAACCAGGTCAATAGATTCAAATACTGGGCACATTAATAACAACGTATGGAAGATGTATCTCAGAAGTGAAGAGCAGAATAGCTCAGGCAAAAACAGCATTCTATAAAATGAACAGTATTTTATGCAACAGTTCTTTGTCAATGGAAGTAAGAAAGAGAGTTCTTCAGTGTTATATAGAACCAATTCTGATGTATGGGAATGAGACGTACAGTTAGTAAACAAGTAAGGAAAGCACTAGAGGCCACAGAGATGTGGTTTTATAGAAGAATGTTAAAAATACCATGGACAGCCAAAAAGAGTAATGAGGATGCCCTGAAAGAGGCCAATGCACAAAGGAAACTTATTTCACAAATTAGAAAGAAGCAGTCTGCTTTTTTTTTGAGCATGTCATGAGAAGAGGAAAGCTGGAGTATATCATAACAGCAGGTAAGATTGAAGAAAAAAGAGATAGAGGAAGACAAAGAGAGCAAATACTGAACAGTTTGACATCGTGGCATGGAAGGAGGTCAACAAAAGAATTGATCAATTGTACTGGAGATACATGATCTTCTACACCACTGGGCATGGTACTTGATGAAGAAGAAGAACATTTCATAACTGGCAAGAATGTTTTGCATCCTGCCAGCAGTCAAAACTGGTTCTCTCCCAAACTAGTGCAGTCCAGAAATATCCCCTTTCAATTATTTATCCACTTAGTGCTACAATATGATCCAATTAATGTAATAAAACAGTCACCATATGTATCTAAAATGTGCTCAAACTATTACTCTAAACTAGAAGGATATCAAAGTACTGTTCTAGCCTAAAATGTGATCAAACTATTGTTCTAATCTAGAATGTGATCAAACTATTGTTCTAAAATAGAATGTGATCAAACTATTGTTGTAACTTAGATTGTGATCAAATTATTTATCCACTTAGTGCTATAAGATGATCCATTTACATGTCATAAAACAGTCACCACATGTTCTAATCTAGAATGCGCTCAAACTATTGTTATAAACTAGATTGTGATCAAACTATTATTCTAACCTAAAATGTGATCAAATTATTGTTCTAATCTAGAATGTGATCAAACTACTTTTCTAATCTAGAATTTGGTCAAACTATTGCAAATAAGCTGAGTCTCATGTAAGCTGTGCCAAATTACTACAAGGTGACATGTAAAGCATGTCCAAAAATAAAATAAAATAAACAAAACTGTGTGCATGCACTGCACATCATTCTAAGACATCTAGAGATGTGAACTTTCAACTCAAAATATGACTGTGTGATGACTCCCTTGTTTTATAGCAAAACCTAAAATATGAACCTAAATACCTCCCAAATTTCCTCACATTACTGACATTTTCAAATGATATTGGTATATCTACTTGTAGTATTATATACGAGTAATACACTAATTTGAGGGGAAAAAAAGGCACAGTAATATTTGATCAATGTGTCTTTAAAGTCAAAAGTGAACTTAGATACACATTTCTAAAGTTATAGAATAACAGATAATTCATAAATATGACTTTTTTTACTTTTAGGAAACAGAAAAATATTAGAAAGTATTATAAAACGTTAGACACCAGACAAATGTTCACACAAACGGAGCTGGAAGCTAACATATTAGACAAACAAAATCAAACTATGCTTTCAGAAAACTGAAGAACTTCCACTGAAATCTTACCCAAGGGTGGTGTTGTGATACTGACTGTATTTGAAGAGCCACTGGGTCCATAGGTATTGAAACTCTTCAAAAAAATGCTGTAAGTTGTGTTGGGTTTTAAGGAATCAATAACTAGAGATCTGCCAGAGTTGATGTATCTTGCTGCTGGTCCAGTTTCCATGTCTTCAAGACAAGAAATCAGTACTTTTAACTACGATGACATGGGTAAAAACATACATGATTTCACACAGTTTCTAGCATCCACATTGATAAATGACTACTAAAAAAAATACAGTTGACCCTTGAGTTATGATCTGTTCACCTTACAATGAGCATAGCTTTTCTGTACTTCTCAAAACCTCTCTATATTTCTCATCTTTGTTTCTTATGTGTGTGTATGGCTGGAAAAGGGTATCCCTAAAATGTCTCATAATAGTGGAATAAGAGATGAGGAGAATATGCTAGCATTAGTTAAGACACAAATTGAGGAAACTCGCTGATAGTATTACAAGGCAGTTCTTGTCCTGGACTCCCCAGGCTAACAGAAATAGAAGGAGACGTGAAAATACATGGAGAAGGGAATAGGAGACCCAAAAACATCATGAAGAAGGGAAGAGAAGAGACATGAGAGAGATTTTAAAAAGACATGGTAAAAACCTTGAACGTATGGTACAGGACTGAGTAGGGCTTGGTGTGAACTTGTTGAAGGTGTGTGCTTCACAGGAAGCCAAAGGTTAATCAATGAATGTAAAACTAAAATGTTTAATGTAAAACTAAAATGTTTAATGTAAAACTAAAATGTTTAATGTAAAACTAAAATGTTTAATGTAAAACTAAAATGTTTAATGTAAAACTAAAATCTTTAATGTAAAAATGACCTTTGAGTGAGCAGTAAAATAGCTGTGGTAACAAGTTTAACTTCTGAGGTCTTGTAATGGATTGCCTGAATACAATGTCATATTATGAGTTCACATCAGGATATTTTCAACTCTTAAAGGACGTGGTAGTTTTCCCATATCTGACACATGGAATTTTCTATCGCTTTGAGTTTTCATATAGTGTTAAAGTTCAAGGACAAAGATCGGTCCTTTCAAAGTCTTTTGAAAGAATGGTTATGTTATAGAAAATTGTACATAAAACTGAATGAAGAATAGTCAAATATCAAAATTGGACAAAAGGAAACCAAAACTTTGTTCACATATAATGGCCCTGAAAACTGGCCTCTTTAAGAGTTCATGTGGGGCCTACTGAATAGATTAACGTAGTCCATAGTAGATGAAAATATAATGGCCCTGAAAACTGGCCTCTTTAAGAGTTCATGTGGGGCCTACTGAATAGATTAACATAGTCCATAGTAGATGAAAATATAATGGCCCTGAAAACTGGCCTCTTTAAGGGTTCATGTGCGGTCTACTGAATAGATTAACGTAGTCCATAGTAGATGAAATTTAAGGAAAACATCATAGAAGAATGGAGGACAAGACACGGAAAAAGAACTATATAACATACATAAGCCTTTTAAGTGTCCTGAAGCAATTCTAAAATGATGGAGCGCAAATATGCAGACAAGGATATGCAAAAAATAGAAAGATAGTATCAGACAGTCGGGGTAACCATGAACAAACAGACATCAAACATTTGTGCTAAATAAATGTTATGAAATATTTTAGAGGAAAGACTGAACAGATGCATGTGAGGATAGTGATGAATGAAGGAGACTTGTGTCATGAACATGGGCCTGAAAATTGAGGAAGAAGAATAAATACTGTACAAAGCTTCTATCACGTTTTGCACCGCTGGCATTCAAAATTATTACATACTTAAGTGTTATGCGATTGATTGTGACTGTTTTTAACATCCTAATTTTTCTGTATTTCTGCATTGACAAGATGTTTGGCCAAACCAGTACTTCCTCATTATTTTTTTGGTGCTACTTACAGAACATAGAGCCACAACTGTAGCTGGTCCCCTTGCAGGAAACCTGAACCAAGAAGTCACATGCTCCTGCAGCGGTGGTATCAGGGCAATTTTTTGTATATGATGAGGTTGCTAGCCCCAAGCAAAACTTCCCATTAGTTGCCTTGTACGACCGCTTGAGGATGCAGTATTCCTATTTTTGTTTTTCTCATCTCAGAGACCCCAGGAACTTCATGTGGCTGGTGAGTCTGCCATTACTTCTTAGATATAATTTAAGATTCTGGAAATAATGGGCTGAGATTCTCAGACTTCCTTAATTATTTTTTTTTCACTACGTGTTTGCTACTTTTCTTCGTAGCACACATTAATGAAGGAGATCAAAATTAGACAGCTAAAATATTTTGACCATATAAAAAGAAGACACAACCGCTTGATGAAGACTGTAAAGGAAGGCAATGTTGAAGGCAACATGCAAAAGGAAGACAGCGCTATAAGTAGGAAGATAACATCTAGAGATGAACTGGAAAGAGTCTATCAGTGTGTACCATCAAGACAAGAGACAGGAAAGAGTCTATCAGTGTGTACCATCAAGACAAGAGACAGGAAAGAGTTTATCAGTGTGTACCATCAAGACAAGAGACTGAAGATGTTGGAGATCCACTGCTGCCAACCTTTGATAAGAAGATGGCACCTGTTTATGATGATGATGAAACATTGTTTAAAGCATCAAATTGTAATAAACAAATACATATTATATGTTTTATGTATGTGTTTATTATAAGATCAAACACAGCAGTCATCAGCATACAAAGACACATAAATGTGCACACTCTTACACACATACGTGCTCTTACAGTAAGAGTCCATGTAGTGCACATTATAAAACTGTTCTGATAACAAAAGAAACAAAATCTACAAATTATTTCAGTTTCTGTATTGATATAATTGCTACAAGAAACAAAACCTTTACCTGCATTCTGCATATACACAGCAGTTGTTATAATTGGGCTGAGTGGTTCAGCTTGGGTCCACACAATCTCAATCTGAGTTGGGCTCAAAGCAGTCACTGAAGTAATGTGAGGTGGCCTGGGAGATCCATCTGTACAATTTATGATTTAAAAAATTATGATTATTTTACTCCTGGATTAAAGTACATACAATATTAATGCTAGTCAAGCATCCTTAACTTTTAAAGGACAGGAAGTCAGTATTTGGGGCGGATTATTCCCAGATGTTTGTGACAGGAGGCTAGTTTTCAGAGCCAGTAGATCTGAACTTAGTTTGTATTTAATTTTGTCGCGATTATCTATTTTTACTAATCCTTACTCAATGTCCTTAACACCTATGTATAACATTACCATACTTTTAAAAAACTTGAAAAGAACCAACCCTTAAATTTAAACTTGAAAAACTCAAAATTTACTGCATTTATTTATTGGAAAATGACAACCTCCTCTAAAAGTTAAATGACAAGGTGAAGTGGTTTTCTGTAGCTCACTGTTTTATATAATCAACTAACTCAGCAATACTACTGTTTGGCCTTTATTGTTCAACTCTTATGTAAATATGTCTGTAAGTTTCAGACAAAAACTTTTTTTTCGCAGTTGGACAACAAAATGTAAAACAAAGCTCATCTTGGTGCAAATGATCTTTTCCACCTACAAACCTACACACAATTTCACTAACTGTTTATGTAACATATTATTATTTAAAAAATCTAAATTACTGCTTAAAAACACACAGCTATTTCTATAATGGTATAACAGAGAAGCCAATGTCTGTAATTGATGCTTGTGTAGAATAGAAGGATTGAAATGGTACAAAAAAGGTCACCAATAGGAACTGATGACAAGAACCAGACAAGTGCCAATGGAGCAAGAGATGGGAAGATGTTGCTGGAGATGGATAGGACACACACTGAGGAAACCTGCTGATAGCATTACAAGGAAATCATTGTTCTAGAATCTCCAAAGATAAGAGAAGCAGCGACAGACAGGAAAACACATGGAAAAGACAACTGCAGACATCAATTAAAAATGATGAGACATGGAAAAATCTAAAGCTGATGGCATGCGACAGGAAGCCTTGGCATACGTTTATTGAGGGCCTTTGCTCCTTGGGAAGCTAAGGGGAAAATGAATGAATGTCTGCAAGAATACATGTATTTCTATACTGTTTTAACTTGTAAAGTCACAACATATAAAAATACATGTATTTCTGTAGTTTTAACTTGTAAAGCCACAACATATAAAAATACATGTATTTCTGTACTGTTTTAACTTGTAAAGCCACAACATATAAAAATACATGTATTTCTGTACTGTTTTAATATAAGAAGCCTATATTTATAAGAACAAATACATTTCTTTACTATTCAAATGACAGTAAGCTATTGTCTAAATCAGAGCATTTAAACCTCTTTTTTCCATTTTGTACCACTCAATACAAACAACATAAAAATGTAATCCCATAGCACATACTGCCGTAGTGGAGTGAAGTGTTAGAGACTTCACCATACTAGGTCCAGCATCGAGAGGTGGGGGTGACTAGTTCCCTTCCTTACTGCCTTTTCCTTCACTAACTCAAAGAGCAAGAGTCAGGTACCTATATACAGCTCGGTAGAGTGGAGCGTTCAGTACCGTAATTCGAACTTGGCACCATTTCTGCGAAAGACCAGCGCTCTAACCACTCTGTCAATCGCACAAACAAGATACCTATGCATAATACTAAATACCAAGTCACATACGTATGCCAATAAAAGCAAACAAGATGGCTATGCATAAACATTAATAGAAACAAAATGACACCTATGTACTACTAAATACAAAGATGATATCTGTGTTGACAAATATAAATTGACACCTATGTACTACTAAATACAAAGATGATATCTGTGTTGACAAATATAAATTGACACCTATGTACTACTACTAAATACAAAGATGATATGTGTTGACAAATATAAAATGACACCTACGTACTACTAAATACAAAGATGATATCTGTGTTGACAGATATAAAATGACACCTACAGTACTACACAAAGATGATATCTGTGTTGACAAATACGAGGGTCGTTCAAGTCAAAACTTGACTTTTTGTTCTGGAAGTACAGAAAGGAATGCTAGCGTGGTGGTACTACTGACAGTAGTAAGTAACAAGTGTGACCTACTCGTATTACTGTTACCGTTATTACCGTTAGGTGGCGTACGCGTCACGGGTCAGTCCCAGATAATGAAAATGGCGGACAACAGAGTTAGTGCATGCATGGAACAGCGTATTATAATGAAGTTTCTTGTGAAAGAAGGCGTGAAACCCGCAGAAATTTACAAAAGACTGCAAGCACAGTACGGTGATGAGACACTCAGTCGCAGTAAGACATTTGAATGGTGTAAACGTTTTAAAGAAGGCCGTACATCCGTGAACGACAATCCCGGCCGTGGCGGCTCCCAGCCCACAGCAGTCGTTCGTGTGAACATCCAGCGTGTGGAACGCCTGATCCTGGAAAATCGTCGCATAACCTGTCGTGAAATTGCACAAGAGACATATCTTTCTGTGGGGACGGTGCAGACTATCATTCACGAAAATTTGCATTTTCGGAAAGTTAGTGCACGTTGGATGCCAAGACAGCTTTCCGCTTTTGACCGGCAGAGAAGAGTTCAAGTCTGCACTGAGTTGAAGGATCGTTTTGGCAGTGAAGGCCAGAATTTTCTGAATCGCTTCATTACGTGTGATGAAACCTGGGTGCATCATTTCACTCCGGAATCAAAACGAGCATCCATGCAGTGGAAGCATACGGACTCACCACCACCCAAAAAATTTCGGAAAATTGATAAGAAAAGGCGTCCTGTTTCTACAGGATAACGCACGACCACATACCGCTCACCACACCTCGTGCAAATTACAGCAACTCGGGTGAGAGGTATTGCCACATTCCCCTTACAGCCCAGACCTCGCTCCGAGCGACTTCCACCTGTTTGGACCCCAGAAAGAGTTCCTGGGAGGTCAGCATTTTAGCACTGATGACGAAGTGAAGCAGGATGTCCTACGATGGTTCAGGAGTACCGACATATCTTTCTACGCTAAAGCTTTTCAAGCATTAATTAAAGGCTGGGATAAGTGTATAAATGTTGCAGGGGATTATATCGAAAAATAAATGGCAATTTCACTCCTACAAATGTGTTCTTTTAGTTTGTACAAACAAAAGTCCCGGTTTGACTTGAACGACCCTCGTATAAATTGACACCAATGTACTACTAAATACAAAGATGATATCTGTGTTGACAAATATAAAATGACACCTACGTACTACTAAATACAAAGATGATATCTGTGTTGACAAATATAAAATGACACCTACGTACTACTAAATACAAAGATGATATCTGTGTTGACAAATATAAAATGACACCTACGTGCTACTAAATACAAAGATGATATTTGTGCTTACAAATATAAATAAGTCACCTATCATTATCATCTCTTTTTTTTTCACTCCTTTTGGAGCATGGAACCACCAGTGCAGATGGCTTCTTGAAGAAATCTACACTTAAGCACAAAGTCTTGCAGTGGTTGTTTCTGTAAGAACTGGTTTTACTTGATGAGGTTGCACAACCTCACATTAGTTACCTTACATGACATACATGATGTAGCAGTAACGCAATTTATTTTTTTTTCTCCTGAAAGGACCCCAGGAACCACACAAAACAATGACCTTTGAGTACTGGTAACTTAAAATATGATATCTATGCAGGAAGTTAAATGTAAACAAGCTTAATATATGTTTTTTTTTTTAAGTAAAGGTAGTCCCTGAGCAGAAACTGGTGTAGGGGGAGTGAAGTGTTAGAGACTCCATACCAGGTCCAGCTTTTTTAATGAGGTGGAATGACCAGTTCCCTTCCTCGCTACCTGTGCCTTCCCTAACTAAACAGCAGAGTCAGGTACCCATTTTAGTTGGGTAGAGGGTAGACAGGAGTGTGATGCTAGCAGGTTTCGATCCTAGAAGTCAGTAACTGTGTCATGAGAGGAAAGCGCTCAAGCTGCTTAGCCAACTGGACACTCTTTATATATGTACCGTACTACAGTACAAACAAGATTACGTAAAACTGAATAGAAACAAGTCATCTACAGGTACTACTAAATAAAAACAAGATACTTATTCATAAAACAAAATGCAAACAAGTCACTTATGTGTACCACTAAATACAAACAAGATGCTTATTCATAAAACAAAATGCAAACAAGTCACTTATGTGTACCACTAAATACAAACAAGTCACTTATGTGTACCACTAAATACAAACAAGTCACTTATGTGTACCACTAAATACAAACAAGTCACTTATGTGTACCACTAAATACAAACACATTTTGCAAAGTAACATAAATATGACATAAGGGAGTGAAAATTTTGAGACCTTAACTAATCAATGCATAAATATAAACAAGCAGCCTACATGTATCATTAATTCCAAATAAAACATTTACGCATGGAAATTTCCAAACATCTTCACAGACAGCCAGAAAACCCTTAGCGCACCACTGATTCAAATTACTGGTCTATACTAATACAGTATACTTATTTATTTTTATACTGCCCCAGGTAAGCAGTCACTGCATTCAAAAATACACATACTTTGTACTGTTCTACCAGACCGTATTGTTACATACAACCAGACATGTAATTATCTGATCATATGTATGGTTATAAGCAGTAACTCTGTATTTCCTGGTGTGTGTGTGAAGGTGCTTGGAAATTTAATGTTCAAGTTGAACAAGATTTATTTTAAAATATGTTTTAACATACATGAGACAAACAACTATAACTGTAAATCTAATTATTTTTTTTCTTAAAAAAAAAGCAGTTGTATGAAACATGTTGATAATATCCAGGTCCCTAACAGCCAAAAGTAGGGCACGTCTGCATGTATTGCTACTCTGCTCTACCAGGCACAGCCTTTTGTCTATAACAATACACGTATTTCTACAATCTTCTTACACGTAGAGTGGCAGTCTACAACAATGTATATTTCTATAGTGTTTTTAACTGCGAGAATCGCAAAGCTTAACAATATAAGAAATAATGAAAATATATCAAGTGTAGGTGCTCGAAAGAAAGAAAGAAAAGAAAGTAGTACCATGCTGTGGAGTCGGGAGTCGTGGGAGTCGGCTGTTTTTAGTGGAGTTGGAGTAAACATTGTCCAGATTCCGACTCTGAATGTTATGCCATATGGCTAGTACAAAAATGTAGTCTGAGTTGTGGAGTCGCCATAATGGCTAGTACAAAACTGTAGTCTGAGTTGGGCTTTTACAATTTCAGAGGTCGGAGTCGGCAAAATGTTTGGTCGACTTCCACAACCCTGGGAAGTATACAAACGACAGCAACTAAAAGAAATTGAGATTGGACCCAGAACACATTCGACAACAGCAAAGAGAAACTGAGATTCGACCAATGCCCATCCATGTGATGTCATCGCCGAGCTGCAAGAAATAAACGTATTAAGGTAAAGGAATTCGACTTACGAAGCAGTCCATAACAACACACGTATTTATATATCGTTCAAGAAGTCCGAGTTAATGTCTATAAAAATACATATAGTTATATACGGTACTAGCACGGGAAGCAGCTACCAAAAGGGAATTTATCAAAAGGGATACCGTGCAAACTTACATCTAGATCACTACTCAATATGCGCGTCATATGAAAGCAAACTCTGGGAGATCATCCAATCTATATGTGTTTGTGTATTGGTGTGTGCAAGGCTACTAATAGCATGTATTTATAGCAAATATGCTGAAGGGAGAACAGAATGTTCGAGATTAAGCCAACAAGGAGCCACATAAATGCGGTCTGTATTGTTTTTGTAGGCATGATGCTAACACCCCCCCCCCCCACTCACAAATGCTTCGACAGTTTGTGCACCTCCCCCTCACCCCACCCCCCATACACCCACAAAAATGGTCTCCACTTCGCGGTTTACTTTGCCTGGTCGTTTGTTTGGCAAAACAAAACATGAATACAAATTTACGTGGTCAAAATCTGCTTTGAACGAAGCAAATTAATGCTGGGTGACTAAAAACGCAAAATCAATGAGAAAACAGTGGAAAATTAACGATGCATTCGGCTAATTTAAAGGTGGCTAGTGCTTTAAAATATGTATGTGCGTACAAGGACAGCCATCTTTGAATCATGGGGAAAAAACTGATCTAAGTGCGGCGATGTTATAAATCAGCATTATCATCACCCACTTCCTTTCTACATTTGACTACCTAGATCTCCAGCCCTCTTTATTCTCTTGAGTCCATTTAGAAATATTTGTTATTTCAGTCCCGAAGTTCCCAACCTGTTTAGAACGGTGACAAATTATAGAAAACTTCTGGGCGATTTCACGACACATCACTTAGCGTTATCTTTTTGCCAGAGGCGTGCTTAAAGTATTTGGCTCCCGGGGCGGATCCTTCCTTTGGCACCCCCCATAAAAGAGACAGAAACATATTTAAGCTTGCAAGTAGATTTTTCAGCAGTACAGTACTGTCATAATAGTGTTCATTGGTTTCCCCCCCCCCCCTTCCTGGCTGTCACCCGGAGCAGTCCGCCTTAGTATAATAATAATAATAATAGCCCCTTCAGTCATAACTGACTATGGGAATGCGCCCCTGCGGTGACAGCCCTCAGCTGCTTATTTTCCTGGTGCTCCGTTCGACGTTTTCTCCTCACCTCTGCTTCTTGTGTGAGCCTCTCTTCGCCCAATCTGAGGTGGCGCCGTAAATAGCATCGCCACTTAGTGCGATCGGCAGCTTCATCCTCCCATGTTGCTGGATCCATGTCCAGTGCACTCATATCTCTCTTGCACACATCTTTGAACCTCAGCTGTGGTCGCCCAACTGTTCTCTTGCCATCTGCTAATTGTCCGTAGAAGATATCTTTTGGGATGCGACCATCTTCCATGCGGCGAACATGGCCAAGCCAGCGAAGTCTGCGCTGTCTAAGAAGCGTATACATACTTTGAAGGCCAGCACGTGACAACACCTCGACATTTGTCACTTTATCTTTCCACGAGATGCCGAGGATGCGGCGTAGACACCGCAAATGGAAGGTATTGAGCCTTCTTTCTTGCTTAGCATAGGTCGTCCAGGTCTCGCTGCCATATAGGAGTGTGCTGGTGACGCAGGCATTATATACCGCAGCTTTGGTCTTCATTGTGAGTTTAGAGTTTCCCCAAACACGCGATGTGAGGCGGGCAAAGGTAGCTGCAGCTTTGCCAATGCGGCTGTCGATTTCTGTATCCAGTGAGAGTTTGTCATTGATGATAGACCCTAGGTATGTGAAGTGGTGCACCACTGCCAATTCATAGTTATCGATAGTGATAACTGGTGCAGCACTCACTTCCTGACTCAGCACATTCGTTTTCTTTAGACTTATTGTGAGGCCAAAGTCCTTGCATGCTTTAGTGAAGCGATTCATCAAGCTCTGAAGCTCCTGTTGGCTTTGAGTGACGACTGCAGCATCATCAGCGAACAACAAGTCTCTTATAGTGACTCTTCTGATTTTTGTTTTTGCCTTCAGCCTTGAAAGATTAAACAGACGGCCATCTGACCTAGTGTGAAGGCATATTCCTTCAGTTGCATCTCTGAATGCATGTTTCAAGAGAAAGGCAAAGAAGATTCCGAAGAGGGTCGGAGCCAGAACACAGCCTTGTTTAACGCCACTTCGTATATCAAAGGGCTGTGACGTGCTTCCAGCATATTGGACTGTTCCCTTCATGCCGTCATGGAATGACTTTATCATTTCCAGCATTTTAGAAGGGCAGCCTATTTTCAGGAGGATTTTAAAGAGTCCATCCCTACTAACCAGGTCGAATGCTTTTGTGAGGTCTATAAAGGCGATATATAATGGTCTTTTCTGCTCTCTTGATTTTTCCTGAAGCTGGCGGAGAGAGAAGATCATGTCTGTTGTTGATCTGCCAGCTCGGAATCCACACTGTGACTCTGGATATATGCGCTCAGCTAACTTGTGTAGTCGCATTAAGATGACTTTGGCAAAAACCTTACCAACAATACTAAGAAGACAGATGCCTCTGTAGTTATTGCAATCACTTCTGTCTCCTTTATTTTTATACAGTGTTACAATCTTGGCATCTCGCATGTCTTGAGGAATAGTTGTCTCTTCCCAGCACTGGCACAGCATCCTATGCAGGGGATGTAATAGCGTGCTCTTACAGCATTTGATTAAATCAGGAGGAATCCCATCACTGCCTGGTGCTTTGCCAGAGGCCAAGCTATCAATGGCCTTGCTGAGTTCCTCTAATGTTGGTTCGGCATCCAGCTCCTCCATAGTTGGCAGACTGTTGACACCATCAAGGGCTGCAGGCGTAACGGTATTGTCTCTAGGTTGTTATTGCCGGGAGTTGTAGTGAGGATAAGCTCTCACTGCAGATAAAATACTTCTATGGCACGCGCCTCAAACAGCCTCTGACAACCAAGTCCAGCTCCTGGCCTTCACGTGTGGCTCAATTTGAGCCCGGCGGAACTGTTTTCACTGACGGGAGAAGGGGCAAAGGCGAGCGACTGGCGCCTTAAAACCAGCAGCTTCGGGCAGATAGGGCTCGTGATCCTTGGTTGGTAGCTTATCTAAGAGAAGGAACTCTGAATTCAAACCACCGCTGCCTTGCGGGAATATCCATTTATGGAATTGGCTTCGGGAGTAAACCCTGAGGATAAATCCGGAGTCGGAGTCCCTAAGGCAGTCTAATGTCGATTCGACATTATTCTGGCAACTCCTGCGACATGGCTGGTACCAAACTGTATCGGCTACTGCCGTTCCTTTGGATCTACCGGCTGTGTGGAGAGGGGGAACATGCTGCATGGGCAACAGCTTGATCTCCATATAACTGTGCCCAAGCTCGCGCCCTGGAGAGGACACTCCAGCTTCACCCTATAGGTGTCGGCAAAACACGGGAAGTAGCAGTTACCGGTTATAAGCATTTTGCCCAATTGGCGTAGGGCATGGCGCCAGGGGCTACTTCCGACAGTGGGAGGGGTTCTAGGATCTCACTGGACAGCTACCGCCCGCTTCAAGCTGGGCAGCCTCCAGTCAATAAGGTGTTGTCCCGCCACTGTCTGCTTTCCCCATTGGGTGCATGGGGATTAGGGTCAAACCCGAACTGTGGACAGAAAATTTTGCACCAAGCAATTATCGAAAAAATAGAAATAAGCAAACTCTCAGATTGGGATGCTGGAACGTCCGGACTATGTTGACTGGACTATCCGAAAACCTACAGGAGGTAAACGATGTAAGGAAGACAGCCATAATTAATGATGAGCTTAAACGACTTCAGGTGGATATAGCTGCACTTCAGGAAACGCGCCTGGCGGGCTCTGGAACGGTGAGCGAGAAGGACTACACATTTTATTGGCAAGGGAAAGATCTTAATAAAGCTAGAGAACACGGAGTAGGTTTTGCAGTCAAAAAATCGCTAACTAAAATGGTTGAACCAGGCGAGAATGGATCAGAACGCCTGTTAACGCTCCGCCTGCAAACTAGCACAGGTCCCATCACCCTTGTCAGTGTGTATGCTCCTACTCTGTACTCTGCCTCAGAAGCTAAAGATGAGTTCTACGAGAATCTAACAGCAATTATCAAAAGCATACCTAGGCAAGAACAGCTTGTTCTCCTTGGTGACTTTAACGCTAGAGTGGGTGCCGATAATGTTTCATGGCCTTCATGTCTGGGCAGGTTTGGTATTGGCAAGATGAATGAAAATGGACAACGGCTCTTAGAGTTGTGCGTCCACCATGACCTCTGCGTGACCAATACCTACTTTCAGACAAAACCCCAGCATAAGGTGTCATGGAGACACCCACGATCCAAGCACTGGCACCAACTTGACCTGATTCTCGTCAGAAGGCCACTCCTCAGGTCTGTGCTCTCCACGCGCTCGTACCATAGTGCAGACTGTGATACAGATCACTCCTTGGTTTGCTGCAAAATCAGAGCACAACCAAGAAAACTCTATCATGTCAGACATGAAAGGAAACCACGCATTGATACCAGCAAGATGTCAGACCCTTTCATGATCGCTCAATTCACTGCGACCTTCGAGAAAGTGCTCAGTAGCCCTCAGCATGGTGATACTATTACAGAGAACTGGGAGCATCTACGGAACACCATTCAAAGTACTGCACTTGCCACCTTTGGTAAGAAAATAGCAAAGTCAAATGACTGGTTTGATGCTTCATCAGATGTGATGGCACCTGTCATTGAAGCTAAGCGCAGTGCTATGAATGAATACAAACGTTCACCGAGTGCCAGAACCCTACAGATCCTGAGGGCTACGAGAAGCAAAGTTCAACAAACTGCTCGACGCTGTGCAAATGACTACTGGCTCCAGCTCAGTGAGAGCATCCAGATCGCAGCGCAAACAGGCAACATTAGACAAATGTATGACGGTATAAAGAAAGCACTTGGCCCCCATAAAAGTAAGACGGCACCGCTAAAAACCATCAGCGGAGAGAAGCTAACCGATAAGGGTAAGCAGATGGAAAGGTGGGTCGAGCACTACTCTGAGCTTTACGCTAGAGACAATACCGTTACGCCTGCAGCCCTTAGTACGCCACTGCTTATTGATATTGTATTGCATTTCATTCTAAACTGGCTACGTACCGGGGGCCACTGGTCATTGTGTCACTACATGCGAGATGGGAACCATAATTTGGTTTTTTCTATGTAGTTCCTGGGTGTCTCTGAAGAGACAACGAAAGAATAGGACTACTGCACCTTCAGGCGTGTCATGCAAAAGCGACTAATAAGAGGTGGTTCATGAGGCTGTCAACCTCATCATGTTGAACAAATTGTCACAGATACCACTGCTGCTGAAACATGTCAATGCTTGGTGCATGCTTCCTGCAAGGTGGCCAACTACTGTGGTGGCTCATGCTCCGTAAGGAGTGCAATGGAAAATAATGATAATGATGAAGATACTGTCAAACAATGAGCATTTGATCTGACAAAACTAGACCGCATGATCTCATCCCCCACGGCTAGTTCATCACGGTTCAAGTTTACAATGAGCATTTGATCTGACGTAATTAGACCGCAGGATCTCATTCCCCACGGCTAGTTCTTCACGGTTCAAGTTTACAATGAAATCCCCTGCTCTGGTTAAATTAATCTCAATGGTTATGTCACGGTAAATAAATATCTTACCAAGTTAATCGCATTTTTACAGGTATATTTTCGTAATGTCTTATAAAAAGTACTAATGTTTCTTCATGCACTTTGTTACTAACTAATTGTGTTTACGAGAGACTGTAAAGGTTAACTAGCCAGCTTCTTTAAAAGGTTATGGTGAAATGACTTTGTTTGTATATAAAGGCTGTAGATATAAGCGCACTGTCCTTCGTCAATGAAAAAAGTTTTTATGATTCACGAAATAATAACAGACACATGAACCTAGGCTTACGTAAGTGTCAGTTATTGTTTCAAGGGAGTTTACCATTAGGAACTGTGTTAAGTTATTCAGCTAAATTGTCTGGCATGTTAAGTACTTACTAAGTGGCATCTGGGGCTGAACTGGTGGCATTGCTGACGTTGTGGTTTGAGTACCTGGGGTATCAATGGGGGCTGAAAAGATCGTGCACATTCAGATAGAAACGAACATGCAAGTACAATCATGGTACACACAGGCAAAGTGATACTACATAAGAAAGATAAAATAGACGACATAAATAGCACCTTGCAATAAGGCTTACTTTTTTTAAATTTATTTTATTTATCATTTCAGTCTATCATGTATTGTTTAAAGTTCATGTCATGTTTTCTTACTGTTAAAAACTGGAATATAACCAATGATGAGCATATCAAGGTTCTTCAAGACCTGTCCAGCTGATGCGATTAGATAAAGATTAAAAACATCTTTAGAATTACTGTCGGCGTCTGTGGCCTAATGGATATTAACGCAGTTTCATAATCCAGATATACCAGGTTCGAAACCTGCTGCAGGCGGTTTGGTAGCAGATCGCTTTGTGTGGATTTTTAACAATGGTATAAGCGCCGTACCGTTCAGAAAGCAATGGCAAACTACTGAATGAAAAAATTGCCTAGAAAAATCACAAACAGCCAATAAAAGCTGGGGTTGATTGCCACGTCCTGTAAAGATACAACAGTAACATCAAACCGATAGTTCAATATACATTTTGTACAGCTAAGTACACTGTTATATTAATGCTGTTGTCTAAAGATTATTGTTTCGCTCTGAAATGTGTGTTCTTCTCCGTATTTTGACTGTTCATTCAGTTACAGAGTAAAAGTATTTTTGCTTCACAACTGGCAAAAGATAGACAAAATAAGGTCATATTTTCTCATGAAAGGCTTGCAATAATCTCTGAAGAGAGATAGCTAGGACTTCGTAATAGCTCGACAAGATAAGGTCATATTTTCTCATGAAAGGCTTGCAGTAATCTCTGAAGAGAGATAGCTAGGACTTCGTAATAGCTAGACAAGATAAGGTCATATTTTCTCACGAAAGGCTTGCACTAAACTCTGAAGAGAGATAGCTAGTGACTTCGTAATAGCTAGACAAGATAAGGTCATATTTTCTCATGAAAGGCTAGCAGTAATCTCTGAAGAGAGATAGCTAGTGACTTCGTAATAGCTAGAAAAAATAAGGTAATATTTTCTCATGAAAGGCTTGCAGTAATCTCTGAAAAGAGATAGCTAGGACTTCGTAATAGCTAGACAAGATAAGGTCATATTTTCTCATGAAAGGCTAGCAGTAATCTCTGAAGAGAGATAGCTAGGACTTCGTAATAGCTAGACACGATAAGGTCATATTTTCTCATGAAAGGCTAGCAGTAATCTCTGAAGAGAGATAGCTAGGACTTCGTAATAGCTAGACAAGATAAGGTCATATTTTCTCATGAAAGGCTAGCAGTAATCTCTGAAGAGAGATAGCTAGGACTTCGTAATAGCTTCAGGGGATTCTTAGGAGACAAAGATAGAATAGAACCACTTGCTCACTCAGGCATATTATAGAGATGACTAGTATGAAGTTGCGCGTGGACCTGGCAACCCCATCACGTAAAAAATTTGCTACGGAAACCACTACTGCATGAGCACATGTAGTGCTTTGGTAAAGGCTTCCTGCATAGAGTCCTGCTGCAATGGTGGTCAATTGCTCTTATGCACGGAGTGTAAAAGGGAAAAGTTAAAACAAAAAGACATAAATAGTTGATAGATTATTACTGGACATTTTCTTCTGAGATTTTAAGCTAATAAAATAACGAAATGTTAATTTGTTATAACTCTCTGACATTATGAATAGTTAAAAAAAATAACAAAGCAACAATTACAGCAAACTGTTCAACAGTAAATAAAAGTATGCGACAGGCGCTTACCTGATAGAGAATGAGGAAGAGATAGAAGAGAGAGTGAGTGAACACATCAAACACTAAATAACAGCTAGTAATCAGACAACAGTTCGTGTGGAAATAGAAAACATTTTAAAAGCATATACAAAACTGTTGGCAAATTCTGACATTATTCTACACGAAACAAAGCAACATCTACCATGCCAGGTTGGCTCTGAGACATAGCACACTGCTTACAAGGTAAGTTTCAATGCAAACCAAAAGCAATCCATAACGACATCTACATACAAAAAGACGCTGTCAATAATACTACATTAACTGTAATGAAATACTTCCACTAAGCTTGATGTGTTTTGATCATATGTGGTACAAAAATGGTTTGCATATCCAACATATACATTTGTGAACATCAAGGTTTAGTTATACGGCAAGGATTTGGTGAGAGAAACAGTACGGTACATGTTAAAACTCTTACCTAGGTGACACGTATACTTGACTTCAGCGTATTTAGATGTTGAGGGACAAGGATCGCCAAACACATGGTTACTGACACTCATGTCACATTCACGTCGGCCATCACACCTACAAACAGAACACGCGTTTTGTGAGGGTAGAATATAACACACCTCGCACTATGGAATATAACACACCTCGCACTATGGAATATAACACACCTCGCACTATGGAATATAACACACCTCGCACTATGGAATATAACACACCTCGCACTATGGAATATTGAGCGGAGTATTATACTACTCACCCCGTGCAGTTCCCGGGGGTCTCTGAAGATACAGAGAAAGAATATGCCTACTGCATCCGTATGCGTGTCGTACAAGGCAACTAATATGAGGTTGAGCGTTGGGGCTAGCAACCTCATTATGTACAACAACCTGCCACAAAAAACCACCACTACAGGTGCATGTGACTGCTTGGTACAGGCTTCCTGTAAGTGGACTACCTACAGTGGCGGCTCCATGCTCCGTAAGGAGCGCAAAAAAAAATGCTGAAGATGATATGTAACTGTTAACTCCATCAGGCGATCTTCTTTCTGTAATTTCACCAACAGAGAGGTGGACAAGTCAATAAACTTCTACTAAATGTTAACTTCTTGTCCAAGGTCACGTCCCTATCTTATACAAAATGTTAACGTCCTGTCCAAGAAAACGTCCCTGTCATATAGAATTCACAAATAAAGTGAAACTGAGTAAACTAACCAGTGAGTTTTTACTGAGAATACGGAGAACGTCCTTTTACCCCGGGGATAAGGAGCTTTTAAATGTCGGCGGGAGAGGGTTAGTACGAAGCTGCCACAGTTTAACAAATTCAATTGTCCCTTCCTCCGCCACCTAGAGATCTACCAAATCATTCGCTGTGATTTAACGGTAGAATACGGTCGTCCGGTTGCCGGGCCCTGACCAACAGCCTGAACTAAATTAAAACATCATCTCACATTCCATTAATTCAATTATCCTACAAGTGATAACCTGATCTACAGTCTGAACTAAATTAAAACAGCATCTCATATTCCATTAATTAAATTATCCTACAAGTGGTCATAAATAACCTGGTGACCTCGCTCTTCTATGGATCACAATGGGAAGCTAAGAAGTTAATCAAATGGAACTCGGTGAAAGAAGGCTGATAAATCTTTCAAATAATTCAGTATCTGAATTGTAGATTAATATCATTTACAGTCAATATGTCCACTTGTAGCCGAATGTTGTATTTATTGCATTTAATGTTTTACGTTAGTACTGACATAGTTCCGCCAACCATGAGTTATAATAATTATGTTACAGATCTGAAACTGTCACTTTCAACTAATAGTACAGTAAGAGTATATTATATATATATATATATATATATATATATATATATATTGAAGCACATTAAAAACGCACCACCTGTATAATCCAGGAACAGAGTGTGAAATGTAAATATAAGTGTTTACAAGTTTACATATTTGGAATCTTTATTCATTTTCCTATGAATCCACGCTGGTCATTAATTTGTACATTTGATTGTTATGAAATTCATTGCATTCTGTGCAGGCAAGGGAGAAAACCAAAAATGCAACCAATAAAACAATTCATTCACACTATCCTCAGTATCTGGTATGTCCACCGTGTGCTTGCAAAGAAGCTTGGCAGCAGCTCCGCATGGAACGCACAAGTCTCTGAAGGAAATTCCGGGGAATCAAGTCTCATTCACGTGTAAGAGCAGCTTCCAGCTGTTGCAGATTAGCTGGAGAACCTTGCCTGTAGTCTCTGCGTCCAAGCTCGTCCCACAGATGTTCTATAGGGGACATGTCTGGTGATAGGGCAGGCCAATCAATCGTCACAATGTTCTGCTGCTGTAGATATTGCTGCGTAATGCATGCGGTGTGCGCACGTGCGTTATCCTGCTGGAGAAGCTGCAAGTCTGGATAATTTGTGAACGCAGGAGCAACCAATGCATCCAGAACCTCATCTCGATATGTCACAGCATTAACATTTCCACGGAAGACGTGAAGAGGCAAGCGATGGTGAAAACTGAATCCTCCCCAAATGTGAATACTGCCACCTCCAAATCGGTTGTGCTGACGAACACAGCAATCTGCAAAGAGCTCTCCACACCGTCGCCAAATCCGCATACGTCCATCAGCAAAGGATATGTTGAATCTGCTCTCGTCTGTGAATAGCACAGCATTCCACTGCAGTCTAGTCCATCTGACATGTTGCTCTGCCCATTGCAGGCGCTGCTGACGATGTCTGTGAGTCAAGTTTGGCCCAACAAAAGGTCATCTTGCAGTAAGGCCTGTATCTCTGAGTCGTCGTATGACTGTCATTCGAGAGACTTGCCCACGTCTACCCACTATTGCTCTTGCTGTTTGACTTGCCGGGAGAGAACGATTCCTTAGGTGACTCAGCACAATATGACGATCTTGCGCAGGGGTAGTAACTCGTGGTTGGCCACTCCGAAGTCTATCCCGGGCACTGCCAGTGGTTCCGTAACGTTCATTGAGACGTACAATAGTGCTGTGGTGGCAATTCATCCTTCTGGCAATGGCCCGCGAGCTCATTCCGGTCTCCAACATACCAATGGCTCGTTGGCGGTCGTTTTCAGATAGTCGTGGCATTTTGTCGCAGAGAGATTTATGATTAATAAATTTCTATATTTTTTCTTTATTCTACCCGTGTCTTCTACTTTATATCGCTCTTTTATCCCATTTTCGCATTCGTTTGATTGTTGAAATATAACTCTCCCATTCATACCTTCGCCTTTTCTTTCTTATTTAGCAACGCATTTTTATTTCTGTTAAGCTAGTTCGTGAGTAGACCGAAGAGTGTGAAATTCGTTCTCGACAGACATATGATGGCAGACAATCGTCTAACATTTTCATCTGACACGAAGCTTCTACGGTTAAGTTTCTCGGTGATAGGTGTGAGAGGCGCCAACATGCATCGCTCTGGAATGACCAGAGGTAGCGGCAGGTGTTGGAACGAGCACTGGCAGTTTTATTGCCGGCGCCTGAGTTAATGTGAAGTGTTAAGACGGGACGCTAATTTCGGGTTTTCGAGAATAGCGTGCATCCTTTGTCTGTTTTAAGATATTATACCAGCGTAGTTTAGACTTCATTCATTCAGTCCTCCTAAGTTGCAGTAGACGGATCGCTTCGTGCTAAAGAATAAGCTTGTACTGCGAAGTTCATAGTTTTCTCGATAATTTTGCCGAGCTTCTAGAATACCGATATAAGTGAATAATTCTAGTTTCGTGGTGATCGCCTGTAGTTCTGTTTGGAGGTAATATTATATATCTAGTAATGTTGAGTGATTTAAGTGGTAAATCGCCTATTTTATTTTCACTAGTTAGATTTCTGTGCAGAGGGATTAAATTATAAGTCTGTAATATTCTCTAGTTACTGCGATACAGTGGAGAGCAAATAAATAATTATTTCTAGCTTGAACTCATGCAGCTGTAATAAATTTAATTAAATTGCTAGTAACCAGTCCGAGTATATTTTAAACTAACTTATAACTGCATTGATTCATCATTGAGTATTGACGAAATACGTATATATTTCTAATTCATGATGATTGATTTTTTAATGAATATAATATTATATTTTACGCGAGGATAGGATGTTTGTATAATATTGTAGTTAAGTATTTTGTACTTTTCTTTTCCTTATACAGTTTGGGTCAGCCCAACCTCTACCAGCGGTTTTGTTACAGTATATGAGAAAAACATAGAAGAAACAATTTTTGTAATTTAAATAAGTGAGTTTCCAAGTTACCACCTGTCTGACGTGGTGTTTGCATCCAGAAAGAGACAGAGTACTCATCTCACTAACTTTAATACTAAATGAAATAACTGGACCTATCGAGCCAGATTATAATTCTTCACAACCTTTTCATTGAAATATTCAGCCCCTGTGGCGAGAGAAATTACCAACAATAACAGTCCGACATTTTTGACAAATTGTGGTGTGACCAAGAATTTTTATAGTGAGAGAAGTATCAACCGATCATTTTTTCCTAATTAAGGGAAACCTCGTGATTCTGAGACTGTGAGCCCGCTTAAAACGAATTCTTACCTGAACTGATTCAAGTGACACAAACCTAAGTCTGAAAAAATATTCGCATGAAGAGGACGCTCCCCGGAACATCGGATGAAACCAAAATCTGCAGAGCTGGGATCCGCTTCATCAAGAGAAAGACAGATTAAAGTGTGTGGGTGTCCGAAAGTTTGCGCCAGACGGCGAAAAACAGCACGATTGTAGGTAAGAAAGTATATCAGGGGCCCATGCTGAAAGAACAGAGTAAAAGCAGAACGAGTGATTCTTCTTTTCATTTTTTTATATTCAGGCACCCATTTTTTTGTAATTTCATTTATGCAAAGATTGTTGCAAATGACATTTTCCTCTTAGGATAGATTAGGGTATCAATTCTGTTCTTAAACTATACAGAAGAAATCATAGAACATAGCGTATATATCTGTGACTCTTTGGGGCTATCACTTTTCTTCTAACGGGATCGTGGGCTCTACATAGAGGGAAAGGATTACACCTATGGGTCTATTGTTCTTTTTTAGTAATTCATTAATCTATGTGTAATTATATGTGCTTGATAAGCAACTGTTAAGTCATATTTTAATTAAGGGGAGTAAAGTGTTAAAGACTTGTATGTACGGGTCGGATTTTTGTACACGCTAGTAAGCACGCTTTTTGTGATGAGATGATTTTTTAGTTGGGGGCTTTGGGCTCAGTAATTTTTGTACATAACTCAACTGAGTAGTCGTTAGTTTGTTTTAAAAATATGATAAAGAAACTGTTCGAATGTTCCTAGTGGGGTTGGTGGTTCAGAGACGGTGGAGCTGAGCTGTAATCTCATACGGTGAGTTCGCGCATGGGGGTTTTTACTGAGCTGTACTGAGAAGCAGTATTCTCGAGACAGTGTGTTCCTGGCAGGGCTTCGGGATGGTCGTCCCATCTCGCTAGTGTGTTCCAGCGTATTTGTGTGTTTTTCGATGAAGGGAATTTGATAATTGAAGAGGATATTTTTTGAAGTAAAGATAAAGAGATTATTGTTGGGAATGTTCTTTCTCCCAGGAATTTATGGATTGTTTTTCAAGAGATATTACCCAAATGCCAAGGAGTACGCCGGCATTATATATATATATATATTGTAAGAATTCTGATGGATTTGTTATAGAAGCCATGGATTGTATCGGCCGTTGTTTTGATTCATGTTCCTATGATGGATTTTTTCCCTGTTATTAGAAGATATAGTGTGCCGCTGTGTAAGTGACCAGTGGGAGTTTTTTTGATACGTTTGAGATTCTAGAGGCCATGGATTATACCGGCCACCATCATCATCATTTATAAAGATATTGATGTAAACCTTTATGAAACGTGAGCTGCTATGTTCGGCAGCCTATGTACTTTGGATTTTGTTACCTGTAACTAAGTTCTCATGGACTTACTTATCTGATGCGTCATGTTTATGCTGTGAACTGTGTTTTCCATGATGTCTACGTGACTGTGGCGTTAATAAACTGTATAGAACGTTATACTAGTTCCTACATTTCCTGATCTTACGTTACAGTGGTGTGTGATCGAAGTGTGTATACGAATGCCACAAGTCAAGACTTGCAGTGTTTCCAGTTCTTCTGTTTGTAT
The DNA here is from genome assembly GCA_024509875.1 of Oreohelix idahoensis. Taxonomy (NCBI): domain Eukaryota; kingdom Metazoa; phylum Mollusca; class Gastropoda; order Stylommatophora; family Oreohelicidae; genus Oreohelix; species Oreohelix idahoensis. The sequence continues at coordinate 378,554 of JAMPIV010014831.1, forward strand.
GCCGGTTTTCAAGTAGACGTCATGCAGTATTGTCAAGAACAAGAGAAGAGACGAGTTCCAGTACCTTTCAACGTTAGATTTCATCAGACTGTGTGATGCCCATCGTTTTGGCGGAAAGGACGGGATTGTTTTATTTTTCCAAGATAAGTGGTTGTTTGTGTTGTAAACTGTACCACTGTTATATGTTACCGAGCCTTCCTCGGAGCTTAATCTATTTACTCTATGTCGGATTCTATATATATATATATATATATATATATATATATATATATATATATATATATATATATATATATATATATATATATATTTTCCATGTTATATGTTCTATGTTCCATGTTCGATCTGACAAACGAGGTTCATCTCGAAGCTAATTCGGGCTCTTGTCGGATGGTCTATAGGCTTTAGTTTGTAAGTGTCAATTGAGCGGTAATTCTGGTTCAAGGCTAAAAACCTTGCTGAAGTTCAGATCGCTTCTTGTCTCTTACGACAGTATTTGTTTAGGTGTGACGAACTGTTTCATTGTTGTTGTCGTAGTATTTTTTCTGTGCCTTAGTTTTTTGATTAATTTGTTTGTAGGTGTCTCCCTCTCCTTTCTATCTTTTATTTCTATACAAATTTTGTGTTTATACACTGTGCTGTCGTATGTCTTGTCATTCATTTCGCAGTGTCATTGCATTTTTTGCAATATTTTTGTCTTTAGTTTGCTTTCTTGTTTAGTTGATTCTGCGAACGTGGTCATTTGTCCTTTATATCTTGTCTTTGTCACTCTTGTTTGCGATGTCTATTTTTCTTATAATCGGATAATATTATGATGCATATTTTGCTTGTAATTAATAACATTGTTAACTGTTGAGAAGGTAATTGTCCAAGCTTCTATGGACATAAACGTATTGTAATTATAGGTGATTAATACCTGTAGTTGACTCAGTGAGTGAGTCACTATGGATTTTGATATGAATCCTGAGGACGAGGCCTGTATTGGAGTATTTATTTGAGGAAGGTAGGGATTATAATAGATTGCAAGGCCCAGCACTTGAAACATATGTGATGGACCGTTTCTTGGTTCATGCGTCATTAGCCCTAAGGATTTTGCTGAGGATAAGTTTCATTCCGTTCCTCATTTAATAATGGCTAAGGATTTAGCGAATTTACTGCTTTCGGACCTTCGTGTGTTTTTGGATCAACATATTAATGTTAAACACGATCATATATTGAAGAATATACAGAATATACTTCACAACGACATTCCTGATAGTCAGAAAAAGGTGGAACACTTATGTAAAGAGAAGGCTCTTACTGATGAGCTACAGCAGTTGAAAATGCAGTATGAGAAGAAGTTGTCAGCAGTGGATTTTGAAAATGCTGTATTGAAGAATAAAGTGACGCTGTTGATAGCGGATAATGATAAATTTGGTGAATTTTTCCCTTAGACAGAAGAAAGAGTTGGAGGATGAGGTAACCTCATTGAAACAGATGTTGGATGACCAGATAAGTAAGGTGAGCTCTTCTGCGCATGAATTGGAACTACGGCAGGAAGATAATGAGAAACTTATGGATGAATATCAGAAAAGTAATGAGACATTTAGGATTTTGTTTGATAATTTGCAATCAAAATGTGACAAGTTGAAGTCTGATCATGAATCTTTGATTACAGAGTATGTTAAGTTTAAATCAGAAGGTAGAAAAGGGGAGATTGGATCTCACAAGGACAATAATGTGTCATCCATTAGTGATGATTGTTTAACTGATGACAGGGTAACGGCCTTAGAATCGTTACTCCTGAATGAAAAACATAGATATTCTGAACTAGAAAGGAAAATGCAACAACAGATTGATGAACTTTCAACTAAATTGAATACGGTTAATTCTTTACTTGTTAGTGAGAGACAGCTACTAACTTGAATAAACTGAATAAAAGGCAGAGGCAGGAGATTACATTACTGAATTCGGAATCTGTTAGATCGAGAAACAGAGTTGATGGCCTATTAGATATTCTCTTAAACAACAAAGTGTTGTCTACTGTCAAGGTTGACAGTGTTAGACGTAAAGTTGGTGATCAACATTTCACAAATGCAAAGAGTCAGCCATATGCACTCAATGCTAACTATAACATTAAACATGGTGTAAACAAATCTTTTCGTGGCAAATATAGTTTCCCACGTAATAACGATACTGTTTCTAATGGTAGTGATTCTTGGCGTCATGCCAACAAAAGTAATCCTATTGTCAGTCCTTTAGATCACGGTAAAAACTCTGAAAAGTTCATGTCAAGGTCCCACAGACAAACCGTGCATCGACTTTTCAAAGTTCTGATAAATTCACAACAGGGGACAAAACTATTGGTACTCATCATACTCAGCACAGTCAGTATGATGCACCTGTTAAGCACATTCCCACATGCAAAAATGCAAGCAATTTTGGTAGGAAAGATTATCGTGATTTCAGACAGTACCAAGGAAGACCATCACGTAGTAATTTTCCTTCTCCGAGAAATTGGAGACAATTTAACGGACCTCAATATGTTGGTTCCAACAATTATGGAAATTTTGGAAGAGGTAACTACACTAGAGATTATCAACCTTACAATAATTTTTCGCGGACACAACAAATTCCATCTAATAGGTATTTTGATCAAAGGGGAAACAGTAATCGCAACTATGCTAACTGGGGTTCAAATCAGAACAATGGTTTCAATAGAGGAAGTAGCAATGGTCCCAATAGAGATAATAATTGTGATAGATCTCGATATGACGGTAGATCTCTGAATGATAGATCGCATCGCCATGCTAACTCTGCTCAACAGGAGCCCCAGGTTATTGGTAATCAAGGTAACAATAATTATAGTGTCTCTAATGCTACTGCTTGCTTTGCTTTCGATTTCGAGAGAGCATCTCAGTGCCCTGAGTGCACAACTTTGTTCCAGTCTACAGCGGTGACTACCTTGAGTTGCGGTCATCCTCTACCTACTCTTCCTGCCTTGTCTACAAATAACGGAAGAGGGTCTCTTGACCTATATAATTTATGATTCCAGTTTGTTACTTTCTCTGTTACCTTTTCGCGTGTAACGGAGGAAGGTTTGATTAACATCATTACAGTGGTCGGAAGTTTACACAGCCACATGTAATAGGTTAAATTTAAAGTTAATTGTTGTCTTTTATAAAATCTTACTGTTACTAAAATAGAAATTATCATTCATTTTTTTTTCACAGCAACGGCTTTTCCATGAGAATCAGAGTTGCTATGTTACGTGATTAAGCTGTTACTCTACAACCTGTTGTATATGTCGCCTAGTGCCAGTTTTGCTGTTCCAGTGAAAACAGTCAGTATTTTGACACCACACTAGATGATTATGTATCCTCATGCTCACAAGAATTTTCAAGGTCACTGGAGCTGTTGAAATTTATAGTGTATGTTTAAGACATTGTATTATTTCCTTCTCATGCACCATGTCATTACCATGTTATTATTATATAACTGTGTTTTGGATAATCGTTGAATATGTAACAATTATAGTGATAATACTATTTAAACTTAAATTATTATTATGATACATTTCGGTATTGTACATTGGAAAGGTGTTTTTTCTGACATTGTAATGTATTTTTTTCTGTACCCAGCGCTTGATTGTGCGTCAGGGATAACTATGTATAGCGGTATTATTAATTTTGATGTCTATAATAAGTTCATCATTTGTACTGCATAACTTTATTAACTTGGTTATCTTGCAAATTATACTATTTTTAGATGTTAACTAGTTGTTTGTTCCTTGGTATAGATATGCATTGTTTAACTTAATGGTTACCATGATATATCATTGTTTTCTTTTCCTATTCTCATTTCATTGCTTTCTTTCATTGCCGGTCATTCTTCTTTTACTTCTTCTTTTCTTTTCACTTTCCACTTATTATTTCATACTTAGACTATACTTGATATACCTCATCTTTGTTTGAATTTCATTATCTTTGTATACTTCATCTTCTTACTTTACACATATTTCCATCCCTCTATTGTTGATTTAGTAATATGACTTAACATAGTGTAATCCTTGTGTGGAGATATTGGAATTGCATCGACCTAAAATTTTTTGTTCCATGTACTTTTCAAAAAAAAAAAAAATGATATCATTTTTTCCCCGGGGTCGGTGTAGTCCGTTAAGTCATATTTTAATTAAGGGGAGTAAAGTGTTAAAGACTTGTATGTACGGGTCGGATTTTTGTACACGCTAGTAAGCACGCTTTTTGTGATGAGATGATTTTTTAGTTGGGGCTTTGGGCTCAGTAATTTTTGTACATAACTCAACTGAGTAGTCGTTAGTTTGTTTTAAAAATATGATAAAGAAACTGTTCGAATGTTCCTAGTGGGGTTGGTGGTTCAGAGACGGTGGTGCTGAGCTGTAGTCTCACGCGGTGAGTTCGCGCATGGGGGATTTTTACTGAGCTGTACTGAGAAGCAGTATTCTCGAGACAGTGTGTTCCTGGCAGGGCTTCGGGATGGTCGTCCCATCTCGCTAGTGTGTTCCAGCGTATTTGTGTGTTTTTCGATGAAGGGAATTTGATAATTGAAGAGGATATTTTGTGAAGTAAAGATAAAGAGATTATTGTTGCGAATGTTCTTTCTCTCAGGAATTTATGGATTGTTTTTCAAGAGATATTACCCAAATGCCAAGGAGTACGCCGGCATTATATATATATATATATTGTAAGAATTCTGATGGATTTGTTATAGAGGCCATGGATTGTATCGGCCGTTGTTTTGATTCATGTTCCTATGATGGATTTTTTCCCTGTTATTAGAAGATATAGTGTGCCGCTGTGTAAGTGACCAGTGGGTGTTTTTTTTGATACGTTTGAGATTCTAGAGGCCATGGATTATACCGGCCACCATCATCATCATTTATAAAGATATTGATGTAAACCTTTATGAAACGTGAGCTGCTATGTTCGGCAGCCTATGTACTTTGGATTTTGTTACCTGTAACTAAGTTCTCATGGACTTACTTATCTGATGCGTCATGTTTATGCTGCGAACTGTGTTTTCCATGATGTCTACGTGACTGTGGCGTTAATAAACTGTATAGAACGTTATACTAGTTCCTACATTTCCTGATCTATCCATAACATATTTATGGTGGCCTGCTGAAGTTGTTTGAAGAAATAAACTATAACAGCAACCTTATTTGTTGTGGACAAAATTTTCCATATGGTAATAAAATTTACATAAACTTTATTCAAGCGTGTCGGTCAGCTCGTTCCAACATATCTATATTCCATTGTTATAGCTTTTCCACGTCTGTGCGTCTAACTGTCGTCACTTATGTGTGTGTGTGTATGTGAGTGGAGATATATATTAATATATATTATAATAGACTGTCTGACTCCTCTAGATCTGTTGTAGAAGATAGGCTGAAAGAGAGAAGATTCTCGATTTCAGGGACAGACTCTATTAATTTCTACCATCTCACTCGTGGAAATCTATTTCTATTATTATCTCTCAATATTAATTTCTACCATCTCACTCGTGGAAATCTATTTCTATTATTATCTCTCACGGTTGCTATCACTTATTCTAATCTATTCAGAAGGGACCAACCCAAGTCTTAATTCCCCTATCAAAAATCTACGACACATTTCAAGCACATGTACTGGGTATTTTGTCTCAACGGCCTTTTTATACCGAGTATACTGCCACACCGCGTACACATTTTCAGGGTCATAGCTGTTGGGAATCGTGTTGCACGTGTAACTTTCATTGTTTTCATGTAGTCTGTACACAAACCCGTGGGTTGAATCATGCACTTTCAATTCCAGCAGCCATTCGCTCTCTACCTCATGACAAACACGGGGAAAATCCATTCCCACACTTTTTTTCCAGCTTCTCGGCATCAGTATATATAATAGTGGTGCGTTTTTAATGTGCTTCAGTATATATATATATATATATATATATATATATATATATATATATATATATATATATATATATATATATATATATATATATATATATATATATAGAGAGAGAGAGAGAGAGAGAGAGAGAGAGAGAGAGAGGCAGACAGACAGACAGACAGACAGACAAAGACAGGCAGAAAGAGACAGACAGAGACAGACAGACAGAGAGACACGAATTGGTACCTTTCTGAAATGATGTCCTTGGCCTTGGGTAACATACACTGAAGATTCCAGCCTTCTGTCTGTCCGTGACGATTACATACTGAGACAGTAAAACGTCCGTAGTTAGCCCGTAGTATACGGATGACCTCCCCCTGCTGACACTGTAGCACCAACAGGTCATCCTCACAAGCGTATGCTGTTTTTGACTCCAAACCTAGAAGATTAAGCAGAGGGCGCTGTAAGCATTTTTTAGATGCAGGTTCCAGGTGGGCTTTACTTCTTTCTCTCGTCATAGCATCTCTCCCTCACCCCTACCACCCCACTACGGCAACCACAACGTGTTTTCTTACTGTTTCCTTGTGTACGGTGTAGAGATACTGACATAGGGTAGCAATCGGAAGAAATGTCAGTATACAAAAGAATCGCTGGCATTTTATTGAAACAACTAAATACATGCTGTAGGAAACAAGACCAGAGTAAGAAATCAAGAAAACAGTTAGGCCTAAAATTAGAAACGACAAATATTTTGTCTGATATGCAGACATAACACTTTCGTGAGCACAATAATAAAGTGATTTGGCTGAACGCATGCTAGCAAGTAGATTACAAGAATCATCCAACAGCAAGTAGACTGTCTCTGTACCACTAAGGTAGGAGAACAACAAGTAGATTGTCTAAGTGTGCCAGGAAAGTAAGTGTTGCAAACCCCGTCGGTGTTGGTGTGATGATGGTGTGTTGCATAGTTAGGGTATCTCCAGTGTTGCAAGTGGATACACTAGTAATGATGAAGACTGGACGAATGATGGAAGCAGTGTTGTGTATCTAGGTCACCTTGCTCGCCAAGTGTTGAGGCGCTAGCAAAAGGCAATGTTTATTTGGAGTGAGAGTGCAAGGTACGCGAATGGATGGAATGTTCTGTGGAGTTGACAAGTAGACTGGACACTCACTCACTCATAGCTGGAAGTCAATGACATAGACTACTGTTGACGTTTTCTTATAATTTAATGGGACGCACACTCCGACAACACGGTTTACAGTTACTTGAACAGGTTGGCACAAAAATCATCGTATACTTGAAAAATGGGTGACAACATCAAATGGACATTCGTGTAGCATGTGAATACAATAGAACGATAGTAGGCAAGCAGTCAATATTCTGGTTGTCTATCGTCTCATGCCTTAACTGATTAATCGCATCAGTTAATGTGAATACATAATTATCAACAATGGTTCACTGTCAGAACCTTCTTCTAGCTAAGTCTTTCAAGCCGTAAATTCAGCCGACTCTTATGACGACAATCTTAAATAGACAAGGAGTGGGCTTCAATATAATATAGGTCTTGGTATCACCATCAGGTAATAAGGCATTCCTGTTCTCTGATCGATAATCCGAATAGACCGAAAGTGGGATCCAAAATAGCGCTAGTTCCAGTGAGCGTCGCTCACTCTGAAGACGTTTTAAACGTAAGTGAAGGCTCCGTTCATTACTCAAATAATATATTGGGCGTTCCATGATACCACTCCTAAAACCAGGAAAAGACAGTTCCACTGCCTCCAGCTACAGACCAATCAGCCTTACAAGCTGCCTCTGCAAAACAATGGAACGTATCATCAACCTCAGGCTACAGTGGTACCTTGAAAGTGAAAACCTTCTTGTACCACAGCAGGCGGGCTTTAGGCAGTGTTATTCCACCGAAGATCAGGCAACTTACCTTTCCCAAGAGATTGAGGATACGTTCCAAGATAAGAAACTGGAACTAGCAGCATGGATAGATCTAAGAAAAGCATTTGACAAGGTTTGGAAAGAAGGGCTTCTGAAGAAACTGAGAAATTGTAGAGTGAATGGTAAGATGTACCAATGGGTGAAAGCATACCTGCATAACAGAAGAGCCCGAGTACAACTAGATGGCCTCAAGAATAAGAAAATTCTACTGCGTCATGGCGTCCCTCAGGGAGTGGTTCTGTCCCCCACACTTTTCCTAGTCTACATCAACGACCTGGTTGCTGAACTACCACATGGAATGAAAGTGGCAATGTACGCTGATGACCTGGTAATATGGTGCACAGATGAGCATGCAACAGTGGCCACCAAACTGCTACAAAGAGCTATAGATGCCTTAACCTCATGGGCAAATAGATGGTGTGTCAGCATCAACACAGACAAGTGCAGCACTACGCTCTTCACCCTCTCTCCCAAACAAAAAGCTGGTGTCATCAAGATAAACGAAGAGCTCCTGAGAGAAGATAAACAACCCACCTATCTCGGAGTTACATTCGATGATAGGCTGACATGGAAGCAGCACATCAACAAAGCAGCAACAAAGGCCAGGAGGAAGTTAGCCATCCTGAGAAAACTAAGTGGAACCACATGGGGAGCCAGCGGGAAAATACTTAGTAAAGTTTACCAGCAGGGCATACGACCACACCTGGAATATGGGTCAGCTGCGTGGTGCCCAGCATCAAACACCACATTACAAGAGCTAGATAAGGTGCAAAACCAGGCGCTTAGGGTCATCACGGGGGCAATGAAATCAACGCCTATAGTGAAGATGGAGAAAATGGGGAGGATACAAGCACTGAGAGAACGCAGAGACACGAAAGTGCTAACACAGGCAGAAAAGTTCCTCTGTATGCCGAGTCATCCAATGAAGGACAGATTACAAAACCTAGCAATGGGGCGACTGAAAAGAAGCAGCTTTATCCACCAGGCCAAACGATTACGTAGACAAACCTCAGACCTGCCTGAAGTTAACAGCCCCCTAAAGTCTGTGCCAGAACAAACCCCTTGGAGAGAGGAGCATGGGCTACCAGTACATATCCACACAAAAGTGAAAGGAATATTCGACAGGGATGAACAGAACAGCGTGCAACGTAGGACAGTCACTCTCAGTTTCCTGGATGATGAATACCCACAGGACCTCTGGGTCCGAGTATACACGGATGGGTCAGCACAGAATGCAGTAAAGAATGGAGGAGCAGGAGTGTACATAGAATACCCAAACAACACTAGGGATACTGTCAGAGTACCAACGGGGAAATTCTGTAACAACTATGACGCAGAAGTCCAGGCAATCAAGGTGGCAACTGAGAAACTATTGAACACCAATCTCGGTCCACAAGTTACATACCATCAGAAGAAAAAGATGATCAAATCTATCAGAAAGCCACCCGACCAACTAATCAGAACAAAATAGTCATTCTGCGCAGACACACATGTATACAAAATTCAAGATTGGCAATTCAGCCATGTGTACATGTGGACAGGCACCCCAGACTGCGGAGCACGTACTTCAAGATTGCCCCGAATATGATATATTGAGGCAAACCCACTGGCCCAGAGAAACAACACTGGAAGCAAAACTATATGGACCTCTGTATGAACTACAAAAGACAGTGAAGTTTATACAAGAAACAACATTGCAGATATAGACAATATAGTTCAAGAGAACGAAAGAAGAAGAAGAAAAAAGAATTGGGCTTTCCATATCCCATGATAAATATTGCATATGCCCAATGCATAGAGCTGCTAGTAGAAGAGTCGTCTAAGTACCATCAATCAAATACATCGGCAGACAGTATGACGTCTGCATAAAGTTAGGCCTAAGGAAAGTTCAGTAAATGTTTTCTGCTTTACCTTAAGTCCAGAACAACACTAGCAAATAGCACACGCCGTCCCTTGGCGTTTAGAATAACTGTTGGGAAGAATTACCGACATCATAGTCATACTGAGAAAACTTCTCCTTCCCCATGGATCAACCACAAACACAAAATCTTCGGACTTTCCTTCGTCCGAGCAGAAACCACAGTTCGCCATCACGGAAGCCTCTCGTCGACACTCACATCGACGCATGCGCAGAAATGCGCTTGACCCCAGAGTTCAACTCAAAAAATAGGCCGACATAGACATTACAAAGATACAAAGATATAAGACCGAATCACCTTAAATAGTCAAGGAATAAATATAAACTCGGGCCATAAACATTCTAAGCAAGACCAATCTGTTTCTGACCATACCAGAAGCAAACTGACGTAAATCTAGTATTCATACGCCAGGTTGAGACACAAGAAAAGATAACCCATATAACTGAATATAACATCGACCAATCAGGGTTCTGTCCCTTAAATTATCAAGAAAGTATTTTGATTCTCAAATAAATACTTTTCATCAGACAAATAGATATTACTTTACATTTGTATGCCTACCAAAAGAATCTGTGCGTTACAGACTACCACACAAAAGAATCTGTGTGCAACAGTAAGGTTATGACAAGGAACATACAACAACAAGTAGATTGTCTAAGTGTGTCAGGAAAGTAAGGTTATGACAAGGAACATACAACAGCAAGTAGATTGTCTAAGTGTGCCAGGAAAGTAAGGTTATGACAAGGAACATACAACAACAAGTAGATTGTTTAAGTGTGCCAGGAAAGTAAGGTTATGACAAGGAACATACAACAGCAAGTAGATTGTTTAAGTGTGCCAGGAAATTAAGGTTATGACAAGGAACATACAACAGCAAGTAGATTTTGTCTAAGTGTGCCAGGAAAGTAAGGTTATGACAAAGAACATACAACAGCAAGTAGATTGTCTACGTGTGCCAGGAAAGTAAGGTTATGACAAAGAACATACAACAGCAAGTAGATTGTTTAAGTGTGCCAGGAAAGTAAGGTTATGACAAGGAACATATAACAGCAAGTAGATTGTCTAAGTGTTTCACCGTGGTAAGGGTATAATAAGAAACAAATAATGGCAAGTAGATTGTCTAAGTGTATTACCATGGTAAGGGTATGACAAGAAACAAACAACAGTAAGTAGATTGTCTAAGTGTATAACAACAATTAAGGTATGATAAGAAACAAACAACAGTAAGTAGATTGTCTAAGTATATTACCATGGTAAGGGTATGACAAGAAACAAACAACAATAAGTAGATTGTCTAAGTGTATTACCATGGTAAGGGTATGACAAGAAATATACAACTGTAAGTAGATTGTCTGAGTCTATTACCATGGTAAGGGTATGACAAGAAACAAACAACTGTAAGTAGATTGTCTGAGTGTATTACCATGGTAAGGGTATGACAAGAAACAAAAAACTGTAAGTAGATTGTCTGTGTATTATCACGGTAAGGGGTTGACAAGAAACAGTAAGTAGATTGTCTGAGTGTATTATCACAGTAAGGGGTTGACAAGAAACAAACAACTGTAAGTAGATTGTCTAAGTGTATTACCATGGTAAGGGGTTGACAAGAAACAAACAACTGTAAGTAGATTGTCTGAGGGTATTATCACGGTAAGGGGTTGACAAGAAACAAACAACTGTAAGTAGATTGTCTGAGTGTATTACCATGATAAGGGGTTGACAAGAAACAAACAACTGTAAGTAGATTGTCTGAGGGTATTATCATGGTAAGGGGTTGACAAGAAACAAACAACTGTAAGTAGATTGTCTGAGTGTATTACCATGATAAGGGGTTGACAAGAAACAAACAACTGTAAGTAGATTGTCTGAGGGTATTATCATGGTAAGGGGTTGACAAGAAACAAACAACTGTAAGTAGATTGTCTGAGTGTATTATCACGGTAAGGGGTTGACAAGAAACAAACAACTGTAAGTAGATTGTCTGAGTGTATTATCACGGTAAGGGGTTGACAAGAAACAAACAACTGTAAGTAGATTGTCTAAGTGTATTACCATGGTAAGGGGTTGACAAGAAACAAACAACTGTAAGTAGATTGTCTGATGGTATTATCACGGTAAGGGGTTGACAAGAAACAAACAACTGTAAGTAGATTGTCTGAGTATATTATCACGGTAAGGGGTTGACAAGAAACAAACAACTGTAAGTAGATTGTCTGAGTGTATTATCACGGTAAGGGGTTGACAAGAAACATACAACTGTAAGTAGATTGTCTGAGTGTATTATCACGGTAAGGGGTTGACAAGAAACAAACAACTGTAAGTAGATTGTCTAAGTGTATTACCATGGTAAGGGTATGACAAGAAACAAACGAACGAACGAACTTTATTTTCGAAGGGTAAAGAATTGGGCGCGCAGGCCCGTCTAACATTCTGCCCTTCCACTCTCATTAATCTTGCATACTATGTCATTTCATTCCCACATGATGCTTTAAGCATTAGTTTAAAGGCATGCAACATTATAAAGTTACCATAATAGCATTCATTTACAGTGGTGTGGAAGGCTGTTCCATAAGTAGGCACCAGAGTAGGCTAGACTCTTTTTGAACAGGTCGATCCTAGGTTTGGGCAGACGTAACTGATGTAATTGTTGTCCCTCCCTTCTACTGGTTTGAAACAATGATCTTAGGTACGACGGGGCATTGTTAGATAGAATTGTGTGAGTCAGCTTGGCTTTGTTGTAGAGAAGACGTTTTTTTAGTGACAGTATTTTGGGTTCTTTTCCTGTCCTTGTGTGTGGTGTCGTGCGATTATCGGTGATCAGACGTACTGCTCTCTTTTGCAGGGAGTGCAGTCTCTTCGAGGTGGAAGCAGGGCAACAATCCCATAGTGTAGAGCAGTAATCTAGATGTGTCTGTATATGTGAGGTGTAGAACAATAGTCTAGTGTCTGCGTCTAAGAAGTGTTTTATTTTGGCTAGCTGGTACGTCTTTTGTGCTAAGTGTTTGGTTAAATTCCGTACATGGGAGTTCCACGTTAAGTGCTGGTCAATCGTGATCCCTAGAACTTTGTGTTCTGTTACATGTTCAACTGTAAGTAGATTGTCTGAGTGTATTATCACGGTAAGGGTTTGACAAGAAACAAACAACTGTAAGTAGATTGTCTAAATGTATTACCATGGTAAGGGTATGACAAGAAACAAACAACTGTAAGTAGATTGTCTGAGTGTATTATCACGGTAAGGGGTTGACAAGAAACATACAACTGTAAGTAGATTGTCTGAGTGTATTATCACGGTAAGGGGTTGACAAGAAACAAACAACTGTAAAAAGATTGTCTAAGTGTATTACCATGGTAAGGGTATGACAAGAAACAAACAACTTTAAGTAGATTGTCTGAGTGTATTATCACGGTAAGGGGTTGAAAAGAAACACACAACAGTAAGTAGATTGTCTGAGTGTATCACCATGGTAACGGGTTGACAAGAAACAAACAACATTAAGTAGTAGTATTACCCCTGGTATCTTCCTGTGTAGAGCGAAAACATCATGAGATTTATTGATAATGTGAGAGGAATAACAGTACACAGACACAACAACAAGAACATCAGATATTCAGACAACACAGTTTTAATATCAGAAAACAAAAAGGACCCCCTGCTTCTATTAGACACAACCATCGCGAGTTGCACCACGAAAGGTTTTAAGTTACACCGCCAGAAGACAGATATAATGGTTACACCGATGAGATTCATAAATAAGCTGTCAGTATTCATGCAGTGTGATCACATGATCAATCGCGGTCTTTTTATAGACAGGCTTGAAGAGTCGGAAGTCGTAGCTGCGAAGTCAGTAATTTTTTTGGTGGAGTCGAAGTCGGTGAATTTATTATATTAATGTTTGGTGTCGGGGTGGACTACGGTTTTTTTTTCTGCAACTCCACTACCCTCCTTATTGGGAAAACGGAACGTCACCTGGCGGAAGCCGGTTAGTATTCATCGAGTGTGTTCACATGATATAACCACATCGTCGAATGCGGAGACGGAACATCGTCTGACATAAACCGGTAGGCATTCACTGAGGGTGACCGCATGACAAAGTATGGCCTCACATAGAGAAGTCACAGCAAGCGGGGTCTAAAGATCCACGGACAAAAGACAGAGATCAGGAGAATAAATGCTTCCATTCTGTACATGGAGAAACGCCCACACTTGCTGTGAGCTCAGATGTATCGTAGCAGTTAAGTCAACATAGTTGGTGGAAGGGAAAACGATATTACAATGAAGATACAGAAGGTAAGAGAGGCTTTCACTGCACTGGAAAATATATCTGAAATGGAAAGCGAAGATCGCATTCAATACAAAACATAAGAATGTTAAAACTCAATGTCAAGACAGACCTATTGTAAGTGCTTTGAAACATGGAGAACAACAAAAGTGAAGAACAAGGAGTTGCAGAATGTGATGAAGAACAGAATGATTAAAGAAACAGTAGGACGAGATCACATGTGCAGCGTTGATATAAAGAACCAGAAATAAAAATGGAACGTGGGGCCAAGAAGAAGCGTTAGCGGTGGATAGGACACTGTGAGAAATCCCGAATGTAACATCACTGTGGCATATTATGAAAATAACATTTCATATATCTATTTCTCTATCTACACTTTTCTTTACCTAGTTTTCACCTACGCCTGTTCGTTAATATAAACCATTCTAAAACTCAGAGATCTGTCCCTTTTTCTAATTTAGCACGCATTTATTGCTGTTTGCTATTTTTCTTTGATGTATGTTCTCGAGCAGACCTATTAGCTACGTTGAGCTGTAATTATTAACGCCAGCGATTAAGAATTGTGGTAATAAGATCAGACAGCGATCAGAGCAGATTATTGTGAACCAAGGTGAGGAAAATTTCTATTACCTCCCTTGTAAATCCGTTCGCTAAAAAGTAATTAAACACGGTGAGAATAGCCAGATCAAAAGGATGGCCTGCGCTCGATTTCGTTCGATGACCACGTCTGCGGGCGGTACTTAGTGTGATTTTTCTCGATGGAAGAAATCTTGCACGGTCTGGTCAATTACGTTATCCCTGATCTAAGAAAGAGTGTGAGTTCTGGGTTTTCGGCTCTAGCGTGGAGAATGGCTTTGATTTACGCGAAAGCCGAAAGCTGAACGAAGAATTCTCCGAAGGTGCAAACATCTGGCAGATAGTATAAACCCTGGTTTTCTATCTAAAATTTATTCATGTCATCTATTAATATATATATATACATATATATAAACATCTAGTGACTGTAAAGACATCTAGCTCGATTTCTAGAATCCTTTGTATTAAAGTGAAGTTCTTAGTTTTTCGTTGGAGAATAGTCTTAGAAGTTTGTGTGAAGGTAATATATCTACTAGTAGTTGGAGTGATTTAAGTGGTAAAATCGTCAATTATATTTCTCTAGTTGTACTGTGTTACAGTGGATAGCAGAACAAATAATAATTTGTAGCTAAACTCTTCCAGCTATAATATAAATTTAATTAACTGCTAGTAACCAGTCAGATAATATTTTAACCAACTAGTAAAAGCACTGATTCATCATGAGTATTGACGGAATATGTATTTATTTCTAATTCACGATGACTGATTTTTTAAAATGACTAGAATTTATTTCACGGGAGTTTTTAAACGATAAGACAAGCTCTAAGCTTGTAGTTTATAATTTAAAGTTAAATAACCGAAGTGGATAAATATATATTATATTTTACGCGGGGGTAAGGATAGGATTGTGAATACTATATATTATGTTTAAGTATTTTGTATGTTTTTCTCTTTACACAGTATTTGGGTCAAACCCTAAACCTTACCAGCGGCTTCCATATGAATCTGAGAATAACTTTACAAAAGAACATTCTGATATAATTATCGGGTTTTTTTCAAGGTGACTTGTCTGGCCTCGTGGTTTACACCCAGAAAGAGACAGAGTACCAACCCAAAGAATATTAAGAATAAATTGTAACTGGATTCATAGATATCCAGATTTCTTTTCCCAAGTTCATATACATTCAGCCAGTTGAAGTGACATAAGCAAACACTGACATTACCTGAATAACGACCACTGTGTTGTGAAGAAAGATCGACCCTGAACAGATTTATTTACCTGACACTCGATTTAACGATTGAAGATTCCAAGCTACTGTACACTGTAAACATTACATCTCTTAATTATTTTACTACCTGGACAAAAATTGAAGTGACATAATCAGCATCCTACTAACAGTAGCGAATCAAGCGTTTCCCAACATTTGGATTAATTAGTCTTTGGAAAAACTGGGGCTTGATTCGCCAAAAACCCAACCTTGGATGGGCGGTGTGTTCCCTAACAATTGTTCCAGATGTTATGAAAGCACCTATTAGGTAAGAGAGACTGGTTGTGATCACAAGTTTGTCAGAGCGAGAGAATGCAGGATGAATAATTTTTTCATTGTATAACCCATGTACTAACTTTGTATTTTTTGTGCACGTTTTGCTAATGCTGTCCCTTTCAGAAAAGATTAACGTATAAACTCTGTTCTTTACTGTAGAGGGAAATCCTAGACCACAGCGTAAAAATCTTTTGACTCTTTGGGGGTTAATAACTTTGCTCTAACGAGATCTTGTCTCAACAGAGGGAGGGAGGATTACACCTATGTGTCTAACTCTTTACTTAATTCATTAACCTATGTTTAATTGTATGTGATTTAATATTCAATATATATTATTTTGTGAAGTTCTTTATGATAAATAAAATTTACATAAACTTTCTTTACGTGTGTTGGTCAGCTCGTTCCAAAAAGATCCCTCATCTCATCTCAACCCATAACCCGTCATGGGTCGTAGGGGTGCCATGGTGGAAGCATCAGCAGACAGGGTCCTCCACTGCTCTCTATTCTCAGCAATGCGTACAAGTGTGGAGAAACCGTGTCCTGCCCATTCTTTGATGTTATCAGCCCAGGATTTTCTTTGCCTTCCTCTTCTCCGTTTACCTTCGACTGTTCCCTGGAGGATCGTTTTCGAAAGGGAGTCATGACGAGTTACATGCCCAAACCAGGCAAGCTTTCGACGTTTCACTATTGACAAAAGTGGTTCTTGATGGCCTGCATAGGTGTTTATCTTCTCTCTAACATAGACATTTGTTTTGTGCTCTTTATAGCAAATGCGCAAAATTCTTCTGTAACATTTATGCTCGAAAGCCTGAATCCTTCGCTCCGTATCTGCAGTGAGTGTCCAGCCCTCACACCCATACAAGAGAATAGATAATACAAGTGATTTGTATAATTTGATCTTCACAGGAAAACTGATGTTACTTTTCCAGATCACATTCAACCTTGTCATGGCAGCTGAGGCCATCTCAAGTCTTGTCTTGATTTCTTTATTTGATCTTCCATCACTACATATAGTGGACCCGAGAGAATGATCCCTATTCCATTGATATAGTTTTTTCCACATCTGTGCGTCTAACTGTCGTCACTTTTGTGTGTGTGTATGTGAGTGGTGATATATATGTAGTAATATATAGTGTTGTAGACTGTCTGACTAACAAAGTCTTGTTGTAGAGATAGGCTGAATGAGAGAAGTTTCTCGATTTCAGGGACAGACTCTACCTATTTTACACAATCTCACGTGGAAATCTATTTCTTTGCCTTATCTCCCACTGAGCTATCACCTGTTCTATTCAGAAGGGACCAATCTATGTCTTAATTCCCCTATCAAAAATCTACGACAATCACATAAGGTGGTCCTTTTAAAAACCTTCTGACAAACATACGGAAAAAAGAACTGAAGACAAGCATAAGAAATGTACAGAAGACATGGCAAATGCTAGGACCGATAGCGCCAGACATGAACTAACTAAAGACATGATGCTCCTTAGGGAGCAGAACGGCAAAGAGATAAAGTAGGAGAAAGAATAATGGGTCCCGTTTTAAACCTTCTCATACAAAAGGCCGTGGTTTATCCCTAATGATTGTGACTCATTTCTGAGTAAAACGACTCATCTGAAAGCAGACTACAGGATGCTAGTTTGAAAGTCACAAGGACAACCAACAAATACTGCGCGGCCAACCTTACTAAACTTTACATGTAGATCCTCAATCCAGCAACAGTGCCATCCCTTGTTTGCAATGACTCATCTCCCAACAACGCCATCTCCTTACTTCCCGATACAAAGTTTTATTAGACTAATTCGTAAATGTGATGTTTCCACTGCTTTTGTAACTAATCTTTATCTTGGTTTCGCGCAGTAAGGTAAATGTGATTCATTTCCGATGACTTTAAAATACTCACTTATCTCCTGTCATCTTCATCAGTTTTTTTAAAAAATGTCAAGGGTTTTACTTACTCACGTGTTTACATGAGTAAGACAAGTCAACAAACTCACGTGTTTACATGAGTAAGACAAGTCAACAAACGCCTCAAAATCAAAGTATAACTAATTTTTTTTTAAATACTGAGGATTTTACAATAATTTATGTTATCCTTAGCACATAAGGGAATAGCAATGAAGTCACGCTCCAAGGTCAAAGTCATTTCCTATATATATGTGACGAAATCAGTTATGCCCTTTAATATTGTCGCTCTCTCCTGCATTATTGACTTATTTCATTTTTCACACTCATTGTCCTATTATTTGGCATATTTTATGCGCCTACATTCTTGCCTAGCCGCTCCCAGACTTGTTTACGTTTCACCATGTGAATCGTAGTATTACAAGGCTAATTAGACAGGTCAGCCGGTAATAATTCTATCACTTAAGTCGTCTATCCACCTTTGATAGAGACGGTCATTGTTGACATAAGGTGGTATCGCTCGATCGACGGAGAAAAAGCCAGATGGTCAGTCTGGGAAAGCCATCTGGGAGATGTACGTAAACATAGGTGATAATATGTAATCGCTTCCGATGGCCCATCTCTGTATCAATAATACAGATAACCCGTCTCGGGAGATTATGTTGGGAAAGGTATCAGCCAGGAAATAAGCTCACCGATGTGTTTGTGAGTTTGCACAAATGCAATCGGCAGTATCACTGCCATATTTGAAAGAGGTCACGAGTTTAAATTTTAAAATTGATATTTTAAAACACGCGGGGGATAGTAATGATTTAACACCCCGACCCACATAGTTTTAAAGAGACAGGATTGGTCTAAATCGAGAGCCTGAAATAAACTTTAGTTCTCATTGGTAGTTTGTCTAAAATGTCATATGGGACGTGGACTGAGAAATGGAAATATAATCTAGCGAAATCGGAGACACAAATCAGACTGCATTTTTAACAAACGTCATGTAACAACCCCCAGTAGCTAGAGAGAAAGATTGGACAAAGAATTTCAAAATTAAAAGTGACAGATCGAAGTATTTGGGCGTCTTTATAACTTAAAAGAGAACCCGCAATTTTAAATACAAAGACTGGAAACTTCAAAAACACAAGTCATAAGAGAGATTCTGAAACTACCCCAGACTGAGTGTTCGAAGCATCAAATCAACGTTGCTATGTCCATTCTATTGTGCCAGGAAATTGTACATCCCATTTTGGGTGAGTGTAAACACATAGTTTAAAAAATTTGAATTTGTGATGTCTGTGCTTGCTAAGTGGTTATACCAGTCATAGGAGGCTGGCAACCTCAACATATGAAAATACTATGTTCATAAACCACTACAGCAAGCACTGGTGTTTGCTTTATGCTAGTTCGCGCAGGAAAGCGAAAACAGAAGCGACCACAGACTCCGAATGGAGCAGTGAGATGATTACCTCATCTGTGCCAAGGGTGTATAGTTTCATTTGTGAGATATGTGTACTTTTATAATGTTAGTTCAGGCAAATCATTGCAATCGCGCTGTCCAGACACATATTTCCAATTTAAGAACCCAGAAGAATAACGGTGATTTCTAATCATATTCCCTGAGTTATCCTATGTATACTCAGAGAGAATAATTATTCAGAGAGGCTAACATTGGGGGTGGACAGCGAGACAATGCGCCTGTTAATCTGCAGCCCACAAATGTACTTAGCAGAGGCATTTGTTCTTTATTTTTCCTAAAGTTCGTGGTACGAAGTTACACTTACAAGAGACCAGTCTGTCTTCGCCACTATCTTGTGATTCAAAAGCTGGGGTCGACACCAACTACATACAGTGGACACGTTGTGAAGACACCCACCTTGACATTAGGAGTGAAGTTCATCTAGACGCCTCTAGATAAGAATCCTCATCATAAAAGACCGGACAACGACCCATTGCAGTACTCAGCCAGTTAAGTTCTTTTGTAACAGGCGCAAGCAACGGACAATAACCAACAGTCCCCAATCAAGTCTCGATGAAGACAATTTCTTAAACCCCCTGATATCATCATCAACCATAATTATTTTAACTTGTTAAAGACTAATTGATTATTAAATGTGTTAGTTATTTTACAAATTCATAGTTGATTCCGTTTTTTGTATAGATAAGAGAGCGCATGTATGATCTAAAATCTTTAATATACATATAGTTACAGCCACAGAGCCAAAAATATTTATAAAAGGAATTTTGCTGGATTAAACCAGCTGGGGGCCATACCACTGCTTAAAACTTCATAAAAGGTGCCTGATCATATATAAGTTAATAGTGCTCTGCCCTATGCAGCATTGTTCTTGACTTCTGAATTATCTTGTGAAAACTACCTTGAGATAGAAGCATCATTATCCTTCTATCTACAACTCTGCCAAGAGTAATCTTGTGCAAAGGTAGACACCTTTGAAGACCCATTTTAGATACTCTTGAGTTTTGGCCACTGGTAGACCACTACTGCAGAGCAAAGGGGAGGCAAATCCCGTGACAATATCTAACTGCGTGCACGTGTATATATGTACTTCAATGAGGTCTTTTGATTCTATACCAGTGGTTCCCAAACGGTGTGGCGAGAGGATGACAGGTGTGCCCAGAGGATTAACAAACAATCAAGAATTTAGAGAGATTGTCAAAAAATGCATACGCCAAAATTAAATATGACCGTCATTTTCTTATTTATTTAATTTTTATTTTGTTACCTGTGATATAATGTGGGAAATATATGTATTGAACCCCATAGAACTTACCTGAATTTTATTCAGTAATCATAATTTATTTTATCTCAAACAGATACAGTTCCCAATGACATATTGTTGTGAACAGGGATTTTCAGCTCTAACAAATATCAAAGACCAGAAAAGATAATGGTTTCTTTGTGTTGATGGAGATGAAAGTTTGTTTGTCTCAAATAAGACCTAATATAAATGAGATTACTCTACAAAAACACCTCTCGTTGAATTTGTTTATTTTGTGAATGAATCTTGTTTTTATGTAGCTGTATTGTTTTATACATTCTGGATGTCTCATGATCATTTTATAAAGTAGTTGTGTTTTATGTGATGAATAAAGCACTTCTAGGAGTTTTTTTGTTTGTTTTGTTTTTGGAGGCATTTCGTATCAATAAAAAAAATTCAGTGTGGCGCGAGCAAATTTTCATTCCGAAAACGTGGTCCAGAGAAAAAAGTTTGGGAAACCACTGCTCTATATTATCCACAGTAATTTTTAAAAAAAGGCACAATGCCGTAACCACACATAGGAAACATTGTCACATCAATACCGTAACCATACATAGGAAACATTGTCACATCAATACCGTAACCACACATAGGAAACATTGTCACATCAATACCGTAACCACACATAGGAAACAATGTCACATCAATACCGTAACCACACTTAGGAAACATTGTCACATCAATACCGTAACCACACATAGGAAACATTGTCACGTCAATACCGTAACCACACATAGGAAACATTGTCACGTCAATTAAATGGATGTACCTATTAGGTCCAAGCTTGTATCATCAAAGGCATAACAGAGTTTTATACATTGTTTTTGGAAGTCTTATTTTCAAATCATAACAACAAATAAAGAAATAACTGAGACTCGAGAAATAATGGCAGTAATAAAAATTCATTTCAAGAAGCACGCGGTAAAACCCGACTTAACAAGTATTAATCATCAGAGCAAGCCCGAAGTTCTAGTAGAAAAAGCAATACTATTTGATACTCATACAAGTTACTAAAATAAATATAATAATTATTAAGCAGTGAAAGTGAAAATCTGCGAATTAGGCCACTATATGTATGTGTGCGTGTATGAATATTTGAAGTTAATGTAGAACAGTCCCAATTAAGATGGTTTGGCCATATCTGCAGAATGGGAGAAGATCGGATACCACGACAAACATGGGAAACAAAGAGCCAAGGATCCAGACCCCGAGGACGACCCAGAGTCCGCTGGGAGGACAACATTAGACAATCTTTGAAGGACCGAGGACTAGAATGGAACCAGGCCAGGAGGAAGACAGCCGATAGGATAGTCTGGCGCTTTCTCTTCCAAACCTCTACACCTCACGGTAGAAGGGGAACGACTAAGTAAGTAAGTAAGTAAGTATTTATGTCAATATTTCAGCATCAAGGAAAGTACACTAAGCCCCCGGTCTTCCGCTGTTCCAGTAGCGCTTTTTCGATATAACGCTGTTTGTATTTTATGCCATATCTCTGTTATACGCTTTAAAAATCTAATCTTAACGCTCAGCGCTAAAGTCGATGGGAGGCAGGAATATAACTTTCACATGCTCATCAAGTTCATTGATTGGATGGCCAGAAGAATGGTCATTTCTAGGATAATGAAGCATGATCCCAAAATGAAATGTACTCTATGATAATCCCTAACAAAGAACAAAATCTTAACTGCTATAAGAGCATCCACAGTGGGGACACTGGATATGGATAAGGGAGAGATACTGAGAACAATTAATGATCTCTGTTAGAGAAATCATCACCATCATTAAGATTGCTGGAATTTGGCATCAAACTTAAGGTTAGCAGGGATGGACATATGAGAGGATGCATCCGTCGTGTATACAACCAGCGAGCAACAGGAACAGTTAGCATTCATACTCTTCGACATATACTGAGGGAGACTGAGCTCCTATGGGTTTCCCCAGAGTGCAACGATGCTGCTTCTGTTCAAAAACAACAACAGAAATCGCTGCTCGGTGTTTCTTGAAGAGAAAAAGGCGGTGGAAA
This sequence comes from Oreohelix idahoensis, assembly GCA_024509875.1. Taxonomy (NCBI): domain Eukaryota; kingdom Metazoa; phylum Mollusca; class Gastropoda; order Stylommatophora; family Oreohelicidae; genus Oreohelix; species Oreohelix idahoensis. Next base: position 401,411 of record JAMPIV010014831.1, read on the forward strand.
AGCACGCTCGATTCTTCTCCTTTTGTTTTATTTTAAAGAGTCCTCTGAATATCTTCTGCTTCCATTGACCAAACAGCCATTCCTTCTACACCTGAGCCAGAAAACGTTTTCAGCACATATAATACCTTCTGCTAACTGCCGTCTGATGATGAAGACAACTCCTGCCGTGACAACTGTAGCAGCAAGCGTCGGAAGGAGCAGAGATTAAAGTCCTTTAAAATTTTTTTTTAAAGTACAGTACACACATAATATTGTGTTTGTTGTGATGATGTACATTGAAACACCGATAGAATTATTAATTATAAGTATAAAAATAAGATAGAAATGAAAATAGTGGAGTTATGAAGTTTCGTCTTCACCCACGCCGCAAGCGCGTTGATTTTAGCAGAAAGTATTGTGAAAAAGATGGTACCATCGTTTTCTAGTGTCTTTGAAAAACTATTTATAACATGACACGAAAAGCCTACTCGTTCAGACGGAGTGAAAAAGAGGGGAGAGACAGAAAAATGATACCATCTGCACGCAAGGTTTGAATATAAAACCTAGCGAAAACGCGATAGTGTCGTTAGCCGTTTGAAAATACGACACAAATTCAAAATATGTTCGGCAATTGGGTCACGCAAACAACCTTAGCTCTTATAAAACTGACGTATTTCTGACGTAATACGGGAGACTATCGTTTTTTGTTTGAAAATAGCGGTAGAAAGAAGTGAACAGGTGGTAGTTTATAGATTTCAAGACTAACATGGAAAAAATTATGGAATTTTGAACCATTAAACATAAGCTCATAAAACTTATATATTCGGGTGCCATAGTGTCTCCTGACAAAAAATATGTTTTCATTTACCCTATAGTCCAACTAACAGCCAAGATATGGTCATAATACTAGATAGTCACAGACACAGTAACAAACACACTGGTGTTCTGACATTCGCTATCGGTAACGTATTTTTGCACGAGTTGTTGAAAAGAGGCATGAGAGGGTAGGGCAAAGTCCAAAAGAGGGGAACGTTAGGACTGAGGTAATATGATTTGGAGCGGAGTTTGAAAGGGGGAAAGAAATTATGGGATGGCTCAAACTGAATTTTTTTTTTTTGGGTAGTGTTAGGCCAAAACCAAGTCTATTTTTGACGAATGCCAAGTTCGGACGGACAGACCGACAGAAGTACACTAACACTGGACCGAAATTGGACCTTAGATTTAAAAATTTGAATTGACAAACTTAGTAGTTAGATCTCATTGGTCGAAACCGTTTAGATTACTGGGAAAGTTGAAGGCTCTGTGCCATTTTCACGAAGACTGTTCATAGAAGCAGGACGCTTGAGAGCTGAGAAGTGTGTCGTGCCTTGAATATAGATATAAGTAATAAAAAGTATAAGGGCGCCATAGTCCAGCAAGCAGTACATCTGAGGTTGTGCTAATTCAACGTTCCTGTGTGTGTATTCTTTGAATTGTGGTAAGACCGAAATTATTAACATTATTTATACTATTAATTATGTTGTTTGACTTGGGTAATGAAGAAAATATTACGACTGTAAGTAAAGAAGTCATTAGTAGACTTATACAAGCCTATTTGTTGCTCCACCATGTTATCAAGCTACCAGAAAGGTAGTAGTAAAACATATATAGGTTGTCACCAGGAATCACATCATCTATCACATTGTATGGAAAAAGATCATTGAGAATGGCAGAGGCGTTGCAGACATTAGGGAGAGGAATATGAAAACTTGTACAAAGTGTTACCTCATTTTATGGACATGTGCTGAGTTGGTCAGAGAGATCTGATCCAGGTCTTTTAGATTAAATATTGTATTGTTTGTAAAATTGGTGGATTAGGTATTATGCTAAGACAGAACATAATTTTCATGTTACAGGGTTTTTGTCTGGCACTAGTCAGGTGCCAGATTCCTGTGTGAAAAAGTTATTCCAGCAGAGATAGAGGTACTCGCGGCCTATTTCTTTTGGGACAAGATCAACAGTGGCTGTTGGCAGATCATACATCTATGTTCAATCCTCCAATGCCAGTTAAGTAAACAAGCCCTGGCACGAGGAGAATTTATCACCTTTTCCACTTCATAAACTTAGAAAAGGAAATATAAATAAAGACTATCTGTCAAGAATTAAAGTGTATCAAGAGAAAAGAAACATTGTGACAAAGACTGGGCGTGATGTTAACACCCCAACCAGCCAGCTCATAACACTTTAGAAATAGCTAGAAATTTTACAATACCATAAAAACTACAATATATATGATTAAGGACAAATTGTCCTCTTTCAGTTAATTAAGTATGCCTATTATTTATGTATATATATAAATTGATCTCATGTGATTTGACAGTCCTAACCAAAAGAATCTTAGGTATAGGACTAATAAAGTTATAGAAAAAATTGTATATTACTAACTTTTAACAACCGGTGTTGGTTGATTTGATCACATAGATTAATATTGGTGTTTGTGTGTGTGTTTGTGTAATTAATTACCATCACACCACACTTGCATAACCCTAGACATTAAACGTAGCTATCAGACATACTAGTCAAGAATAGGTCTGATTGAGGTCATAAGGTGGTAGCAGAAAGGTGTCCTGATATACTCAACCCAAACTTTGTTATAATCAGGGACCTTCACAGCTGACCTCATTCAGTACAATAGAAACAAATACAACAACATTTCATAACATCAAAAACCACCACATATATTGGGTAGCTCGTCTCCGGGATTTAAACATATCATTTATAATAGGGTCCCTAAAATTAAGAGATTCAATAATAAAAATATTTGAAGTGGAAGGAAAAAGGTTGATGAATTGTCACGGCCAGTAGTTAATTAAGTACTTAGAGTTAATATTGTTAATTAGAGTTTTTAATTTGCCTTAGAACATTGTTAGAATTTGTTTGAAACAGGATGGCAGATTTAGCCAAGTTCAGATCTGCTGCTGTGCTGGCTGCTAAAGAGATGGGTATGGATGGACCAGAGTTGGTTCAAATCGTAACTTCAGAGAAGTGAAAGAAAGTGTTAAAAAAAATTAAGGCTTATAAATTGAACGTGAAGAAAAAAAATTAGAAAAGGAGGCAGAAAGAAAGTTAGAGGCTGAGAAAGAAATTAAAAGGTTGCAGATTGAGGTTGACAAGGAGGCTAGGGCATTGGAGGCGGATAGGGAGGCTGAAATAAAACGGCTCCAGTTGGAAGAAAAAAGGCAGAAAGGGAAGCCGAGGAAAGAAGATTGGAAGCTGAAAAGGAAAACAAGAGATTGGCTGCGGAAAGGGAAGCAGAAGATAGGAGATTACAGAGGGAGCACGAGCTACGACTAAGGGAGTTTGAGTTTCAAAGCCATGCTCCTGAAAATGGTGCCAGCCCTTCTACCTCTGATGCCACTGCTAGTCAGGGAGCCTTAACCTCAGCTATGGGGTTCCATTTAGACCATTTTGTTGAGAGGGACGATGACATTGAATCATTTCTATCCAGATTTGAGGTTTTAGCCACCACCTATGGGTTAGAGAAAGAAAGGTGGAGTGTAAAGTTATCTCAGGGTCTTAGGGGAGCTTCTTATGAAGTGTTTGCAAAAAAGAGCAAAGATGACCAAGACAATTATGACATGTTAAAGCAGGCTCTTTTGCTAAGGTATGAAAAGAAAGGAGAATTTTACAGGAAAAAATTTAGGAATGCCAAGCTACTGTCGGGTGAGACTTATTACCAGTTCTCTGCCCGTTTAGAGACGTACTTGGAGAAATGGACTGCTCTGGGGAAAACCCAAGATCTTAAAGAAATGATCCTTATTGAGCAATTGAGAGAGTCCATGACTCCAGACTTGAGAAAGTTTCTCATGGAACAGGGGGCAGAGAGGCTGGGTGAGTTACTTAATGTTGCTGAGAGGTATCAGGCAGCCCAGGCAGAAGTATCTGGCGCCAAAAAGAAACATGTAGACAATTATAAGGCTCCACAAAACTCTAATAGATTTGACAACAAAGATCAGGGTAACAAAGGTAAGCAAAATTTTGATAGGCCACGCAATGATTTTAGAAATAAAAACCCACAGTTCAATGACAGGAAATATGATGAAAGAAAACCTTTTCATCAAGGTAGATTATATTGTAGATGGTGTAAGAGGGAAGGACATGACACCAAAGTTTGTAATAGGAAACCTGCTGGATTGGCTGCTATGAAGCTGGGGGAAAAGGAAGTAAAGGTAAAACCTACTGGACAGCAGGAACCTTATCACCCCCCAGTGTGTGAGGATGTGGTATGTAATGGGGTCACCATTAGGTGCCTTTACGATACCGGTTTGGATTTTGATTCTGTTGTGAGTTCGCACTTGGTGAACCCGGATCAGTATACCACAGAAACAGTGGAGATACAAGGGGCGACCAAGGACATACCACTTATGACACTTCCCATTGCCAGGATAACGGTGAAAACTCGCTATGTGGAAGGAGTAATCAGAGCAGCAGTGATCGACGCACCCATCTACCCTCTGATATTGGGGTGTCGTTATGTCTTCCTTGGGAATCCCAAGAAACCTGTGATCTTGGCAGATGTCCAGACCCGATCACAATCCAGAAAGGAAGAAGATGAACCAATAAATACTCATCCAGAGGAGATGAGAAAGGCACAGGTGGAAGATAGGACACTCAAGCCTTGCTTCAAAAAATTACCTAAATGCCACACACCTCCAAGCAAAGGGGACTATTATATGAAGAACAAATTGTTGTATAGGAAGACTGGGACTGGAACAAATGGCCTTGGCCAGCTGGTACTTCCGACTTCATATCGGGAGAGTGTTGGAATTAGGGCATGCGATTCCCTTCAGTGGTCATATGGGGATCAGCGCAACAGGACAGCATATAGCTTGTCATTATTTCTGGCCAGGTATAACGGAGGATATAAAGAGATATGTAAAATCTTGTCCAGAATGTCAAAGGGTAGCTCCAAAGCACTGGACTGCTCCAGCAACTCTAGGGGAAATGCCCATTGTGGGAACACCTTTTGAGAGAGTTGCAGTGGATATTGTGGGACCTCTCACTCGGACCAAGAGGAGGAACAGTTACATCCTTACTCTGGTAGACACTTGTTCTATGTGGGGAGAGGCGGTAGCCCTGTCGTCAATTGATTGGAAGCATGTCGCAGAGGCATTACTTACAATATTCACTAGGTTAGGATTCCCGCACCAAATCTTGACTGATAATGGCTCACAGATCAAGGGGAAACTAACGGAGGAAGTTTTTAGGATCTTCCAAGCCAGGCACTTTCATTGTAGTCCGTATCACCCCCAAGGGAACGGCCAGGTGGAGAGGTTCAACGGGACTCCCATTTCTATCCTGAGAAAGCTGGCACATGAGAAACCTGATACGTGGGACCAATTTCTGCCCGCTGTGTTGTTTGCGTATCGGGAAGTTCCACATAATTTAACCGGGATGGAACCCGCAACCCTGTTATTTGGGAGGCCAATCAAAGGTCCATTGGAAGCCTTATTGAGGACATGGACAGATGAGAAGGCAGAAGAGACTGTTACCTCATCATATCAATATGTGAACGAGCTGACCACTCGTCTTAAAACTGGCTGGAAACTTGCAAATGATAATCTCAGACAAGCCAGAAAAAAACATGCTGCCTATTTTAATAAGAAAGCTAAGGATAGAGAACTATTTGTGGGCGAGAAGGTGCTTCTTCTACTGTCCGGCAGCCATAACAAATTACAAATTGGATGGCAAGGTCCATATACTGTTCTAGAGAAGGTGTCTAGAACAAATTATAAAATCGACAAGAAGGGGAAAGAGAAAATATATCATGTGAACCTTCTAAAGAAGTATCTGGACAGGGAAATCCAGGAAGGAACACACTTAATGTCCTTGTCAATAGCAACGGGGATGAAAAAGGAACCACTAACCTCTCATGAGTACCCCCTGAAAACATGCGAGACCCCTGCACATGTAAAAGTCAGTAAACACTTGACGAAAAAACAGAGGGAACAGGTTCAAAAGGTTCTGACTGATCATACGGACGTGTTAACGGACAAACCGGGGCACACGAATTTGTTGGAATATGATATGAAACTAGTAGACCCAACACCGATCTGTACGAGAGCCTACACGATCCCGTTTGCCAAGGAGAAAGCTTTGAAAGAGGAGATTGAGTACCTATTGAAAGAAGGGATTATTTCTCATAGCGAATCTCCATATAGTTCCAGTGTGGTTTTGCTGAGGAAACCCTCTGGGGAACATCGTCTGTGTATAGATTACAGGAAACTGAATGCTGTCACAGAAAATCAGGTGGATCCATTACCGGACATAAATCAGCTATTTGCCAGGTTGAACAAGGCAAAATATTTTTCTAAGGTGGATCTTAGCAAAGGCTATTATCAGATTCCAGTAAAGCCTGAGGTCCGACCGTATTTAGCGTTTAGCACTTCGGAAGGACATTATGAATTCAACATGTTGCCATTTGGGTTGAAAAATGCTCCGAGTGTGTTTTCTAGGATGATGCGAAAATTGTTGGATCCCCTGAATAACCCATGCATCAAAAATTTTATGGATGATATCCTTATTGCTACGGAAACCTTTGAGGAACACATTAACTCTTTGACTATGCTGTTTGATAGACTGAGAGAGGCTAATTTGACGGCTAGACCAACAAAATGTTGTATTGGTTGTAAAGAGTTGGAGTTCTTGGGACATACTGTATATCAGGGTAGTATGACCCCTGACCCCAAGAATCTCGAGAAATTAAAGAAAGCACCGCGGCCACAAACCAAGAAAGATGTGAGATCTTTCGTGTCCTTGTGTGGATTCTATCAGAAATATATCAAAAATTTTAACTCTATTTGTGCGCCTCTGACGGATTTAACTCGCAAAGGAAATCCTGATAAAATTGTTTGGTCAGCCCAGTGTGAATTGGCATACCAAGAGTTAAAGGAAAAACTTACAAGCAAGCCAATCTTGAAATTACCTGATTTGAGTCAGGAATTTGTGGTAAGAAGTGACGCAAGCAATGTAGGCCTGGGGGCTACTTTGTTGCAAAGGTTATCGTCACCGGACGGAGAGCTGAACCCAGTTGCTTATGCTAGCCGCAATTTGAACAAAGCGGAGCAAAACTATTCAACAAGCGAGAAAGAATGTTTAGCTTTAATCTGGACGATACGTAAGTTCCAGATCTATCTATATGGTAGAACATTTGTGGTCCAGACGGATCATCAGCCCCTAGTATTCTTATCACAGGCAAAGCATGAGAATGCTCGTTTATTACGATGGTCATTACTCCTACAGCCATATTCATTCACTATTGAGTACAGTCCCGGGTCACAGAACGTGGGTGCAGATTTCCTCAGTAGGCATCCCTGTGATCCAAATCAGAGTATTCGGCAGGCGTAGGAGGTAATTTTATCTATGTGTATCACTGTGTTTGGAACTAGCCTCAGGCATGTTCTTAAGTGGGGAGATATGTGATGATGTACATTGATACACCGATAGAATTATTAATTATAAGTATAAAAATAAGATAGAAATGAAAATAGTGGAGTTATGAAGTTTCGTCTTCACCCACGCCGCAAGCGCGTTGATTTTAGCAGAAAGTATTGTGAAAAAGATGGTACCATCGTTTTCTAGTGTCCTTGAAAAACTATTTATAACATGACACGAAAAGCCTACTCGTTCAGACGGAGTGAAAAAGAGGGGAGAGACAGAAAAATGATACCATCTGCACGCGTGGTTTGAATATAAAACCTAGCGAAAACGCGATAGTGTCGTTAGCCGTTTGAAAATACGACACAAATTCAAAATATGTTCGGCAATTGGGTCACACAAACAACCTTAGCTCTTATAAAACTGACGTATTTCTGACGTAATACGGGAGACTATCGTTTTTTGTTTGAAAATAGCGGTAGAAAGAAGTGAACAGGTGGTAGTTTATAGATTTCAAGACTAACATGGAAAAAATTATGGAATTTTGAACCATTATACATAGGCTCATAAAACTTATATATTCGGGTGCCATAGTGTCTCCTGACAAAAATATGTTTTCATTTACCCTATAGTCCAACTAACAGCCAATATATGGGGTGTTCTGACATTCGCTATCGGTAACGTATTTTTGCACGAGTTGTTGAAAAGAGGCATGAGAGGGTAGGGCAAAGTCCAAAAGAGGGGAACGTTAGGACTGAGGTAATATGATTTGGAGCGTAGTTTGAAAGGGGGAAAGAAATTATGGGATGGCTCAAACTGAATATTTTTTTGTAGTGTTAGGCCAAAACCAAGTCTATTTTTGACGAATGCCAAGTTCGGACGGACAGACCGACAGAAGTACACTAACACTGGACCGAAATTGGACCTTAGATTTAAAAATTTGAATTGACAAACTTAGTAGTTAGATCTCATTGGTCGAAACCGTTTAGATTACTGGGAAAGTTGAAGGCTCGGTGCCATTTTCACGAAGACTGTTCATAGAAGCAGGACGCTTGAGAGCTGAGAAGTGTGTCGTGCCTTGAATATAGATATAAGTAATAAAAAGTATAAGGGCGCCATAGTCCAGCAAGCAGTACATCTGAGGTTGTGCTAATTCAACGTTCCTGAGTGTGTATTCTTTGAATTGTGGTAAGACCGAAATTATTAACATTATTTACACTACTAATTATGTTGTTTGACTTGGGTAATGAAGAAAACATTACGACTGTAAGTAAAGAAGTCATTAGTAGACTTATACAAGCCTATTTGTTGCTCCACCATGTTATCAAGCTACCAGAAAGGTAGTAGTAAAATATTTATAGGTTGTCACCAGGAATCACATCACCTATCACATTGTATGGAAAAAGATCACTGAGAATGGCAGAGGCGTTGCAGACATTAGGGAGAGGAATATGAAAACTTGTACAAAGTGTTACCTAATTTTATGGACATGTGCTGAGTTGGTCAGAGAGATCTGATCCAGGTCTTTTAGATTAAATATTGTACTGTTTGTAAAATTGGTGGATTAGGTATTATGCTAAGACAGAACATAATTTTCATGTTACAGGGTTTTGTCTGGCACTAGTCAGGTGCCAGATTCCTGTGTGAAGAAGTTACTCCAGCAGAGATAGAGGTACTCGCGGCCTACCCTATTTCTTTTGGGACAAGATCAACAGTGGCTGTTGGCAGATCATACATCTATGTTCAATCCTCCAATGCCAGTTAAGTAAACAAGCCCTGGCACGAGGAGAATTTATCACCTTTTCCACTTCATAAACTTAGAAAAGGAAATATAAATAAAGACTATCTGTCAAGAATTAAAGTGTATCAAGAAAAAAGAAACATTGTGACAAAGACTGGGCGTGATGTTAACACCCCAACCAGCCAGCTCATAACACTTTAGAAATAGCTAGAAATTTTACAATACCATAAAAACTACAATATATATGATTAAGGACAAATTGTCCTCTTCCAGTTAATTAAGTATGCCTATTATTTATGTATATATATATAAATTGATCTCATGTGATTTGACAGTCCTAACCAAAAGAATCTTAGGTATAGGATTAATAAAGTTATAGAAAAAATTGTATATTACTAACTTTTAACAACCGGTGTTGGTTGATTTGATCACATAGATTAATATTGGTGTTTGTGTGTGTGTTTGTGTAATTAATTATCATCACACCACACTTGCATAACCCTAGACATTAAACGTAGCTATCAGACATACTAGTCAAGAATAGGTCTGATTGAGGTCATAAGGTGGTAGCAGAAAGGTGTCCTGATATACTCAACCCAAACTTCGTTATAATCAGGGACCTTGTTACGGTATATGATATTAACGCCGTCTGCTAAAGGTTATCAGACGTGCAATGGTAAAGGTTAAGGCATTTAATATATTGCGATAGATGTTTCAATTATTGAACGCTCCACACACGATCGATTATGACGTGTATAGCGTTGTTTGGGTCACAGTCGGTAACTAAGAAACGCTACCCTTTGCTACTTGACCGCCAAGCTGAATAGCTGCGTTTTGTTAACCTTCCAATTCAATGGCATGATATAGCCATTTATATGTGCATTTATGATGGACCAGGGTCAGTCCCAGAACTCTACATGAGAGGAAACTTATGGAGGTTAGTGATTAACTAAATCCTTGGAAGGAGAAAGATAATCGTCTACTTTATACGAAGTAATTAGACTCACAGTCTCACTGTCGGCAGGTAGCCATTCTATCTGCGCGTGCATATAGCTGTGATGTTCTGACGACAATTACTGCATTGTATCCTTAAACGGACATTGACACGTAAGACAGCAGTCTACGCTATTGATTGATTGATGCATGTACCTCATGTGTGAATTGAACTGTTTATGTATGTGTGTAATCCATATTAAATTGTGAAGGACTCGAACCGGAGGCATTATTGATTGAATCACGTTACACCATTCAATCTTATGAATTATGCATTTTATATCAAGTTGCTGAGTTAATAAGATGAACAGTTGTTTACATCTTGATGCCAAGTTCAGACATTACGACAAACCAAAAATGAGGTTCACACCCATTCGCGTACGAATATTAGCACGATCAGAATTCAAGCAACACAACCAGTAACCACACACGAAAGTCCTTCAACAAAAGTGGCGGCCGAATGCGGGGAACGACAGAAAAAAGAAACAAACTTCTGTTCCTTACGCACAGATTAACCATAATATTTACGATCAAGTTTCGATCACATGACCATTACGAAGCTGACGTGACGCACGTGATCATGAATAGCAACATGACGTCACTGTTGCATTGTCGCAGTGAAGAAGACATCTTTTCAACGCCTTTCTAGTTCGCTTCAAATTTATCAAGATGCACAAGATGGACTACCGTTGCCTGCCCATCAGGAGCAGACAGTCAAAGGCACAGGCCTAGCTGTTGACGACCTCTGGCACTGATATAAGCAACGGAAAAGATAAGTCTAGGTGTTTAACTGTTGTTATTGCAAACAGTGCTAACTGAGTCCATGCCCTCTGCCTACATCGGCATGTTTTTACCTATGTTTAATGTACTTTTTGTTGTCTTAATGTGTTGTTAATTCGTGGGAGGTGCGAAAGGTTTTCCTAGTATGATAGTAGTGGTAGAGCAGAAGTAGAATCTCTCTCCAGAAAGTATGAAGTTCCAGTGCCCGAGAAGTACACTGGTATCACAAGTGAGTTACAGCTGTGAATACTCTGAGCTGGACAATAGATTTAGGCTTCAGAAGTATAAGATGCTACTTCGCTATCGTAACCCTATGTGATATTATAATTAAATTAGAAAAAGTAACTCAAAATTTAACAGTTAAAAATTTAACAAGTCAAATGAGTACAATTATCCAATTTATTATGTACATCTATATATTCTTGTAATGATAAATGGGTGTTGGAAGATGGTAAAATGTATGATTATTTACAGTTACAAATTTAAAATAACTAATAGAAAAAGTCTTGGATTTATCTTCCACTGAATTTATAAAACAAGTTTGTCACATTATCTCTTGCCATCTAGTTTTCATCATTAGAAAGTCGTTTTAGAACTGCTCACAGGATTTGTTGGATGGAAAATATATAAACTCAACTTTATCCACGTCTGCTCGAGGTTCCTCCGACACACTGGAGTACGGAAGACTTTCCTTCAGCCCGCCCTATAACTACGGGGGACTAAGGTGTTGAAGTTTGGTTGACCTCTAGGCTTCAGTGAGCTGGATCAACTTCTTCAAGTCTTTAGTTTCTCGATCAGGAATGATCATAAACATTGATCATAAAAACCTGGAACAAGAAGTAATAGGTGGCCATTGTTCTAACAATCTCACCACCCTCTGCTGTTCATGATGCGACCATGTCTTCAGTGTTTGTATGTAAATGAATGAATCATGGTAGTATATTACAGAGATAGCATGA